>JAWDGP010004054.1:467500-510000 GCA_033675545.1 Elysia crispata | reverse complement strand
TTCGATTGTCTATTTACCGTTTCTGACGTGGCCACCAAATCTGTTGGTCCAGAGGAATGATGTAGTGAGCTTCCGTCTTCATGATTCTTTCAAGGAATCTTCAAAACTGACTGGAATATTATTAGAAGCTTTTTGTTTCTGCAAAACTTATTACTTGTTCATCAAGTGGCTTTCAATAGAGTAGCTTCAATAAGTCACTGGGACCACGATAACAGAGGATTTTATTTCTGTTTGTTTTAGTACTAAGAAGTAAAGTGCTCTACTGAAATGGTGTGAAACCTGCTGGCATTTGAGCGATTTTCCCATTTATTTAAAAGAACGTTAAAATATTGTCCTGTTAGTTGCACTGTGAACATTCTGATTAGCATTAAAAGCTATAAAAAAAAAATCACGATTTTGTGTCTCCGATTGTATAAATTACTATTTTAATTTCTTTCATTTAAAAAAATTATAGTTTCGAAAACCACAGATATGTTTCTTTTTAAATACTCATTTACTTTTGCTTAAAAAAAAATACGGAATTTTCTTAAAAATTAAAAGAAACTGAGAATTTCCACAAGAATCTAGAAAAGATATCTAATGTTCTATCAAGGGATTCAGATGTTAAATGTGCAGTCACCGCCAAATAAAAAAAATTCCCTGGTGTGTACTCTATTTGCAGTCATCTGTGAGAGATGTAGCCCATCTAGATTAATGTGACAGCCTCTGAACTTGCCTCGCCTTTTCCAATTCTCTTATGGTAACAGATAACCTAGTTAGCATATAATGCTTACTTTATACACTCAGAAAAAAGCAGAATTTGTTGTAATTTCGCTTTTTGATTTTTGAACACTGTTTTTTGTGTTATCTTTTCTTTAACTTTCCGTTCCATTGTGAAACAGAGAAAACATTCAGACAGGCACCCTAACGACCTCTTTGTTAGAAAAAAGAATGGAGGTGGTATTTCCCAAGTTATGTTCAATCCGGTGGCATCATCGTTTTCGAATGAAGCCCCTTATTTTTTTAAACTTAGTTTAGAACATCTGAAATTCACTTTGTGTGCCACACATCTTGATCTTTCACCGAGCTTTAATTTAATGTTTGCTGCGAAGATACTACAACACCCCACACACACAGAGACACTATAAAATGTCAGCCAATTGGGATTGGCATGTTTTACAAAAACTTTTCATCTCCACAACATTACTTCCTTTATTCTTTTAAACAGCCTGGTCTGGCTGTCGGGTCTAGTGGCTGTGTGGGTCCAGCGTTAAGATAAATTAAGAATGGCAAGTAAAATGGCTTAACTTGAGAGTGTGTACGGTTTCTTGTTGACAATTAGTGCAGGAAGTCGGCACCTCAGATATAAGCCATTAAAGAAATACGAAACGCGTGCAAAAGAAGCACAGAAGTTCACATTTGCAACCGCCTCTCCGGAAGAAAAGGCGACGATGACAGTTGCTCTTAAAACTGTTTTGAATGCAACTTGTAGGTAATACTATGTTGAGTTCCCTGCTAATACTCAAGTATTCATGCTTGCCAAGAAGCGAGTAGTCTTTAATCAAGACAGCTGCATGCATGCATGAACATTTTTTTCTCCAAATTCTTTAAGCTGTAACATCTTACCCATTTCGGAGGTTAAACAACGTCATTATGCATAAAAAAATGCTATGTGAAAAAAATTATATTTAACAGTTTTTCAAATTTAACACAAAGATAATTCATAGTTTAAAGGCAGTGAAATTATAATAATCAATATTACAAAGAATTAATAAAAAGAATTCAACATAAAGTTCACAGATTAACCAGCAATCCTTGGGGAAAAGAATTTATAAAGATATTTTACAATGGTTCTTATTGATATCGTAGAAAGATTATATCCAACTTCTCAAGTCTTCTCATAAATTTAAAATAAAACACTATGCAGAATCGTATCTAAAGACAGGAAGTTTTGGGCAAAGTATTACATGATTATTAAAAGGATTGAATTTTTGGTCTTTTAAAATCTCAATTCCAAAAGGAGAGAAAAAAGTGACTGCTATATTTGAATTTATTTTTTAACATCTTATTCCCACAGGCTGTTTCATTCATTAATGAACGTTTTGCATTTATCTATCTTTCAGAAATGCTCACCGTTGCTTGCTGATGCGCTCATGCTAAAACATTTCTTTCCAAAAAATAAATTAAAGATAAATAAGAATATATTGAATATAAAAATACTATCCTTATGCATAACCATTGATGGAAGTATGTTTACTAAAAACAAAAAAAAATACTATCTACCAAACATCGATATAATAAATGTTTATATATGTAGGATACAAATTCAGAACGTGTGCAATGCTCTATCTTACTTCTGGTTTTCTGATGACTTACATTCTGTTCATGGAACTAAACAAAAGCTGAATCAGCTGAGAATTTTGAAGAATCCCAACTCAAACAAAAACATAGACAAAACTAAACAAAAAACAACAAAAACAAAAAGCACCAAAGAAACAAAAATAAATGAATCAATTGTTTATCTCATATCAACCACATGGGTCTTGCTTGAACTGGCAGCGACTTCAAATTCGATTTTGGCCTGGACTAACATAATCTAAACTTCGGGCAAAAGCGACCTAAGTACAGGCCGAGTCATCCAAGTATACTAACATTTACATAACGTGTCATAACGATCTGTGCTGTTTAATAATGAATTTAACACAATTCGGTAAGTTTAAATGTTGGACAAACTATTCCTAAAGATCTTGTCTTTCCTCAAAAAAATCAGTAGGAGACCCTAGATCTCTGAAGGTGTTTTTCCCTCTCACCTGTACAGTGATAATCTTTGTATCTCTAACGGCCATGCCTACTGCCAGACTGATCAGAGAGAAACTCTATGATGCTCAAGGTCTTGTCTTCTGCCAGGCTGACCAGTGAGAGACACTATGTTGCTCAAGGTCTTGTCTTCTGTCAGACTAACCAATGAGTGACACTATGTTGCTCAAGGTCTTGTCTTCTGTCAGAATGACCAGTGAGAGACTATTCATCGCTCAAGGTCTTGTCTTCTGCCAGGCTGACCAATGAGAGACACTATGTTTCTCAAGGTCTTGTCTTCTGTCAGACTGACCAGTGAGAGACACTATGTTTCTCAAGGTCTTGTCTTCTGTCAGACTGACCAGTGAGAGACACTATGTTGCTCAAGGTCTTGTCTTCTGTCAGACTAACCAATGAGTGACACTATGTTTCTCAAGGTCTTGTCTTCTGTCAGAATGACCAGTGAGAGACTATTCATCGCTCAAGGTCTTGTCTTCTGCCAGGCTGACCAATGAGAGACACTATGTTTCTCAAGGTCTTGTCTTCTGTCAGACTGACCAGTGAGAGACACTATGTTTCTCAAGGTCTTATCTTCTGTCAGACTGACCAGTGAGAGATTATTTATCGCTCAAGGTCTTGTCTTCTGCCAGGCTGACCAGTGAGAGACTATGTTTCTCAAGGTCTTGTCTTCTGTCAGACTGACCAGTGAGAGACAATATATCGCTCAACGTCTTTCCTTCTGTCAGACTGGCCAGTGAGAGACAATATATCGCTCAACGTCTTTCCTTCTGTCAGACTGGCAAGTGACAGACAATATATCGCTCAAGGTCTTGTCTTTTGTCAGACTGACCAGTGAGAGACACTATGTTAGTGAAGGTCGTGTCTTCTGCCAGACTAACCAGTGAGACACACTATGTTGCTTAAGGTCGTGTCTTCTGTCAGACTGACCAGTGAGAGACAATATGTTGCTCAACGTCTTGTCTTCTGTCAGACTGATCAGTGAGAGACTATTTATCGCTCAAGGTATTGTCTTCTGCCAGGCTGACCAGTGAGAGACACTATGTTGCTTAAGGTATTGTCTTCTGCCAGGCTGACCAGTGAGAGACAATATGTTGCTCAAGGTCTTGTCTTCTGTCAGACTGACCAGTGAGACACACTATGTTTCTCAAGGTCTTGTCTTCTGTCAGACTGACTAGTGAGAGACTTTTTATCGCTCAAGGTGTTATCTTCTGCCAGTCTGGCCAGTGAGAGACTATGTTTCTCAAGGTCTTGTCTTCTGTCAGACTGACCAGTGAGTGACTATTTATCGCTCAAGGTATTGTCTTCTGCCAGGCTGACCAGTGTGAGACACTACGTTGCTCAACGTCTTGTCTTCTGTCAGACTGATCAGTGAGAGACTATTTATCGCTCAAGGTATTGTCTTCTGCCAGGCTGACCAGTGAGAGACACTATGTTACTTAAGGTATTGTCTTCTGCCAGGCTGACCAGTGAGAGACAATATGTTGCTCAAGGTCTTGTCTTCTGTCAGACTAACCATTGAGTGACACTATGTTTCTCAAAAACTTGTCTTTTGCCAGGCTTACCAGTGAGAGGCACTATGTTGCTCAAGGTCTTGTTTTCTCCCAGGCTGAACAGTGAGGACACTATGTTGCTCAGGGTCTTGTCTTCTGTCAGACTTACCAGTGAGAGACACTATGTTTCTCAAGGTCTTGTCTTCTGTCAGACTGACTAGTGAGAGACTTTTTATCGCTCAAGGTCTTGTCTTCTGCCAGTCTGACCAGTGAGAGACTATGTTTCTCAAGGTCTTGTCTTCTGTCAGACTGACCAGTGAGAGACACTACGTTGCTTAACGTCTTGTCTTCTGTCAGACTCACCAGTGAGAGACACTATGTTGCTCAGGGTCTTGTCTTCTGTCGGACTGACCAGTGAGAGACACTATGTTGCTCAGGGTCTTGTCTTCTGTCGGACTGACCAGTGAGAGAAAATGTGTTGCTTAACGTCTTGTCTTCTGCCAGGGTGACCAGTGAGAGACACTATGTTGATCAACGTCTTGTTTTCTGTCAGAATGACCAGTGAAGACTATTCATCGCTCAAGGTCTTGTCTTCTGCCAGGCTGACCAGTGAGAGACACTATGTTTCTCAAGGTCTTGTCTTCTGCCAGGCTGAACAGTGAGAGACACTTTGTTGCTCAGGGTCTTGTCTTCTGTCAGACTAACCAGTGAGAGACTATTTATCGCTCAAGGTCTTGTCTCCTGCCAGGCTGACCAGTGAGAGACACTATGTTGCTCAACATCTTATCTTCTGTCAGAATGACCAGTGAGAGACTATTCCTCGGTCAAGGTCTTGTCTTCTGCCAGGCTTACCAGTGAGAGACTATTTATCGCTCAAGGTCTTGTCTTCTGGTAGACTGACCAGTGAGAGACACTATGTTTCTCAAGGTCTTGTCTTCTGTCAGACTGACCAGTGAGAGACTATTTATCGCTCAAGGTCTTGTCTTCTGCCAGACTGACCAGTGAGAGACAATAATTATGTTGCTCAAGGTCTTGTCTTCTGCTAGACTGACCAGTGAGAGACACTATATTGCTTAAAGTCGTGTCTTCTGCCAGGCTGACCAGTGAGAGACTCTATGTTTCTCAAGGTCTTGTCTTCTGTCAGACTGCGAGTGAGGACTATTTATCGCTCAAGGTCTTGTCTTCTGCCAGGCTGACCAGTGAGAGACAATAATTATGTTGCTCAACGTTTTGTCTTCTGCCAGGCTGACCAGTGAGAGACAATAATTATGTTGCTCAACGTTTTGTCTTCTGCCAGACTGACCAGTGAGAGACACTCTATTGCTTTAGGTCGTTTTTCTGCCAGGCTGACCAGTGAGAGACGCTATGTTCCTCAAGGTCTTGTCTTCTTTCACACTGACCAGTGAGAGACTATTTATCGCTCAACGTCTTGTCTTCTGTCAGACTGGCCAATGAGAGATAATATATCGCTCAAGGTCTTGTCTTCTGTCAGACTGACCAGTGAGAGACACTATGTTAGTCAAGGTCTTGTCTTCTGCCAGGTTGACCAGTGAGAGACACTATATTGCTTAAAGTCGTGTCTTCTGTCAGACTGACCAGTGAGAGACACTATGTTGCTCAACGTCTTGTTTTCTGTCAGACTGACCAGTGAGAGACAATATGTTGCTCAACGTCTTGTCCTCATTTCAGACTGACCAGTGAGAGACAATATGTTGCTCAACGTCTTGTCTTCTGTCAGGCTGACCAGTGAGAGACAATATGTTGCTCAACGTCTTGTCCTCTTTCAGACTAATTACTGAGTGACACTATGTTCCTCAAGGTCTTGTCTTCTGTCAGACTGAACAGTGAGAGACACTATGTTGCTCAGGGTCTTGTCTTCTGTCAGACTGACCAGTGAGAGACTATTTATCGCTCAAGGTCTTGTCTTCTGCCAGGCTGACCAGTGAGAGACACTATGTTGCTCAAGGTCTTGTCTTCTGTCAGAATAACCATTGAGTGACACTATGTTTCTCAAGGTCTTGTCTTCTGCCAGGCTGACCAGTGAGAGACACTATGTTGCTCAAGGTCTTGTCTTCTTTCAGAATGACCAGTGAGAGACTATTTATCGCTCAAGGTCTTGTCTTCTGCCAGGCTTACCAGTGAGAGAAACTACGTTGCTTAACGTCTTGTCTTCTGTCAGACTGACCAGTGAGACACACTATGTTGCTTAAAGTCGTGTCTTCTGCCAGTTTGACCAGGAGAGACACTTTGTTGCTCAAGGTCTTGTCTTCTGTCAGACTGACCAGTGAGACACACTATGTTGCTTAAAGTCGTGTCTTCTGCCAGTTTGACCAGGAGAGACACTATGTTGCTCAAGGTCTTGTCTTCTGGCAGAGTGACCAGTGAGAGACTATTTATCGCTCAAAACCTTGCCTTCTGCCAGGCTTACCAGTGAGAGACATTACGTTGCTCAAGGTCTTGTCTTCTGTCAGAATGACCATTGAGAGACTATTTATCGCTCAAGGTCTTGTCTTCTGCTAGACTGACCAGTGAGAGACACTATATTGCTTAAAGTCGTGTGTTCTGCCAGGCTGACCAGTGAGAGACACTATGTTTCTCAAGGTCTCGTCTTCTGTCAGACTGCGAGTGAGGACTATTTATCGCTCAAGGTCTTGTCTTCTGCCAGGCTGACCAGTAAGAGACAATAATTATGTTGCTCAACGTTTTGTCTTCTGCCAGACTGACCAGTGAGAGACACTCTATTGCTTTAAGTCGTTTTTCTGCCAGGCTGACCAGTGAGAGACGCTATGTTGCTCAAGGTCTTGTCTGCTTTCACACTGACCAGTAGGAGACTATTTATCGCTCAACGTCTTGTCTTCTGTCAGACTGGCCAGTGAGAGATAATATATCGCTCAAGGTCTTGTCTTCTGTCAGACTGACCAGTGAGAGACACTATGTTAGTCAAGGTCTTGTCTTCTGCCAGGTTGACCAGTGAGAGACACTATGTTTCTCAAGGTCTTGTCTTCTGTCAGACTGCGAGTGAGGACTATTTATCGCTCAAGGTCTTGTCTTCTGCCAGGCTGACCAGTAAAAGACAATAATTATGTTGCTCAACGTTTTGTCTTCTGCCAGACTGACCAGTGAGAGACACTCTATTGCTTTAAGTCGTTTTTCTGCCAGGCTGACCAGTGAGAGACGCTATGTTGCTCAAGGTCTTGTCTGCTTTCACACTGACCAGTAGGAGACTATTTATCGCTCAACGTCTTGTCTTCTGCCAGGTTGACTAGTGAGAGACACTATGTTGCTCAACGTCTTGTCTTCTGTCAGACTGACCAGTGAGAGACAATATGTTGCTCAACGTCTTGTCTTCTGTCAGACTGACAAGTGAGAGACAATATGTTTCTCAAGGTCGTGTCTTCTGTTAGACTTACCAGTGATAGACAATATGTTGCTCAACGTCTTGTCTTCTTTCAGACTGATCAGTGAGAGACTTTGTTTCTCAAGGTCTTGTCTTCTGTAAGACTGACCAGTGAGTGACTATTTGTCTTCTGTCAGACTGGCCAGTGAGAAATAATATATCGCTCAAGGTCTTGTCTTCTGTCAGACTGACCAGTGAGAGACACTATGTTAGTCAAGGTCTTGTTTTCTCCCAGGCTGAACAGTGAGGACACTATGTTGCTCAGGGTCTTGTCTTCTGTCAGACTGACCAGTGAGAGACACTATGTTTCTCAAGGTCTTGTCTTCTGTCAGACTGACTAGTGAGAGACTTTTTATCGCTCAAGGTCTTGTCTTCTGCCAGTCTGAACAGTGAGAGACTATGTTTCTCAAGGTCTTGTCTTCTGTCAGACTGACCAGTGAGTGACTATTTATCGCTCAAGGTATTGTCTTCTGCCAGGCTGACCAGTGTGAGACACTACGTTGCTTAACGTCTTGTCTTCTGCCAGAGTGACCAGTGAGAGACACTATATTGCTTAAGGTCTTATCTTCTGCCAGGCTGACCAGTGAGAGACACTACGTTGCTTAACGTCTTGTCTTCTGTCAGACTCACCAGTGAGAGACACAATGTTGCTTAAGGTCTTATCTTCTGCCAGGCTGACAGTGAGAGACACTATGTTGCTCAGGGTCTTGTCTTCTGTCGGACTGACCAGTGAGAGACACTATGTTTCTCAAGGTCTTGTCTTCTGCCAGGCTGAACAGTGAGAGACATTTTGTTGCTCAGGGTCTTGTCTTCTGTCAGACTGACCAGTGAGAGACTATTTATCGCTCAAGGTCTTGTCTTCTGCCAGGGTGACCAGTGAGAGACACTATGTTGCTCAACGTCTTGTCTTCTGTCAGAATGACCAGTGAGAGACTATTCCTCGCTCAAGGTCTTGTCTTCTGCCAGGCTGACCAGTGAGAGACTATTTATCGCTCAAGGTCTTGTCTTCTGCCAGGCTTACCAGTGAGAGACACTATGTTGCTCAAGGTCTTGTCTTCTGTCAGACTGACCAGTGAGAGACTATTTATCGCTCAAGGTCTTGTCTTCTGCTAGACTGACCAGTGAGAGACACTATATTGCTTAAAGTCGTGTTTTCTGCCAGGCTGACCAGTGCGACACTCTATGTTTCTCAAGGCCTTGTCTTCTGTCAGACTGCGAGTGAGAACTATTTATCGCTCAAGGTCTTGTCTTCTGCCAGGCTGACCAGTGAGAGACAATAATTATGTTGCTCAACGTTTTGTCTTCTGCCAGACTGACCAGTGAGAGACACTCTATTGCTTTAGGTCGTTTTCTGCCAGGCTGACCAGTGAGAGACGCTATGATGCTCAAGGTTTTGTCTTCTTTCACACTGACCAGTGAGAGACTATTTATCGCTCAACGTCTTGTCTTCTGTCAGACTGGCCAGTGAGAGATAATACATCGCTCAAGGTCTTGTCTTCTGTCAGACTGACCAGTGAGAGACACTATGTTAGTCAAGGTCTTGTTTTCTGCCAGGTTGACCAGTGAGAGACACTATATTGCTTAAAGTCGTGTCTTCTGTCAGACTGAACAGTGAGAGACACTACGCTGCTCAACGTCTTGTCTTCTGTCAGACTGATCAGTGAGAAACCATCTATCGCTCAAGGTATTGTCTTCTGCCAGGCTGACCAGTGAGAGACACTATGTTTCTCAAGGTCTTGTCCTCTGCCAGGCTGACCAGTGAGAAACCATCTATCGCTCAAGGTATTGTCTTCTGCCAGGCTGACCAGTGAGAGACTATTTATTGCTCAAGGTCTTGTCTTCTGCCAGGCTTACCAGTGAGAGAAACTACGTTGCTTAACGTCTTGTCTTCTGTCAGACTGACCAGTGAGACACACTATGTTGCTTAAAGTCGTGTCTTCTGCCAGTTTGACCAGGAGAGACACTATGTTGCTCAAGGTCTTGTCTTCTGTCAGACTGACCAGTGAGACACACTATGTTGCTTAAAGTCGTGTCTTCTGCCAGTTTGACCAGGAGAGACACTATGTTGCTCAAGGTCTTGTCTTCTGGCAGACTGACCAGTGAGAGACTATTTATCGCTCAAAACCTTGCCTTCTGCCAGGCTTACCAGTGAGAGACATTACGTTGCTCAAGGTCTTGTCTTCTGTCAGAATGACCAGTGAGAGACTATTTATCGCTCAAGGTATTGCCTTCTGCCAGGCTGACCAGTGAGAGACACTATGTTGCTCAAGGTCTTGTCTTCTGTCAGACTGACTCTTAAATTGCCTAGTGAAGACCGTAGGTAGCTTGAGGTCTTGCACGCGCTCAGACTAAAAGGTCGTTTAACTTCTTATCCTCTCTCATCAGAGGTAGACACTGAGTTGTTTTCCAAATTTTCTACCGTTGGACAGATAAATGGGAAAGGCTAGAATGCTCAACATCTTGTCTGCTTTATGACCTTCAAGTGGAGACTTGGCTGCTCTTATTATCACAAATGTTCAACACTACCTAAATTAAATTCTTGTTTTCTTTCTCGGTGGGCTGCCTTTTATATTTATCGAATTAAAAATTTATGACAATTAAGAAGCATAGGCCATAACATTATATTGCTTTCGATCTTTATAGCTGTTTGTATCCATTAATGGAATTTAATGTTGCTGTACGGGTTAAGCTGGTTGTCATGGATCAATTGAAGGTTTGACGATAATGTAGTAAACAGCTTTTCTAAGAAAACCCATTTGAAGCATAGTTATGATTTTGTGATGAGCGTTGCTCTTCTCGAATACTTCTCTTAGTGCTGTTGGTTATACTACAACAATCGCTTCATTTTTACAATAAGCCATGTTTTTTACCTAAGCTGCCGCTTTTACATTTAATAAAATAGTGTGGCAAATTGAATAGTTTATAAATATTTCCATGACAGTGAAAACAATGTTTCCCAATCTAATTTTATTATTGAATTTTGATAGGAAAAAAAAAGATGCATACCAGCAGATTTAAGCTTGTTTTTAATAACTAACCCGACGCAACTAACTCCACTGAGACCTATTACACTGCAGAACAAATAGATTTTTGTTGTTTTCAACTATCTTGAAAGCTTACTTTTTTCCTCTTCATTGTCCCATGTTTGTTTTCGCAGTGCGGATAGATTATCGTTGTTAACTTTAGTTTTTTTTTTTTTTTTTTTATAGATTTTATATTATCTGTATCATGATCGAGCAATAATTTTGTTCCATTTCGTAAATCATGTGATTTGTACGGTTGATCACATGACTTGGCTCACATGACTTTTTAATCAACCTGCATCAGTGCATCTTGATTGCTTTTTGTGTAGTAGACCACGAAAACTAGATCAACCAATGTAGATATAGATTCTGTGTCTTGTTATAAGATTCCACAGGAAACTTAGGGGACGTTGAACTTTTGAACGTACCACCATCTTTTCCAGATCAAAAGCAAGACCATTTAAATTTATCTGGTTTCCTTAAGTCCATGTTTTAGATAAGGTAAGATCTAGATCTAGAGATCTAGAGTCTAGATCTCGATAGATTTCCAGGCTTCTGAATTTTACAACTGGTGAACACAATTTTTATTGTCTTGGTATGGTGTATATAGGCAAGGTTCTAGATTTTGCTCCTTTTTCTAGATTTACGTCCATGTAGATTTCTGCTTCCAGGTTCCATAATTTAATCAGAACTTTAATGCCAATCTCCTGGCTGTATATGAATGTTAGACCATTATGCTTATTGACCAATGTGTGAGAGTTAGATTGAAAACCTGTTACATAATAGACTTGCGTTGCGGACCCTAGAAGTAGAAATGATTCTTTAACTCTTTGCATCAACTCTCACGCTCACAGCGTGAGGCTGTTCTCTTTACTGGTTCATTTCATAGCTGTGAGCCTGAATGCGAGATGTAAGTCTTCTATAATTCTGGCACAAGTGGCAGGCTACCCAAAAAGATCTGGGTGCAATAACTTATGACATGGTCAGACTCAAAACAAATCCAACAGAAATTGGCTGCAAAAGGAATGTCTTTAAAGTTGAAATTAGGGTTTCTAATGTATATCGACATGTTCAAAGCTCTACCATTAGCTTTGGCGAAATCATTGAAAAAAGAAATTTTCAAATCAGTGATTGGGCAAGGTGATGGTGGGTATTATTCAGCCAATTAATCATATCAAAATCTAAATTTCAGTAAAGGTGAAGAAGAGATTGATGGTGAAAGTGAAATATATATGTTTTAGATTCTGCAAAAAATTTAGTTTGATATCTGGCTGAGACAGATTTTACATAACTCACCTAATTTTGCATTCTATCCTTGTTTTATATTTCTTTACAATTATTTGTAAACTGTAAAAGAACTTTTCATTGCAAGTGTTTTCTGTTTAGCTCAATATTTTATAAATTGTAAAACTTGATACATGTAAAAAAAATTCACATTTTTTATTCTAGGAAGTATCTGTCTCGCAGAATTGTGCCTAGGCCGCAAGATATAAATTGCCATCTCTTTCAATTGTCATTCATTTGCATTTGCATTCGTAGAAAAGCAGTATACCTGCTAGTGCCAGTTTATCAAAATAAAAGCATTGTAAATCTTTCAGCATTGGCGTGAACTAATCTTTAATCGAATTTTCAATGAGAATCTATATAATAAAAGGAAACTTCGAGTTCTTTCTCCACTTTCTCCACCAAAACCTCTCAATGTATAGAAATAAGGTTACTCAAATTTGATCTGCACAGTGTCCCATGTGGGATAAAAAAAAATAAAATAAAAGTTATGGATTTAGACTTTTAAAAAAATTCTCTTGAAATTTCATTATGTAATTTTTTAAATTAATTCATCAACATGTTTTGCCAAATTATTATGATGAACCAAATTATAGATTTAAAAGACCATTATTAATGATTTATAATTTTCACAGTCAATGACATTTTTAAAACAAACTTTTGTTATTTTGTAAATATTTATATTTATATTTATATTTAAAAACATATTATATTACTTCAATGAAGTGAAAAACTTAAAGATTAAAGAGCTAAATGAAATTTGATCTACTCCATTGTAAAGCAAAAGTGCCATAGAATTGGGAAATATGCCATTCTTCTCAGGGAAGGGGTACCTAGTGATTCGATTCATCAGTATTTTAAGAACAATGTCATCATCGCCTTTTCTTCGGGAACAGCGGTTGCGAATGTAAACACCCCTTCTGCTTCTTTTGCATGCGTCTCATACTTCTAGTTCTATACTATTTTATATTAAAGATATTGACCAGATCCACTAATTGTGAACAAGGAACAGCAGAAACATTCAAGTTAAACCGTTTTATTAACTTGCCTCCTTTCATTTTGTCTTGCATGAGTTATACAGGTTGTGAATAGATATAGAATAATAATAATTATAATTAGCAATCCAAGATAACCAAATACATTTAAAAAAATTCTGGGCCTTATGTTTTTTTTTATTTTCACTGCAGAGTTGTCTGAGCAGTCCCTTTTTTTTTACCTTTTATTGCAGAGCACTTTTTCACCGCATTAGGTCAAACACTAATTTGTATCTGCAGTGGGTCACCAACACTACATTTTGATCTCAGTGGCTGCTCCAAAGATTGTACACAAATTTGATTTACTTTTTTTGCTTGAGATCTCTCCTTCATTTGAAGAAAGTCTTCATAAAAATGTTAACGAGAAGAATTTCTTTATCTCAAGTTTCTATGTATATTTTAAATCTAGTATGCATGGTTCTGAAGCAGATATAATTTTTATATTATCATCTGTTATTGTTGTAAAAATTTGCCCTCATTAATGTAGTTATATATGGCTCTGGTGGAGATATATCTGTTATTGTTGAAAATTTGCTTTTCTTAATTGTAGTAGTCTTCCCCGCCTGTTCATTTTTGTAAAGTTTGCTTTTCTTCAGTGCAGTTGTATGGCTCTGGATGATAATTGTCTAATTTTGTGAGGTTTGCATATTTCTTCAATGCAGTTGTCTTCCCCTCCTGTTCATTTGAACATGCAATCATCATCATGCTTACAAGTATTGATTATAATTAAATTTGGGTGGCTTATCCAAAGGAAAAGAAAGTATTTAGCCATACAGTCCTTCTCATTGAAATTTTTTTTACTCTTTTCTTTTGTCAGAAGAGGATACAATAGTGTCAAGAAAGATGGCTCTTCATCGTGTCATCTCCTTGTTGGTGTTGCAAAGCTTCATGGTTTGTGTGTTGAGTTTCCCCTCAATGGAGCAGGATCCAACTTGCGGCTATGAGGTACAGTCAAACTTACACTTTCATTAATTTAAATTAATCCTCACAACTTAAGGAGAGTGAGGGGATTCTTATTAAAATTATAAAAATTCTTAATTCTTGATTCCACTTGAAATTTTTGAATAAGCTATTCCTCTTGATGAGTTACAGCTTTGCAGGGTGTCCGGTACAGTCGAAAATTCGATAGTCGGGTCGGAAGAGTTGAAAATGGTAGGAAAGCGATCATCAAGGTCAGAAAAGGGGAGGGAAAACAGCATGCAATAATTAGGCCAGCGGCTAATCAGTCAGGCTCGACCCGGTGAGGGTTGCAAGGAAGGGACTACCCAAGCGTAGTTTTTGCGTCATAGCTTTGCTTCAGTTGGTGTACAACAACGTAACAGATATGTAAATGCGACCTTTCGATTGGTTGTTGTTTGTGAAAGTAGGTTGGGTAAAACCTGAGTTCGATTGGTTAAAGTCGGAAACAACTCGTCAAGACCGTGCACCGCTGAATGGACCCCATAACTTCTTTCTAATCAAGTGATTTGCTGTATTTTTTTCTTTGTGATGATTATTTTTTTTCAAATTTTTGTCGGAATTTTTTGCTTTGACAATGTTAGGTCAGACTTTGATTTTGTAAAATAAACATGTCCACCCCACTGCATTTGATATAGATAATGCAAAAATTGTCTTCAAATGGTATAAGTACGTGGTGATGTTGTAAATTATACTAGCAACTTGTATTTATTGCTCGCTCTAAAAACGTTGAATTACATATGTGCTCTGTTATCATCATCATCATTTCTGTTATTAAACATGTCCCTGCAAATTCTCTTTCGATTATTCTCATGCAATGGAAACCGACTCTCGATTTTCTTTCAAAATCTTAGGTACAAAATTTTTGGAGAAGGTAAGAAATTTTAGGGTGACATGTTGTTGGACACCCTGCTTTTCACATCAAGTTTTTCAAAATGCATTGTATTAAATATCAAGTTGGATTAGAAGAGTCTGTCAATCTTAAACTTAATATATATAGCCAGTTACACCATATTCACTCACCTTTATAATTTATGTATCCTTGATTTTTTACCCAGTTCAAATGAATCTGATCTAGCAATTTTCACTGTATTTTTGTAATGCAATATTCATTGCCTCTCTCTTTACGAAATGCTCTCAATTTCCTTCGCAGAAATCTCATTTTTCTTTTATTTTCAAGAATTAAAGAGGCAGGAAAAAAAAACATATGTAGGAAGATCGTTTTTTTTAAATTCAAAATTCTTTATTCTGGTTCAGTACAGCAGGATGGAAGACTAATATATATGTATATATGAAAATAATGTTTTTGTTAAAGCACTACATGTTTTATGTTTTGATAAAAAAATTTTTTTTTTTCATTGTAAAGAGCTGCAACAAAGAGAAGCCCGGAATGATAAATGTTCATCTGGTTCCCCACACTCACGATGACGTAGGCTGGATTATTACAATAGATCAATACTATTACAAGCGTGAGTAAAATATACAGAATTTTTTTTTAACTAAATTATATGAGAATTAAAATAATTCTGCTCTTCCACTATATTCATTGCAAAAAGTGACCTAAAAAGTATTTTTGATATTTTTGTAATGAAAATACTCAACATTTATCATACCCTAGCAATAACAGCAATTAAATAGAAATACTATCAAAAACAGATTAAATGATTTTACTCAATACTCTAAAAATAAGCAACCTTGAAGCAGTGCCTAGATAACGATACAATAATAGTTAATAGATAATAGTTACAACTATTTTTTTTCCAGAGGTCCAGTGGATCTTAGACGGAGTGATAGCTGAGCTTAAAGCCGACCCAAGCAAGAGATTCATCTATGTTGAGCAGGCGTTCTTCACACGCTGGTATGATGAGCAGGACGAGGACACTCGCAATGTTGTAAAGATGCTGGTCAACCAAGGTGAGGTGAAGAAAGGTGGAAAAGTTCCAACAGTGTAAAAAATTAGTGGTCTTGTGTGATTGTTTTCTTAACAATGCTTCTTTTACCATATCCTCTAAACTGCTAATTCTTTGTTACATCAGTGGATCATGTTAGATGTTTCTATAAAAGTTGGATTCTAAATTAATCAACTGATTCTTTATTTTGTATTGGCTGGCTCTGCACTGATTGATAATAGATCCACCTTGTTATCAACTCAATCTATGAATAATTGAACAAGATACATATTCACTTTTAAAATTGTTATGAAATGAACCAATGGAATTTTTTTCTTCTGAAAATGCAAGGACACTGTTATCAAGCACATCTGAATTTTCATTTTAGCAGTGTATAATGTAAAAGGAAACACTTTTGGAACCAATGTATTTCTGAACAGACATTTAACTGTTTTAAATTCTCCTAATGATCTTAAACATTTGTCTTTGTTTCAAAATGGAATCTAACTTGTTTGAGTTTTTAGAGATATTACTTTTTTATATATATCATGAAATTAAGGGAACTTTCAACTTTGTCAGTTTAATGGATTACAAGAACCAAGCTTAACCCAATAAAGAAGCTACACATAACATATGCCCTATCTTGTCCTCTTGCCCTCTATCCTACCTTTTTGATATATTCCAATTACTGCTTTGTCATTCTGGTCAAATTTTTTTTCCTGGGGTTAGTTTATGAAAGTCATATCAATCTCAGACTGCCATTCACATTATGGAGAAAAAAGTTATGATCTTGTATTGTTCTTTAGTTGATTCAAAGAAGAAAAGGTGTATTTTTAAAACACTTTGAGATTTCAACCAAATTCATAATTGTATATTGATATGCACTATTTTTGCTGAAATTAGTGAAAAGAGAATGAAAATTAGAAATTGGTGTTTGAGAACAGCATAAAGTGAAAGAAAATCAGTTTTAAAAATTCTTGGAAATTAAGGAGCACATTTGAAGAAGGAAAAAAACTGATTCAAGAAATAACATAATAGAAAATTTATTTATCCATCCTTCTTGGCAAAATTCAAAATTGACATGCCCCTGGACATAAAAAATACATATATACATAAAATAAAAAATACAGGTGTATAATTATGAAAAGACTTAAAATGCAAAAATGATTAAACAAAATGCATATATATTTTTTATATTGAGCGAGCATATAGAGGATAAGTTTAAGGTTATGGAGAGCATTAAGGGGGAAAATGACATATCAATCAATCTATCAGATGGCCTGCTCTTTAGTGCAGGAGATCATCATGACCTTCCATGCATCTCTATCCCTAGTCACTCATCCTATTTTTAGCACTTTGTTAGTCCATCCAACATTTTTTCTCGCTGTTTTCCTCTGCTGCATTTTCCTTTGATCATTCCAGTTGTCACATGATGTTCTAGTTTCTCTCTTCTCATCACATGGCAAGGAAGATTGCCTGGCGTGAACATATTCTATTTATGAGTGATCTTTTTTGTGTCAGCTTCTCGTGACACTGTTTTGTTATATTTTTTTATGCTTTATGAGATTTTGGCATTCTCCATAGAAATACATAAAATAAAGTGTATAATAATGGTATTGTTATTTTTTGTTAAACTACATCATAAAGCTTAAAGTTTATAAGGTAATGTAGTAAAATACACCCCTAAAATGTGAAAAAATATGGCCCTTAGTTTTCTGTGGTAATATTTATATGTCTTGTCCAGTCGGTCTTGACCTTTTATATTTATGATTGAGTGTTGTAATTGATTTGCGTATGAAGGAGTTTGAGTGTCACACTGTTCTTGTCTTTAAAAAGTGCCGTATCTACAGCTACTCCTCTTTTCCCTTTATTTTTATTTTTTTTTTGTCATTGATTTAAAATGTCCTCAGAGTTCAATTGATTTTACTAAGGCAGGGTCTGTAAGTCTAGCTTCACTTGCATTTTGTTTTTCTCTTATGATGTCAATAAAAATATGCAAAGTACAATTCATACCACCATTTCCTTCCAATTCAGGTCGTCTTGAATTTATCCTCGGTGGATGGAGCATGAATGATGAAGCTGCTACCCACTACTCAGCAATCATAGACAACCACAAAATTGGTTTTGAGTTCCTCCGTCAAACCTTTGGGGAATGTGCCCGTCCACGAATTGGTTGGCAGATTGATCCATTTGGACACTCTAGAGAGCAGGCTTCTATATTTGCACAGGTTAGAACAGCTATAGCTATGTATGCAGTTACATGGCCCAGCAGTGCAGCCAAATCCTAGAATATTTAAGCTCTCATAGAGTATTTATCTTTAGCCCAATCAGACTTTGGCTTCAAACTCACAGAATCCAAGCATGGAATGAGAAGAATTAATACTATTCTTTTAAAATGCTTGTGAAAGCAGTTGAAGTGCTCATAACCTTTGATAGTTTTAGTAAATATAGCTTCCTAAGATTTAGGGCTTTTGCCTTGGTTTGCTTTGATCTGTTTTAATTTTAAGTGAAAAAGTGTAAAGATTTTAAGTCTAGTTTGAGACCAAACATATTTATAAAAGGGTAAAGAGGGACAAGATTCTTGGCCTACATGTGATAGAAGGTTTTCTTAAACTAGCATTGCAGGTGTAGCTCTAAACAGGAAAAAGAATTGACATGTGGAAAAATATAAGCATCTTTTTGTGTTGTCAATGAAATGATGTAGTTGCGGACTACTAATGCTTTTGTTCATATGTATTGTAACAAGAAAACATTTTTAGCGTTATCAATTCAAGAAACTAGAAATAGTGCCAGGAAGAGTAAGCTTTGAGAAGGAATAAAATCTCATCTACCAAATTTGCATAATGAAGCATTTTTTATGTTCGGCTCGCTTGAGTTTGTTGCCAGACAATTTTTAATCCAATCAAACGCTTTATTAGCAAAAAGACTTGAAGGTTTACCTTTTGCCTTTTTCAAAAATTTTATATATTAATAAGAAATGTTCTCCTTGTCTTCCAGTTTGGTTTTGATGGCCTGTTCTTTGGCAGATTAGACTACCAAGATAAAGAGCAGCGGGAGCTGAATAAGACAATGGAATTTGTATGGGAGGGCAGCCCTAACAACTTAGGTAAGGTTATCCTGAGGGCCTACTGTGAAGATAAATCGAATAAAACACTACTGTGTGATTATTACTTCTTATTCTAAGTTCTTTATTGCATGATAAATACGTCTCAGGAATTTCGCTATCAAAATCAAACCATATATTATTTTTCCAACTGAAATGAGTCAAAGAAAATGTCTTTAAAATTTTTGAGCTTTGAAACATCTTATGAGAAAACAAAATAAACTGTAAATCTAGTTTTAATATTTCTCAACACTATGGTAAGATTCCATTTGTGAGGAAAATAAAATGATATATTTGATGTAAAAAATTTGTACTCTGTTACCATTATTAAGCTTTAAATTTTGAAATTCTAGACGTTTGTTTTCTCTACATTATAATTGAGTCAAATGAATCATTCTAAAGCTAAAACAGAAGTTCTGACTAGAAGAAAGAATTTTTTATCTGTCATCTGAAGTATTTTACTTCATCCAACACGTTTGGGCAGTTTAAAATTGTCTTAGGAAGATCTCGTTCCAAAATCCCTGCTATCATTTAAGATGTGCAGGAAACTTTGGATCTGAGACTAGAGGTGATGTTTTAAAAATATAATTGCTATTCAAAAAAAAAATGAGTTTTTCAAATTTCAGTTCAAACTTAAATTTAAGAGGTGACACTTTTTCTGGCATTTGCCAGAGGATTGCTATTGATAATTTTCCATTTGAAGTTCAGAGTTGTTGTTTTTTTGTGTTGGGTCTGAATTTTCAAATTTATAGTATTTTCAGGAAAAGAAATATTAAAAATTTGACAAAGGATTTTTAAACTGAAATGTGACGAAAAAGAATTTTTAAACTGAAATGTGACGCTCTTTGTGAGAATAAATAAATAGAGTTGTACACTAGAATGGTATTTTCTGAGAGAGTAAGATCTTTGAAAGAAAAAGAATTGAAATATTTCTTCTTGGATAAAAGTAGCATTGTTGCGAATAAAAGTGGTTGTTCTGAAATGTTCAGGCATGACATTTCTTAACCTAGATTTTGCTCCGTTGATTGACTCGAACCTCAGTGAACGGGTGAAGCTACTCTCAGGTTTTATTTGTTTTCAATCCAAGACCATAAATTTATCATTTGCAATTTAAAAAGGCCTATAATAAAATCTGATATAAATGTAGGCATTGACTGAGTCACTGGACATTGAAATAAAGGTTTTTGGATCAAAATTGTTAGCAAACCATTAAAGGTATTTATGAGGCTATGAGAAATGAATTTATCTGGTAAGCTGTACCACTGAAGGTATATTTTTGTGCACAAAAATATTTGAAAAATTTTTAGAGGCTGCCCCGCGACAATATGGTGCGTTTCTAGTTCATCAAGGTAATTTTCAATGGAATGGTAAATATACAACTGATTTTTAAACAAGAATGGGTTGTTTTGAAGAAAGAGGCATCATTGGAAAAAAATCTTGTCGTAAGAAAGAAATATAAATACTGGTAGATGTAAAGAATGAGTAAATTGCATCTTTCTCATTTTTAGGTTCCAAAGCTAACCTGTTTACAGGGGTGTTACCTGATTTCTACAACCCCCCAAACGGATTCTGTTTTGACATCTCCTGCTTTTCCTTTAACCCAATGATTAAGGTAAAATAGCCAAGCTCAGTGAAACCAATAAATGAAATTGTTGGATACATGACTCTAGCGCTTCAATTTCAGACCTTGCTTGGCTTAGTCCAGAAAAATTCTCAGCACTCCTATAAATTTTTTTACAGTAAATAATGATCACATCAGTCTATGGGTTTTTCTTTTTTGTCATACTTTTACCACTCATAGAGTATACTTTAGGTTAAAGAGTTAGCTTTCCTTCTTCTGGGGTCTCTGCTTATTTTGATTTCTAGCTTCTTCATGCTTCTTCTATGTTTAAAGTTTCAGGCACTGTCTGACTTTCAGCTGATTTCTTTTGACTACATATTTTTGTTGGAATGTTTGGTCTGGTCTATGAGCATGGCTCTTCTTGGAAGAAAATTCAATACAGTCTCTTTGAGGACCCAAAAGGGGGATGAAACAAAGACAGTTTGAATGTCCATGGCCCTCATGCCAGTGTAGGAGAAATGGTCAAGTAATCTAATTCAGTACTTGATCGCACATGGTTCAGCAGTGTTGCACATCCAGAGTCTAAGATAGCAATGTTAGACCTGCCTGTAGAACAGTACTAAATGTGTGGCAGCTTTACTATGTGGTCTTTAGCAAATAGCAACAGTATAAAGCCTCAGTCAAGGATAGAATCTCTTACAACAGTGAAGTCTTGGGCAGCTCAGTGAGTAGTACATGTTTTTTTTTTTTGTTGCTGGATCAGTTTAAGCCATCCAGGAAAATAATCTCAACTGTAATCTTTGCAGGGAAACAGGCGAATTTGATGACTACTGTTTTATTCAATCATTACATGCCGCCTGGAAATTTCTGGTGGGACGTACGTCACATTAGCCGAGGATATAATCCTGATTTCTTTAGGGTTAGTGGATTGTGGCAAATTTCTTCTGCAAACTTGTCATACCGCAATGAACACTCATGTTTTGAATTTCCCTTCATAGAGTTTGCCTTTTATCACTTTTGACTTATCAAATATCTAAATACCATTTTAAAACTTCTAACCCACCTTGCTTATTCACCTCCTAAATCTGGAGCTTGCATACTCATATTCCAATGGTCTGGTTGCCCTCTGTTTTCCATATGCTTGCTATAAATTTTAAGCTTTTCCCTCCAAACCTTTCCAAAAGTTTAAGCATCATAACATGACAATCAGAGACTGTGAAGGTCGATTTATTTTCGCAGCTATCTGTTTTTTACAATAGTTACACTTGCTTCTTTGGTAGATATTCTGTAGAGATTTTCCATCTGTGGAGAAACTAATGACTGTTCCCCTCTTTCTATTTGAACAAAAGTGAAGAGCCATATTGATAGACCAGTTTCACAGATTGTTTTCCTACAGCCTTGATACATAATTTGATTGCCAGTCTCTTTTGTTAACTTTAACCTTTTGGCTTAAATCATGTGTATACCCTTTTTTAAATGATTTTTTTGTCAGATTATTTTTATTGCAGTTATTGTCGCTGAGAATATATTATGATATGTAAAAATCTAGTTTTGTTTATTATATTGTACATTGTTCCTGTATATTCATTGCTATATAAGGGCATTATATCTCTCTGTTTATAATCCTTTTACTTATAATTGTGTTTTTTAATTGCTTTGTCATATTGGAATGGAAATAGCATAGTGATAAGAGATTTGGCAACTGGACAATATCATTTCCAATCAAAACATTTTTATCAATGAGAGAACAGTTATATTCTATTTCTTAATTTACTCCTCTTCAGTAGATGTACACTAGCTATAAGCAAGAAAAGTTGTTTTTTTTTTCTTGGACACCATTCATCAGTCCTGAACGATTTGTTTCAAATATCATTCTCATTTGGACAAGTTCAGAGACAAGTGTCTCTCATGTTTTTAAGACTCTTCTAAGCCATTTATATTTGCTTACCAGGACAACCCAAAGCTTCATGACTACAATGTAAATGAAATGGTTGATAAATTCATCAAGGAAGTAAACAAGCAGGTAGGCCTTGTCTGTGGTTTTCTTAGCTAAGTCACATCCTTTAAAAAATCCAAAGAAACTTATCTTTTATTGGTTAGATATTAAGAAGTATACAATAACATTTTTTATAAATTCGTTTATTTCTAAATTAGCCTCAGGTCATATGAATAAAAAGAATTCAATGATGCACGAGAGAAAAAAAAAATTATATACATTTTTTTTTCCTACACTGAAAATATTTGTGTGCATATTGGAAATTTGGGGATGATGAGGTGGGGAAGAAAATCATTTATATTCTATGGCAGATGGAGACAGTGTTTACAATTTTATTACAAAGATATTGCCTGAAAGATTGATTTCTTTTATGGCAACATGAAGTGTCATCCATAACTGATTTCTTACAAGTCCAGTTCAAGAGGGGAAAAATCATCTTAACACAAGAGGTTATTAATTCTGAGGAAAAAAAAACACAAAAAGATGAGCCCAGCATTTTTTGTGAGTGCAATTTTTGTCTGCTTGTTATGTTACTAATTAATAGATTGCAAAGAACGCTTTGCTTAATGTAACTCATCTCTTAATCTGTAAGTCAAAGTTTTCAAATATTTCCCCATGGAATTTGAGATCATTTTCACTTGAACAAATGGGATCTTTTTGTGCCTGGATGATTTTATTACATCTTGCAAAAGAAATGCAGAACTGCTATCAACATGATGAGTGAAAAATTCAAATGTTTCATTTGTAAATGTTTAATATTTTTTTAACTCAAAGATGATTTATTACATCTTAAGAATGTACTATCTTTTTCAGGCAAAGGCGTATCGCACAAATCACCTGATCATGACTATGGGCTCAGACTTTAACTATGTTCAGGCACACATGTTCTTTAAAGAGATGGACAAGCTCATCAAATATGTCAATGCCAGGGTAGGTTTTACTCAATTCTATAGTACCTTAATGTTATGGTAGGTTTAACTCATATTGTATGAGATGAGAATGCTAGGTCAGGTTTCTGACGCCCTTAGCTTTAATGTGTCAATGTATTGATAAGTTTCTGTAGAATCCTCAAAGTTGTGTGATGCTTCAAAACTGTACAGTCCTTGCAGATACACTTTCTCCTTTGTCAGAAACTTTAGCTTGATTGAAAACTTCCGTCCCAAATGATGATCTAAAACTAAAAACACACAAACAAAATGAAAGCTGTTTATATTTATAGTTTACCTGACTCATGCATAGATTACATTTTTCAGCAATAACAGCACCTGGCTGCAGCCACTGCCAGAATTAATTACATAAATTGTTGTTTTTCTAATTCACAGTTAATAAAAGATTGCGGTGACTAATTTACTAAAAATGACGTTTAGCAAATAGATACAACCATAGGACCTCCATTCATGTTTCATTAATTTGTTTATTTATTCATTTTTTTGTGAGACAGCAGTCCAAAGGCAGCAATATCAACTTGCTCTACTCTACTCCCTCCTGCTATGTGAAGAAACTGAATGATGACAACCGTCAGTGGCCAACAAAGCAGGACGACTTTTTCCCATATGCAGATCGGCCACACACATTCTGGACAGGCTACTTTACTAGTCGTCCAGCTCTCAAGTTCTTCTCCCGTAACGTCAACAGCTACTTCCAGGTTGGTTGCTGTTATGGTTCCTGATACTCTACTTAGCATATTTTTTGACTTGACATTTTTGTTGTTGCTTTTGGAGAGGGGAACAGGTATTATTATCATCATCTTATGTTTTTCACATTTTAATACATTCTTTCTATTCCTCTATGCAATTTTATGACATTTTCTCAAATTATCACTTCTGTTGGTGATTGAAAATATCAGCCCATCAGTGTCAACTTTAATAAAAATTCTATATGCCAAATGAGCTTGAAGGGAAAAAAGGGAATTCATTCCTTGAATCTAACAAGTACATGTTATTTTTCTATGTCTCCTCAGTCTGTTAAGCAGATGGCAGCCCTGGCTGGTGCAGCTAGGAATGAAACCATTCAGAAAGAACTTCACCATTTAGGTAGGCTCTCTAATGCACAGTGTTCAAGTTTTCCATTTCTCATGTTTTATTTTACCTTTCATGTCTTTTCTCTTTTTGTTTTTACGATGCTCATATGTTGTTGTTGTTTTTCAATTCTTCAAAACTTCTAAAACTTCTATAAAATTCAAATACAGTATTTAATGATGTCTCATCAAAACCTCTAACTTTTTTTTTTTACTTATTTTTAACTTTTAGGAGCTGTTGTAGGTGTGTCAGAGCATCATGACGCCATCACGTAAGTGTTATTTTAATGACACTCAAAATTGTGGCCCCATTAAAACACTTTTTGGAAACACGATCTTATTTTTCAGATTATTTGTAGCTATTGTTCTATTAGTAGATTAAATATTTTAAAAGATAATTTCTTTTGCAACCTGCCCTTTTCTAATGCATGTAACAAAAAGAATCTATGGGAAATAATAAATTCTGTAAAGACCTATATTTCTGCATTCTTTAGGAGATTAACAGTAGTCTGTTCTAAGTTTCATTGTTGTTGAACATTTAATGCCGCTGTGGGCAACATCTTTTCAATATGTTATGTTTTACTTTCAAATTAGTCGCACTCATTTCAAGACATGCTGTATCTGAGTATTGTTTCAAAATAAGTTGAAAATCAAATTATAAATAGTAAAGAGGTTTTTGCATATGATTGGTGATATCTCACACACTTGGAAGTAGCCAGAAAAATACACTCTAAGTTCTTTATAGACATTAACTGTTTTAATCTGTAAACGTCATGCCACACAAGCTTTAAGATTGTCACTTGAGGATAGATATTTTCACTTTTAGACAGTAACCAATGTCAAGTTTTAGTAGAGTGGAATCTCATTGTCAGTAAGTCATGCCAATTTGAAATCGATTTTTGTGTTTACTGCAGGAGGAGACCCTTAAAAATTTTATTTGTTTGAAAGAATCTTATCCGTGTCTCCGTTTTATCCTAGGGGTACATCCAAGCAAGCAGTGGCATTTGACTATGCTCAAAGACTGAGTGAGGGAATAACAAGTGGGAAGGTATAAAAAGAACCAGATGAATATTTCTCTTATCTTAATAAAGTTGATTTTAATTTGTGTATGAGAGGTAGTACATGCACTGCATGGTAAAAAATTGTTAAGCTTTTCTGAGGTTTTAGGGTTGAGTGGATGGAAAATGCAGTGGGATTTTTCTCTCTGCACTACACTATTATTATTATACCCTCATTGAGTCTGATTTTTATTGAAATAATCTTTGATCATAATGTGAGCCCAAGGTGAATAAACAATGTGCTCAGATGTCTGATCTTACTAAGAAATACAACTTTTATATATGAAGATATACAAAATCACATATTTGTTAAAGGTTGAAAATATTTTTTAATCTTGTTTCCTGCTTAAGTCATTATAGCCATAATATTCTTATAATTATTGGCAATCATTCTTTAGGTTTACTCTTTTACTACACAACATGTCTCTCTACCATGAACTAACTTGTGATTTGTAACTTCTACTGCTCATATTTAAACCCCAAGAACATTTTATGAAAGATTGGGTATGAAAGTGGCTGCTAGTATTTCTGGAATCATTATTTTACAGACCTGACATACCTAGATATAGATGCCCACACAGTTTGCCTTCACAAAGTTTCTTTATTTTTCTAGAAATCGTGATTTCTTTCAAAACTCTAGGAATGGTTTAAAACAAGCCTGTTGGAGAACTTCTTTTTTCTTATTTGCTTGTTATGTTTTATATTTTTTTTTCTGACTTAAATAGCATACTTCTGACCATTGTATATAACATTAGTGCTTTTGAATGATCCAGTTTCTCAATACAGATGCTAAAATTCTTTGTGTCTATAAGAAGAGTGCGGATAATTCAAATTGATTTTAAACTTAATTGTGGATGCAATTATTTCCCAAAAAAGTGTGACAACTTTCTTTGCATAGGTCTAGATTGAACCTGGGTTTAAGAAATTTAGATATAAGTTGAACATGAAGATGGAACAATTAAAAAGAAAAAAAAAAAACCAAAAACCAAAGAGCTTATTACGAAATATGACATATTCTAATGCTTTTGGTAAAGATGGATATGATGTGCCAAAAAATTTGAAATTGCTTAAAACATGATGACCACAAGTTGGAGTTACTGAAATATATGACTAAATAGTATGTCTATGATTCTGTATCATTTTTCAGATTGTTGTTCTTAACTTCTATGAGTACACAGTGCATCCATGTTTTTCTTTCATTCATCAGGTTGCGATTCAGAGCTACTATGACCTTTTTATGCCTCTCAATGGACCCACAGCTCCTGAACAAATCATCTGCGACAATCTCAACAGCAGCATCTGTTCTGTCACTGAATCAGGAAGCCAGGTAATCTCATTATAGATAACTGCTCAGTAGGTCAAAGGTTTTAGCAGGAGCTGCTTGTGTCTTGTCTTTGAGTGTGGTAGATGGGGTTAAAGCATCCACCTAATAATCCCAAAAACCATCTTTGTGGATTAAAACTTCACACCTTTGGTAATTTTGGGCCTTATCTTTATAGTTGTGCCCCGTCTGTTGAAGATTAAGTTTGATATGCAAAAGATGCAAGATTGTCATGTTGTGGACAAGTTATATAAAGCAAACAAAACAGTTAGAAGCATACTTAATACGTTTAAATAATCGCTTTTGTCAAGTGTTATAAACAGTTGCCGTAAGTCTATAGCAGCATAGTCAAGATTTCTTCTTTTCTTTTATTCAATTTCAGTCTGTCTAAGGCTGAAATCGTCATAGAAAGTGAATAGAATATATCTGGTTGGAAAACACTAAGAGAAAAGGAAAGACCAAATGTGTTTGGGAAAAAATAGAAAAGAAAGAGGCACAGGACGAATAAGTGAATTCTAGAGTTGAGGAGAAGTCTGTGATAAGGAGGGAGAGAGGATCTTATAGGAAAATTTCATAAGCTTTGGAAGTGTCACACAATCTTTATTTTAAATCTTGTAATCCGTGATCAGGTAGCACTCATTTTCCTTTTTTTCTCACTTTAGGGTCGTAAAACTTCAAATGATATGAAAATTTATTTAATCTCAATTTTTGCCTTGTGCTGGATCAAAATGGTTGGCTCCTAATACTTCAAAATGCTGATGCATCTGTTGTAAAGATTATACAATCAAAGTCAAAAGACCGAGGCTATTCATGGGAAAACAAATATTAATTTAGCCTCCAGGTTAAGATAATCAGATCTTTTTCCTTTCTCTTCTTCGACCATCTCTATGTTTGTTGTTTGAACCTCCAGCGCTTCCAAGTAACCCTCTACAATCCACTGGCTCGGCCTGTCCAGTATGCAACGAGGGTGCCTGTCTCAGACAAGGCATACACAGTCTCTACACCTTATGGTCCTATTCAAAGTGATGTGAGTACTTTATTTTGAGGTATATCATGTGAAGACCTGATGGTCAAACTTAGCTGATTTGAGTATATTCTTAAGTTTTTAATGATGTAGTTTCAAAATGATTTGAGTTTGATTTTGTAAGGTATACCTTGTTATACTTAAAAATAATATTGTTAGGCTGTTAAGTTGTTCAGAATGATGTTACAACTGAATCCAAAGTGTTATCAGTCTAGTGTTTTAAGAAATGCTGATCCAATATATTTATTACATGCTATAGTTCTAAGACCAATCACTACCTTGCCAGTGGTCTTGAACAACGACTTGTCCCGATTAGAAAGTAATACTTATGGTCTTAAAACCTTCAAAGACATTGAAAACCTGAAAAAGATCGCAGAACAGAGGGATCAGTGGAGGATACTATGCACAGGAATACAAAAGGCAGCCAAGGCGTTGCAGTCTGACGACTACGATGCGGAACGGCGATAATAGTATAAAATATATAGTTCTAAGATTTGCTGCACCTAGACCTTATCACAGAACTCAAAATAATGTGAATTGTATGTCATCATTGCTAGATCTAACAGCCAAAATCCAGAGATGGAAATAGAATACAAAAATGAAAAAGTGGCCAGTCATTTAGCTCAATAGACTAATGACACTTTTTAGGTTGGACTAAATAATCTCTGAGGAGAGGACCTACAGAGAGCAGCATCACACATTGATTAGTTTTTAGGGCTTAAATGTGACAATTGCATATTCAATCCAACAAGGACTCAGGATATACTGCCCAAGTAAAGTAGTTTACCTGCAATACTGTTGTTTGCCTATTTGTTAAATGGGTACTCAGCTACTGGTATTGCTTAAAATTTCTGGAAAGCTAATAATGAAGCACCTAACTGGGTTCATTGCTTTAATAATTAAAAAGGTAATTTGAGTTTGCTTTGATGCAATAGGGTCTATTGGTGAAAAGGTGTAGTCTCGATCCCTCAGTCGGTGGAGGAATACTTTAACGTCCTGTAAGTAGTGAAGTGGTATACAAGGTTTTTGGATAAGAAAGTGCATTGCTCACACTTATTTAGCCAGATTTGAGTCTATGTCAGTGCATTCAAGCATGGAGTGCTTGTAATAAATTCTTAGTAAGTGGCGGTTCTTATCTTATGAGTGCTGAAGACATGAATTACATTTTCTGAGGTGTGTAAACATTTAAAAGGGGGAAGATGAAAAGTGTTGTAAAAAAGAGGAAAGATGAAATCTAAGAAAAGTAATTAATCCTAGTCAAAGAAGTGTAAGAAAATGATTTTGAAAAATTTAACCCAGTCTTCAACATTCAATTATCAATTATGGTTATGAACATTTATTATGATTGTTATTTTCATGATTTTGGGCCACCTGTATTATTCTCAAAATCTTCTACGTGGCTCCAGATATTTCCTGTGTCAGAAGAGACGAAAGCTTTGATTCCCACATCTTCTCAGAAAGCAAACAATGAACTGGTTTTTACAGCATCAGTGCCTGCTGTGGGTTACATGAGCTATTATGTCGAAACAGCATCAAACAATGGTATAGTGAGACAAAAGCAGAGTGCTTATAGTGAAAGATTGTATCTCCATTCTTATTTTTTATTAAATCTTATTAGTTTTACATGTTTTCATTGTACTTGTCTGTATATCTTACAACTGGTTCAGCTGCTAATCTTGATTTCCTTGATGATATATCCTTATCATGATTGAGCCTTCTAACTACAGCTTGGGTTCACATGAAATCAATGAAGAGAAAAACTGTTTTTCTCATAAGACCAGTGTGAATGAAAAGCTTACATCTTTCAACTGCTGTTCATATTATCGAGGATAAAAGCTAGATATGAAATCACACTAGCCAGGCTAGTTTGAAATGAGTATTTCAAGGAATTTTTCAATTAGATTTACATTCATATCCTTTCTTTGCAAGCAAATAAAAATCCATCCAATTTCTCAAAATTCTTGCCAGCCCTATAATGGAAACTTACAATCCCTGACAATGTCATTTGTTTCTTTCTTCACAGATTTTGCATCAAGAGAAGCAAAGTTCTCTGATGATACTGTCCTTCAAGGAAAGGTAGGAAACAGCGTAACAACCTTTGAATTTTTTTTTTTTTATAACCAGATACACAAAGACTGAATGATTTGTGTTGCAGTTGACTTTTCATTCACCTTTCTATTGTTAGAAAGGCAGAAAGACCAACCATTTTGTTTCAGTCTTATTTTTTTTTTTACTTGAACTAATAAGAAATAAAATGACTATTTGAACATTTTGCTTAGAAACAAATAAGTTTGCAAACAGTTTATTGCCGGTGACCTAGATGTTATGGATTGTGTTTTTATTTAAATTTAAACGGAAAAGGCCTTGGAGACAAATTATGGCTCTAGCATAACATCATAATTTGGTTTCAAGTTCATCTTACTGCTTTGATGTATTTGCAAGCATTTGAAAAAATGTGTATAAGACAATAAGTGTGTTTTCTAAATTCAAGTTGATCCCAAGAGGGTAAAAAGATTCATTCTTTCAAAAAGTATTGAATTTTCAGGTCGCCAGAATGACTCTTTCAAAGGCAGTTTTATTCAAGTTTCTCTGTCTCTGTCTGTCTCTTTCTTTCTCTGTCTCTCTCTCTCTCTCTCTCTCTGTTTCTTTCTGTCTATATGTCTGTCTGTCTGTCTCTCTCTCTCTTTCTCTCACTCTCTCTCTCTCTCATTCTCTCCCATAACCTTGTTAAAATTACAGACTGGTTTGCCACAAACTCCAAGTCTTTCAAAGTAGATTTAATGAAGAAAGATCATAAGGTGCATTCACCAAAGATATTGAGATTTGAACCGTTTCAAAGGGGGATTTTTTCTTGTAGTTGATCACTCTGGCCAGAATTATCCTTCAATAGCGATATCTAGAAAGTGGTCAAAATTTTATCATTAAGAAAAAGTTTTAAAAACTTATTTGAGATATGAATTGCACGAAGTGCTTAACAAACAAACTACACGTATTGTATATTGGGTAATGTAAACCTTACATTTCATAGGTATACAAATGACAAATAAAAATGTGGATCAGAAAAGTTTAACTCTCTCAGAACCAATGACCTGAGACTGTTTATCTCTATGCCTCTCCAATAAAGCAACAACTTGTAGATCTCTGCGCCTGATTTTTTATCTCTCTCCTCTCTCTATGCACCAGTATGTCAGTGTAAAGTTTGACAGTGATGGCCGAATGACTTCAATGAGCAGCCTGGCAAGCAATGCCGAGGTCCCTCTTCAACAAAACTTCTTGTACTACCCGGCACATGGTGGCTCATGTGTATCTGATAGCAACCAACAGCCATCTGGTGCTTATATCTTCCGTCCAGCTAATAACTCACATGTCAAGGTTGATATGACCAAATGGGAAGGAATTTACAAGGTAAGCTGGAAATAAGTTAGATCAGGTGATTTGGGAAGGTGGAAAGAAGAGTTTGGGAGGTACTGAGCTGAGGAGTTTACAAGGAGGGCATGAGAAATAGTAAGTTAGAGGGGTTCATTGGATTCAGTTTTAATATATGTATAATGTTTGTAACCATTTAAAAATTTTTTTTTTTGCTTCCAGTGTTTTCATGTTTTCCTGTGTTTTTTTTCTCTCCTTTACAGGGTTTGAATTGCATTTCAACGAAAAATTTTTTTGCTTGTTTGCAGCAACATCTTTGGCACTAATTTAGTCAAAAAAGGGCTCACATTACATGGAAAATAGCTGACTACATCAGAAGTATAAGAATATAATTATAGATATCAACAAGTTGATATTTTCTGTTAAATTCTTTTTTTTATCCTTCTCTCACTCATGTCTAACTCGACTGTCTGTATCAGGGAAAGATTGTGCAGGAGGCTCGCCAGAAGTTTGGGGATTGGGCCAGTCAGGTAGTGCGCGTCTATCAGGATAAACCTTATGTTGAGGTTGAGTGGACGATCGGACCTATCTCTATCGAGTAAGTGTGAGAGGGTCTCAATCTCCTCCTATTAAAACAGGTCATGATTTGATGTCCTCATGATTGATGTACAATACATTCTTTTTGGGTGCGTTAATTGCTGCTTATGAATTATTTGAAAGTATTCAGATCAAGAAATATACAACAACAGCAAGGGGTAAAAGAAACAGACTGAACTCTTTTAGATACTCACAAAATTGATGGGTTAGAAGGCTTCACTTTTCTGTGGATACAGTGATTAGAAAATGCTTCACTTCATGACAGAACACAATCAGAATATCTCGCCTATGTCTTCAAATAATGCTCCAACACTTGCTGTTTCAGCACAAAGGTCCAGCAGGAATTAATTCTTGCTGCGAATCACTTTGAAAAACTAAGCAGTTTTACATTCAGCATAATGGTACCTGTTGGATGGTTCAATTGTTAAAACACTTGCCAACTGAATGAAAGCTCCAAGAGATATCCGACATTTAAAGAAAAATTGCTTTATTTAAGTATTTTTTTCTCTTCAAAATATCATGTTTATTGATTAAATAAAGTCTAATACCTTTTGAGTCGCTGAGTGAACACAAGAACTGATAATATAACATTTTTTTCCAGTGATGGAATTGGCAAAGAAGTTGTCACTCGTTACTCTATTCCAAACTTTGGCAACAATGGAGTCTTCTATACAGATTCAAATGGGCGCGAGATTCTGGAAAGAAAGTAAGAAAAGAAGAGAGATAGGTCTGAAGTTGAATATTTTTCATTTTGTTCCCCTATTTAAATGCAAATGAGTGATTTGAAAACTAAGATACTTAGGACTGTAAGATTTTGTGGATAGCACTTTTTCTTAAAAAAAAAACCTGCTGAATTGATGTCAGGAAAATCAGTTTTCAGAACTTACAAAATCTAGCAAGAAATTTGTTTTATCCTGGAATAAGCAGCTTCATAAAATCACAATCATCTTTGGGAAGTTTGTCCAGTTAAAAAAAAAATTACTTAATGGTGGCTCCACTTTACTAACGTTTCTTTTATTGATGGCTTTTCAGATTTTTTTAAAGGGTTTAATTCCTAAGTCAACCTGTTTTCAGTTTATGTGATTAATCACTTTGGAAAGAAAATATGAATAGAAATTAAATTATTTTTTTTTATGGTTCAAATGGTTTATGAAATAAAGTAGCAATCTTTAATTTAAATGTTTATGTTTTAAACGAGACACATGTGAATTCATTGATCGCAACTTTATGTATTTTTAAGCTTTCAATTTTACTTACAGTGCTTTGAGCTTCCTCAGGGAGAGCTGCTTTATAAACTATATAATTTATTATCTTTAATTGTTGTAAACATTAATATTATAATCATTATTATAAGAATATTACTAACTGTTATATTATTTTCTGTTCCACATAAACATAATTTAATAAATTCTAGATCTAGCTGATGATCTCTCTCTCTCTCTTTCTCTCTCTGTCTGTCTGTCTGTCTCTGTCTCTCTGTCTCTGTCTCTGTCTGTCTGTCTGTCTGTCTGTCTGTCTGTCTGTCTCTCTCTCTCTCTCTCTCTCTCTCTCTCTCTCTCTCTCTCTCTCTCTCTCTCTCTCTCTCTCTCTCTCTCTCTCTCTCTCTCTCTCTCTCTCTCTCTCTCTCTCTCTCTCTCTCTCTCTCTCTCTCTCTCTCTCTCTCTCTCTCTCTCTCTCTCTCTCTCTCTCTCTCTCTCTCTCTCTCTCTCTCTCTCTCTCTCTCTCTCTCTCTCTCTCTCTCTCTCATCTATCAAATATCCCTGTATTTCTAATATCCATAGGCTTAATTATCGCCCTACCTGGAAACTAAACCAAACGGAACCTGTTGCTGGTAACTTTTTCCCTGTGAACGCGCTGATTGGCATTAAGGTAGAGATTTTTTGTTCATTTTTTGGTAATACTCAAACAGTATTAATCCCTGTAACAAAAGCGAAACAATGTAAAGAGTGAAGTCAAAGACTAAGCTATCGTTAAAGATTAAAGGAATCATACTTCATATTTCAACAATGATGCTATTCTTGTCTTATTTTTCTTTCCTCTGAAATGTTCAGTCACTAGAGTTGCATCAAGCCTTCTTTATATAGATTTCAAAACTTTATAAATATGTTTTTCATAACGGAGATGGAGGAGTGGGATGGGAGAGAGAACAATTCAGAGATGAGGGGAGTGGGGGAAGAAGGGGGGGGGGGGGGGGGTGAAATGAGAAAAAAGAGAAATGAGCAGGTGAAAGTATGGATAGAGAAGGCTATGAAAAAGAAAAATAGGAGGGAAAGGAAGAGGTGAAAATTCTACAAGTTGTGAGAAATAGTGTGTATGTGTGCATTTCAGCCAATCTGTGGGCAAACATTTTGTTGCTTTTCTCTCCTCAGAGTAACAAATCTGACCTCCAGTTTACTGTTCTGACTGACAGATCCCACGGAGGATCCAGCCTCAATGATGGAGATGTGGAGATAATGGTTAGACTAGCTTGTCCTTATGCTGGGTTTTTTTTTTTTTTGTTCAGTTTTAGTCTTTCACGGACAAATATGCACTATGGAGGCTCATGTAATTGGTGGGGTAGAATTGGAATGATGAAATTATCAGAACTATCAGAGAAGGCATAAATTTCTTGTTCCTTTTAAATAGTAAAAAGTAGAGCAGTTTATCCACTATGTAATATCTTTTATCATTCAACTCATTAGTATTGGTTTTAAGAGGTAGTATTGTTAAAGCCAAAAAGGTATCCCACATGATTAAAGCAAAATAAAAATCACTTGGAGGATACCCTGGCACTTTAAAAGAAACGACCAGGATATGAGTAAGTCTATGAAACAATACATGTATTATCAAAACTTCAGTGCCTTGTTCTCTTCTATTTTTCTGACAAGCTAGAACCACCAACTCTTTTTAAAATTTTTTTTGGTTCTGACCAGCTTCATCGTCGTTTACTCAAAGATGACTGTAAAGGTGTGGGTGAGCCTCTCAATGAAACAGCTTATGGCCGTGGTCTGATTGTCAGAGGTGAGGCTTACGCTTACACTTTCCCCGATTGAGCCGAATAACAGAAAAAATAAGCCATCAAAATGAGAGCTAGACTGACCACAGCCGTGTATTTTTTTAATTCTTGATAAATGAGAACAATCTCTTTTAATTTATAAGCAAATTTTATTGGAATATTATGCAAACCATGACAACCTTATAGTTTGCATGGACTTTTGCTAAGTTTCTGAGGACAAAGTTGTGATCACACATTATCAATCCAAAGGATGAAAGAGTATAAAAAAATTAAAGCTCTATCAAGAAGTTATTCAATCAGTTTGCTTTTTTCCCCCTCCATTTTTATCAGACCATTATATTACTACCCTAACTTTTGAGGATTGGGGAGTAAACTAACATGGATGTAATATTTTTGTGTGTGTGTGCAGAGGTTTGGCCTATTGTGAAATAAGTTTAAAAATTTATTAGTAAATTATTGACTTATGAAACACCGTTAAGAGAAAGAGTGAGACATATAAGGTAGAATACATGCATTCAGTTACCAAGTATTTTTCATATTATCCTTTAGTTGACTCAAAGCAGTAAGCAGTCATTATTAGTTTTAAACTTTATTGAGATTAACTTTCTTTTTTTACAAAAATGAAAAGAAATTATAAAGCTTTTTATTTTGTTGAGGAGAGAGAACTAATGATTTGAATTAAGGTAAGAGAGGTAACCCTATGATAATGATCTCATTTCTCTTGCATTGTATTTCCTGTTTCGTACTTGCTTGTTGTAGGGCCTACGTATATTATTATAACTTTTCTACCTTTATTTGACTTACTTTTATGATATAAAATTCCTGTTCTATATCTTCACAAGCTGTTTTCTTCTCTCCTACATTGTCTCCCAGGGAAGCATTACCTCCTGTTGAACAAAATATCCCAGGCTGCACGTCAGTATCGTCCTCTTGCTCAAGAGGTTTTTCTACGGCCACAGATTACATTTTCAAATGCCCAGCTATCACGAGATCAATATTTCAATAAATATAAATCCAATGTGAGTTAAATGAAGTAATGCCAAACTATTCATCTGATCAGTGAGGTATAAAGATCTTGTAAGTCTCTATCACTTTTCCCTTCCTCTAAAATGACACTGGCTTAAGTTTGAGCCTTTAATTTTTAATTTTAACCTTATCCATCCATCTTATTATAGTGCCCTGGTAATTTCTACAAACGAAAGGAATAAGATTGAAAAAACAAATACGATGAAGCTCATATTTTTGAAGGTTAGATCTAGTTCAGTTTTCACAACTCTCCATCGAGAATTAAGAAAAAAAGACATCATAGACACTTTGTCTGTGACTCTAGAACCAAGCTAATAAATTTTTTATTTTTCAGATCAATATAACGTACCCGGGTTTTCCTTCTTTCTTGTCTGCAGAACACAGGTTTATTTGCCCAGTTTCCTGCCAATCTACACGTGCTAACACTGGAGGCAGTACCTGGTAAACCTGTAGTGCCCTCTCCACAAGGCACCGTTCCCTACTTGCTACGACTGGAACACTTTTATGAAAAAGGGGAGGATGCGTCACTCTCCAAGCCTGTGACTTTTGACCTTAAGGTAAGTCTTGACTGATGGTACTGTAGAATAAAGGAATGTATCAGAGTGCATCTGAAAAGACAACATTTTTTTCTTGTATAAGACTCTCAAAGAGATTAAGGCAATGTTGCACAATTTAGAAATTCTTCTGAATCACAAGACATAGAAAGATTGGCACCAAATGAAGCATGGGGCAAATATCTGTTATTAATAATAATTCAGAAGAAGAAGAAAGAAACAAATCAAAAAGCATTACTTTTGTAGCTCTTTGATCCTCAGTGATATGAGGTTTAAAGCTATGAAAAAACGTCAAAATAAAATTAAACTTATGTTAAATCAGCTTTGTTTTTTTTTTTCTTTCTTCATATCATACTAAGTCTTCAAAGTCTCTGCATTTGTAACAAATTTATGCTCAAAGTTGGCAGGCTCATGTCACCCAGGCTTGATTACCTACTCAGTCCATTTGAAAACAATTATAATTTTATAGATTCATAACCATATAGTGGTGATAGTAACTAATTAAGTATATTAGTCTCAGGAGAGACAAAAAAAGTGATTTGATTTAACATTGATCTTATTATCAGATAGATTTGTGTCTTTTCAGAAAAATAAATCCTAGTCTATAGCCTCAATTGTTTAAGGGTATTTACCTTTAGAGTAGAATCCAATTGTATAGTCTAATTTCACAACTCTTAAGTTTGCATGTATCAAACATCTTAAATATAATAAAATTAAAATGGGAAGCAAAATAAAAGAAAAGGAAAAGGGGAAAAAAACTTTTTGACTTATGAGGGTAAAAGGTTAGTAAATTTCATCAACTACATTATGATAAGCTACTCTCAATTTCATTCTTAAGTATTCAATTGAAACAGGTTAGTTGCCTTGAGACTGAGCTTTGTTGGTCTTCTTTCTTAACCTAATACAAAATGAAATTTCTATTGTGTGAAATTATCTATATTACTAAGTTAAAATGTATGTTTACAGAAATTGCTCTACGGCTATGGGATTGGAGGTGTTCATGAATTGGCTCTTGGTGCAAACATTCTGGCATCAGATGTCCACAGACTCAGCTGGAAAACTGAGAACGGCAAACCAGGTAGCAAAAGTTCTGGAACATTCTTGCTTTAGTGCAGATCATTATGTTCCCCCCCCCCCCCAAAAAAAAAAAAAAAGTGAATGGTTATCTAGCTTTCAGCTTTGTTTCCTCTCTAAAACCAATCTATATATAATTAATTATCAAACCTTACGGTAGTCTGAGGCATTGGAGAAATCGAGCGATCCCAAAACTAAGCTGATACTGCTACTACTGCCACTACTACGACTACGACAACCACTACCAATAATAATGATAATGATGATGATGATAACGGCTATAGTAATAATAGTAATAATAATAATAATAATAACAACAACAAAAACAAAAACAGCAACAGCATCAACATCAACTGTAGAAGAAGACATGTATCTTACAAGATTTTCTGAATTCCTCAAAGCACATTTTGTATTGATTGTGAATGGAATTATTTATAAATTGGTCAACATAAATAACAAACTTTGAAAAGAGAGGTACAATTAAACTTTGCATAAAGCTTTTCAACATTTGTTTCACATTTTCCAGAGGAACAGATGAAGCCACTGCGTTTCCGGGGAACTATGGTGACAATGCAACCAATGGAGATCCTAACTCTGCAGGTGGATATTTTCTCATCCTAAAGAGTTTGAGAGCTTGAGTTGAAGTTTGCGTGCATTGGTTGTTATATTACATCTTTTGTTTCGAGTTGCAATGTTTCTGGGTTTTTTTGTTTTTGTTTTTTTTTTATATAGAAGATTTCATGTTATCATCATTCAACAACATTTAAAGAATATAGAAATGAAAAGGTTTGTCCCATCCCCCTCTTTTTTTGAACACATTAAAAAAATTTATCACTTCAACTCTCAATAAGACTGGGCAGAAGTCCTTGAATTCTAATAATACTTTGAGGTGAAATTTGGTGAAAACGAAATTATGTTAAATTTTAAAGAATCATGTTCAAAGTATTTGATGGTTGCCTAAGTGTATGAGATACATTTATATGTTTGTGAATATTTTTCTGTACATGTACTTTCAATTTTTTCACCATGTAGTCAGATCAGATCCCTGTATGAGTCACTGAAAAACCTTTTACTAAATACTTATATTCAGATCTAATTTTTTTAAATTGTTTTAACATATTTGTTGTACTTGTTGCCTCTACTTAAGTGTGATAGATATATATATATATTTTTTTTTTTTTTTTGTTCTGTATGGTTCAGAGACTAATAGTATGGTAAGGAATATTTATCGTTTTTAACATTCTTATCAAATACAAATGTCATAGTTTGTATGTTCTATAATCTTGAGAATGCCTACTAAGTGATATATCAAGGTGTAAAGTGTGGAATGACAGTTTTGAGGATGGACTGCTGTGGAGCAGATCACATGAAAACAGCATCACAATAATGGCACTTGAGCTTTGGCCAAAGAAAGCTCATCTTTTCTTTACTTCAGTTTCAAAACCTTAAGGCCAGACGGGGGCCAATCTTCATGATGGGATTAAGTTTTCTAGGCAAAGCCATATCTGAAAAACAACTTGAACCCAATGCTGAGAGTTATTCAGTTTTCACTTTCACATGCCCCATAGGAGATAATGTAGGGAAACAACAATGTTCTATCATATTCTTTTACCCTAGTGAGATAAGAACATTTAAGATTAGGACACATTCATACTAAAGTTTGGTAGTACAGTTAGCAAAGAAAGACTGAAAGTCTAACGTCAGTACCTATGGTGGACTGGGCTTCTTATAATTCTTAATCAATTGATCAACTTCGAAATCTTGATCTGGAAACTTCGTTAACAAACATTATTAGAATTTCCAAAAGAAAAAAAAAAAGAAACATTACTGTCCAGCCAGTTGACTTAGATTGTTCCAATTATACTGGATGTAGCTATAGTTATCCGAAGACATTTGTAAATTATAAGATGATGAATGTCAGTGAAAGCACTCAGCATGTGAGTAGAAAGGTATGCTTGTTTTCTTTGACTGCAGGGAAAAGTTTTTCTTAATGTAATTTGCCAATCTCTCAACGTTTGGAGAATGTACCAAAGGATAAGAGTGAAATATTTCGTGAAAAAAAGCAAATTCGTAACTTTTGTGAAACTAAGTTTTTGTGCCTAAACAGTGGACAAACAAAGTTTTAACTGTACATGTTTAAAGCAATTACAAAGTTCTCAACTTTCTACTCCTTCTATACTTCTCAAGTTAAAGCTTTTCTAAAGCTGCAAGGTGAATATTATGTCAAGCACACAATGTATTTATTTCCGTAGATACCATCACTTCAATCTTTTTTTGTTTTGTTTTCAAATTTCCACAACTTTCACTGGCCAGAACAATCTTTCCTTCTACCTTTCTTTTCTGAAGTTCTCATTTTTCCATCCATCTCTGTACTTTCTACTCAATTATGCTTTTCTGATGTAAAGAAATGTTTTTCGTGAATAATGCTCTGATGAAAAATCCAATACCAAGCCAAAAGTCTTTCAATTTTGTCATCTGCAATAGATACTGCTGCGAGATGATCTGTTTATTAGCAGTAACAATTGCTTCATGTGGATGCAGATATTTTCCTTTTCTTTTTCTTCAAGTTTTAAACCTTCAATCCTTCTGTTTCTCTTTACATTTTTTGAATGTAGTAGTCTTTTGCTTCTAACTTTTTTTTTGCATTAGAAAACTGTGTAAGTTCTTTTTGACAGAATGCATTAGAAATAATGCTTTGTGAAAAACATCTCAGACTAATGTGCCGGACATTATTTGGGAACGGAAGCGTAATTCAGTAGCAACTTACACAGACTATGGTGAACAGTAATTTCAGTATGGACCTCTGCAACACTTTATGTTTTTGTGCACTTTTTTTCTTTTTATTGCCATCTGATTATGCCAAACCCTTCGCACAGCTTTAAGCCTACTTACCTCTATTCTTTTTTTAAGTGTCACTATGGAGAGATTCACTAACTAAAACCAGTGAGATAATAGTGGTTGACGTTTTTTCATGTATCTCAATGAATTAATCATCTTTATACTGTATTTACGTTTGCTGAATGTAAAACTGAGTAGAAAACTCCTCCAACAAAAAACCATGTGGAACTAAAATTTGTGCATTAGAGGCCAGTTTCCAACAACAAGGTTTCATTGAAGGCCTTTTTAAGAGGTGAAATACTAAGGAGTTTATAATCTTTTGTCAGTTCTGAATAATGACTTACAAGTTTCAATATAAGACAGCTGATCCGCCAAGTCGTACCGTAGTTCATGAGTTACGAATCGCATAACGCATGTGGAGAAATTATTCTTTTTCATGTTTGTTTGGTTTAGCAGTCTTTCATTTATGCTACATATATCTATTTAAAAACATTTAACTCATTTTTAGTTAGATGTAGCTTAGAGTATTGCTTAATCACAAGATAATACACATGTACTGAAAATGAAGTTGTGATAATTTCATCCTGGCTGTTTAATAACTCATTATTTCTGATTTTATTTTTGCTTGGTATTATTTTTCTTTCTGTCTGCCAACATGTTTGCTAGTGCTACACTTTTTTTTGTGTATTCTGCAGCTAAAATTAGGCATAATATTCCTCCATTCATTCCAGCTGAAAATGAAAAAGTCACACCTCAATGAAATTTTATCTTTTTTTTTCTTATAATGTTTAAAGAGCTGTACATGTATTTCAAAGCTAATGATGTCTTTGACTTTTTGATTATCATCATTGCTTTTTCATTTTTTTTTATTTTATTTTAATTTGATGATTCTTTAAAGCAATTCGACAAGGATTTGAAGAAATAAAAGAAGGAGAGAAAACTGTGCTCCATCTTGTTCGTGTGTGTGTGTGTCTGTTTGGTCTATTTTTATTTCATGACCCAAAAGGCTCACAGTGTTGTGTACTTCTCTGATTTCCATCTCATTAAAAAACAACAACCAAAGACCAAACACGGTTCTACCATTTATTATTGAAGACTTATTATCTTTCCGTTATACTGCTAGGTTTGCCTCATCAAAACAGTGACTGTACCCGTCAGACACTGCTGAAGGTGACCTCTCCACTTGTTAGCGTCACACAGATGTGCATGATTGAAATCTGTGGGAAGGAGCATTCCAACATGCGTGAATTAGTGTTTGCGCTTGAACTGTTTTCCTAAATTGCATGAAGTTAAAAATCTCTAGATAGAAGCTGTGGTGAGGCATTTGGCTAGACAGTCGACACAAATCTTAATGCTGTAAGAGATTTTTTTTTTATTTGCAGGCACTTACCATAACCCCATGCACGCTTTCTTTTATTTCACGAGATAGGACTAGTTTTAATTCCTCTCTTACACTCCTTTTACGTAAGATACGACGCATAGCATTAGCCCATGCATCACAGAGAAAGAAAGAACGCTCTTTTTATTGATTGTAAGGTTATTTTTTTCAAGCACATTCGTCCTTCAGGGGCAGCTTGTTGACGTGATGTCTCTGTCTCTCTCTCTCCCACACACACACACACAGATACATACATACATACATACATACATACATACATACATATTATATATATATATATATATATATATATATATATATATAAAATTATTCTAAAACAGATCTACTCATGAGAAATAAAAAGTTTTTGTTAGTAGCAGCAGCAGTAGTAGTAGTATTGAAAGTAATAGAGGACATTTTGGACTTTACCACAAAACTGCATTGTATGAAAATCTGAAAAGAAAATACAAAAATTATCTACACGACTGAAAGGGACTTAGAGACGCCAAACAACTGAGAACGACAACATTTCCTTTGGCTTTTAAAATAGGAGCATTATGGAAGATTGTGGAAGAAGCGTGGGCTACCGGTATGTCACATATATTTGATTGTCTCCCTTTTTTGCTGCCTTGAAGAAGATAAGAATCGGGAAAGGCAAACCATAAATCGCTCTCGTTTTATCGACTTTACTTTATGTCTTTCGAATACTAAGGTCCTAAGGC
>JAWDGP010004054.1:452500-462500 GCA_033675545.1 Elysia crispata | reverse complement strand
CCCGTGCTACATGGCTCCATGTGCACATGTCACACCAGCAGAGTGTACCAAGATATTAGGCTTCATGGCCCGTGTTACATGGCTCCCTGTGACATGTCACACCAACAGAGTGTACCAAGATAGTAGACTTCATGGCCCGTGCTACATGGCTCCCTGTGCACATGTCACACCAACAGAGTGTACCAAGATAATAGGCTTCATGGCCCGTGCTACCAAGATAGTTGTGCACATGTCACACCAACAGAGTGTACCAAGATAGTAGGCTTCATGACCCGTGTTACATGGCTCCCTGTGCACATGTCATAACTTCAGAGTGTAACAAGATATAATAATTGCAGGATTCATGGGCCGTGTTACATGGCTCCCTGTGCACATGTCATACCTCCAGAGTGTAACAAGATATCCCAGGCTTCATGACACGTACTTCTAACATCTTTGAGCAGATGTCATACTTACAGAGTGTACCAACATATCACAGGCGTCATGACATGTGCTACTTAGGTCATTTTACAGATGCTGGAACGGCAGGAGCCTACACACCCACAAGTGTCATGACCCGGGCTACTAACAAATTGATGTCTCGGAATATTCTACCGAAGAACTTAAGTTGCCCTGAACAGTGGTCAACATTTAACATTTTACAGCAACGTCTCTCAAGCTCTGAACACTGGTGACCATTATGTATTTTTTTTTCTTCTAAATCATGCTATGACCACTGATGAATACTAACATTCTTATGAATTAGCAAGCTACAGCTATCGCACGTTAACATTGATATTTCTATTGAAACGCGCCATGATTGTCCGCAATGAACCCTGGAGTTTAAATTTCTCGAAAACCTTCGAAGTTTTCTAGTGAATCTTAGACAAGTGTGGAGGAAACTTCTTTCCAAGCCCTTTATCTGCTTAAATGGTATCTGATGGCAAAACTAAATGTTTCAGCCACGTATCGAACACACGACACCCCTTTGCCATCAGCTCAAAGCTCAAAAACTGAACTATCTAGCGCACTTTAGACTGTTTATAAATTAAGACTTCGCTTTAGGTAAGCTCTGAACACTGGGAAAAAAACGACTTTCGAACAAAATAATGGGCTGAAGATCGCACGTTAACCTCAGGTGTTCCTGGGATCGACTGTCGCTACAGTAACTAGAGTGAGAGATGAGGTAAGTAGGTCATCAGATCAGGGGAAAACAATCTCAGGTTCTGAGGCAGGGTGTCGGATGTCTGTACCTTAACCTTGGCATTCATTTGGAAAGGTGTTAGAATGAAAGAAGTGTCTTCATTTACATCAGAAGCGATAGCTTGTAATTGTGGTGCTGATGTACTGTGTTACAAGCGGCCAGTGTGAACTTCAAGTCGCTTTGTGTACTGGAAGGGCTGCTGGGTAGTTGGGAATAACTTTCCAGTCCAGATTAAAAAATAAATAAAACAAACATACATCACTGTTCCAACTGAGCAGCACCTTCTGTTATTTCTTAGTTTTTTTCCCCTTCATTTTTGTCTTACAACTAGTACGGCCGTTACTACTGCTGCTACTGTTATCGTTGTTATTGTTGTTGTTGTTGATGATGATGATGACGTTGGTGTTGGAATTAAAGTAGAATATTGTTCTCAATGCACTCATCCTGCGTGATGTAAGAGGCACCCATATTGAAAGAAAGAGTTCATTTAAAATTAACTCTCCCTATCTGGGTACTGGCCAATGTCCTGAGCATTTGTATTTGTTGGTTAGTTTTAATAAAAAAAATATTTCAGTTGAGACACAGAATCCAAAACCGATCTCAATATTTTGCTCTAATTCCATAAGATTTAAGAATAAAGAGCCGCACCTTGATTGCTAACTATGTAGCCATCTTGTTGACGCGATAAACAAGAAGTAAGATATTGTCGTCCGCAAGTTTTGTTGCTAAACCCATTTTTTAAAATACGATCACATAAGTTAAGTTTATATACATGCAACGTCTCCACAACGGTCTTGGTAGACCGTTTTTACTTACAACTTGGTTTGCGCATAATTGACTTTAGTACCTTTAAAGCGAAAAGTTATAATATGATGTTGCTCTACAATAAGCACCTGACCTAGCCTGCTAGGATCACCAAGCAATAAGATGGAGAAGATGCGGGCACCATGTTGAGGTTTACATAATCTACAAGCATGAGTTAATAAGCAACAGGAAAAAAAAGGCCAGAGAAAAATAATTTCCATGCAGCCGATTATCTCTTACCATCTACAGAAGAAAAACAATTTGACTAAACAATTATTTTATATATATATTTTTTGTGGGAATCAGACGCCATTAGCTTTTACGAGTAGTGACTTGCTGAGTGCTCTTTTGTTTAGCAAATCATGACCGAGGATCATTTATCATGAGAGAAAGAAAAAAAAGGAAATGAGGGAAAAGAGAGAGAGAGAGAGAGAGAGAGAGAGAGAGAGAGAGAGAGAGAGAGAGAGAGAGAGAGAGAGAGAGAGAGAGAGAGAGAGAGAGAGAGATTTTAATAGTAGGGACTTCCTGAGTGCTCTTCTGTTTAACAAATCATGACCGACGATCCTTTGTGATGAGAGAAAGAAAAAAAATAGGAAATGAGAGAAAAGAGAGAGAGAGAGAGAGAGAGAGAGAGAGAGAGAGAGAGAGAGAGAGAGAGAGAGAGAGAGAGAGATTTTACTACTAGGGACTTCCTGATTTCTATTCCGTTCAGCAAATCATGACCGACTATCCTTTATCATGAGAGAAAGAAAAAAAAAATAGGAAATGAAAGAAAAAGAAAAAGATAGATAGATAGAGAGAGAGAGAGAGAGAGAGAGAGAGAGAGAGAGAGAGAGAGAGAGAGAGACGGAGACAGACAGACAGACAGGCAGAGAAACAGAGAGAGACAGAGAGAGGAAGAGAGAGAGAGAGAGCGAGAGAGAGAGAGAGAGAGAGAGAGAGAGAGAGAGAGAGAGAGAGAGAGAGAGAGAGAGAGAGAGAGAGAGAGAGAGGGAGGAACGGTAGAATTGTTTTGTTTTTTTTTTGTTTTGTTTTTCTGTGATTCAAAACAATCTAGATCTCCTATATATATACTCCTTTCAATCACAGTTTCAGCTGTATCAAGAGAGAAACAATTATACTCATCAAAATCTTGTTCAAGGTAGAAAACATTATCTCATATACGGTACTTTATACATGTATTATTATTGTCTCCTTTTACATAAACATCGCTTTGACAGTTTCCCGTGTGCTTGTTCAAGGTAGAAAACATTATCTCATATACGGTACTTTATATTATTATTGTCTCCTTTTACATAAACATCGCTTTGACAGTTTCCCGCGTGCTTGTTCAAGGTAGAAAACATCATCTCATATACGGTAATTTATATTTTGACAGTTTCCCGCGTGCTTGTTCAAGGTAGAAAACATCATCTCATATACGGTAATTTATATTATTATTGTCTCCTTTTACATAAACATCTCTTTGACAGTTTCCCGTGTGCACTATGCATTGAAAAGAACTTAACATAGAAAAAAAAATCTGTGCGTGTGATTCACTAATCAATTTTCGCTTTTTATTACAAAACCCTGAACCGTTTTTGAAATAATTGGAGTTAATGTCATAATTAAAAGTCCAACGTCAGTTGGAGACATGGTGGATTGCTAGGTTAACTTCGGACTTTCTTTGCCTTATACGTGGAAACCTTAGGTCAGCGCGCCCCAGGTCACGCTCCATTTGCGCTCAATAGAGACTAGAGGGCGAGGCAAGGGTGAGGGGAGAGAGAGAGAGAGAGAGAGAGAGAGAGAGAGAGAGAGAGAGAGAGAGAGAGAGAGAGAGAGAGAGAGAGAGAGAGAGACAGAGAGAGAGACAGAGAGAGAGAGACAGAGAGAGAGACAGAGAGAGAGACAGAGAGAGAGAGAGAGAGAGAGAGAGAGAGAGACAGAGAGAGACAGAGAGACAGAGAGAGAGAGACAGAGAGAGAGAGAGACAGAGAGAGAGACAGAGAGAGAGAGAGAGAGAGACAGAGAGAGAGAGACAGAGAGAGACAGAGAGACAGAGAGAGAGAGAGAGAGAGAGAGAGACAGAGAGAGAGAGAGAGAGAGAGACAGAGAGAGAGAGACAGAGAGAGAGAGAGAGAGAGAGAGAGAGAGACAGAGAGAGAGAGAGAGACAGAGAGAGAGAGACAGAGAGAGAGACAGAGAGAGAGACAGAGAGAGAGACAGAGAGAGAGAGAGAGACAGAGAGACAGAGATAGATAGATAGATAGAGAGAGAGAGAGAGAGAGAGAGAGAGAGAGAGAGAGAGAGAGAGAGAGAGAGATATTTATAAAGGGTTTCCCCGTAAGGCTATTATCATTATCGCCAGTGAGGTTTTTTTTTTCTCTCTCTGTCTCTCACTCATTCTCGTTCTGGTCTGATGCAGTGAGCCGTGAAAGGGCTGTCTAGATCTGGTTCTCGGCCACGTTCGAGCCATTGCCCCAGGATGACCTCGCAACCTGCTGTTATGAAAGAACTGGCTGACACCTCTACTATCATTACCATTTGCAAACTTCGGTTTTATTAGTCTTGGCCAGATATTCACCTCTCGCCTTTTGGCGCCTTTAGTGTTCGTCGTGTGTGATGTCTGAACTACTTTAGACTCGTCTAGCCCAGGGAAGCGTTATAGGCCTACCTGATCCGCCTCGCCAATGGCTTCCCGCCATAGCTGTGAAGTTCCAAGACGGTTTTTTCAAGGAGTCGGCAAGCAATATGTCACACCTGAAGTATTCTGATTTGCCCGCAGACTATGGAAGCTACGCCAGGTAAAAACGCTTCGTCAAAAAGTGATGAATATTTATTTTGGGTGGGGTAAATCATTTGATCTCGATCACCTAGAACACATAGCACACCGATATTTTCCATTTTTTGGATCTCCCGATCTCGAACATTTATACTTAGCTATTCTATTTTCGAGTGCTTTTTGCTCTGATACATTATTTATTTCGAATTTTGTACGGTTGTGGTTTCTGAGTCATTCAAGCTGCCTTTGCTACTGGCCTGTCTGTTCTAGCTCTACAGATCTTCTCTACAACAAGGTCAAAGACTTCTGCAGCTGTTCCAAACCTTATCGACTCTTCTCTAATTCATCCTAGATGGTCCGCCTGTTTAAACATCGGTCTAAGCAGTTCACTATGTCTATAAAATCAGGCAGCTGCATAAGAGACTATAGTGATAATAAATCAACTGGAATAATTATGCTATGAATACGACGGACTCTCTAAGATCCCATCATGTGTCTGTGTTGAGGACTCTGGGTATTCACTACTCATATCGCTGGTAACAACCATTCAAAAACAGATCGCGGAATGGGAAAATGTGGATAGCGATTATAAAGGTTTTTACATGCTGCTCTTGAGGTGTGAAACGAATTATCTGAATACGTAAAATCCTCTGCAACCATTGGTTCTATTAAAATGAGACATTAAACTCATCTTCAGAATCATTATTGCAGTTTACAGAACCCAATCTTTATAAGAATATTTAGCTAAGTTTTGAAAACCACAACTTATGTATAGAACCTTTGAAACGTTCATTAGCATGTAAGTAAATGGGCGGCTTTAAATTTCCTAAAGACAGCCGGCTTTTAATCACATTTTCAGAGAATTTATAGCTTTCGTATACACTTCTTAGAAGACACTGAAATAGATTAAGAAAGTAGATACAAAATTAGTTCATTTCCAAGAATGTATAGAATTTTTCACTTATGGCAATATTTTCCATTAATTTTTTTTCATAATATACAGTTTCTCATATATTTTTTAGTTTAGTTTTTAGCTTTTAGTTTCAATATCATTACTTCGTATAAATCTTCTAATTACCCTCCCAGGTCTAATAGTACAACTTTTGCATGAATACTACAATAAATTTAGCTACGAGAATACCTATTGTAAATACTGATCTTAGGGTAATTCACGTAATCTGCCAGCTTTTTTCTTCGCCGCTTGGATATTTTATTTAACGTATACGGTATGTTTTATTATTACAATAACTCTAGTATAGGTATACGTGTGACCGAATGTATGATTCTATAGAATGTCTTACTGTTGTATTTATTGTAGCGTACTGTTATTGGAGTGTGCACCATTGATTTTGACAAATGTTAGAATGTTCTACGTGTAAAGTACCTTGAGGATGTTAAATTTATCATCATCACCATCATCATCATCATCATCATCATCATCATAATTATTATTATTATTATTATTATTATTATTATTATTATTATTATTATTATTATTATTATTATTATTATTATTATTATTATTATTACTATTATTATCATTATTATTATTGTTATTGTTGTTGTTGTTGTTGTTGTTGTTGTTGTTGTTGTTGTTGTTGTTGTTGTTTTTGTTATTATTATTATTATTATTATTATTATTATTATTATTATTATTATTATTACTATTATTATTTTATCATTATTTATAAGTTTTTGTTTCAGTTGAGATTGCCAGAAATGGGAGAGGTGGAAAAAAGGTTGCGTAGCACAGCTGGAAGAGCGCTGAACCGGAGATTCGGCCGTAGAGGTCCCGATCTTAACAGAAGCCAATGCTATTATGATCCCAGGAAAGCAATTTATAATTTATCTACATTTTCCTCAGTCCATGCATCTGCAAATGTTTTATGCAGCTTTGAAGAGCTTAATAATGAGGCCTTTTAGCCAACAAAGCTGTGAAAAATTTCCAAACTTTCTTCGACTTCTTAACAATTATATAAAAAATTTAAAAAATATCTAAGCTGGCATCTCTCTCAAAATTTCACAATAAGCTCCAGTCCTTGATTTTTTTGTTGAACTGATTTTTTAAAAACTTCATGCTAAAGAAATACATTTAGATTCTAGGTGCGGCTAGCTGCAGCACACTGACGAGGAAGAAATGTTACGGACTGGTTTGAATCATTAATAATTTTTAGCAGCAAACGTGCAAGCCCTTTGCTCTAGTGTGTGTGTCATGATATGCTGTGCTTACTAGGGTCTGTACTCGGCAGCACAGGCGCTGTCATAATTGTCCGATGAATGTGAGCATGTCTGTATCTCTGAGGAAGGAACAGTAAGAGATTGTAAGGTAGCGAAGAAAAAAAAAAAAGAAAAAGAAGACAGAAAGAAAGAGAAAGGAGAAATTGAGAGACATGGATATAGCTCGAATCAGTCGAGAGAAAAAGAAGAGAAAAAGAAAGACGGACAGACGGACTGAGACTGATAGACAGACAGAGAAATTGAGATAAGCAAACTAGACAAAGTGAGTCTAACAGATAGACAGACAGGCAGAGACTGAAACAGAAAATTTGGATGCGCTAAGACCCATCTAATGTGCTATAATGATCTACCAGTATTTAACGAATAGACCTGAGAGACGCTTGATGACGGCTTGGAATCCCTTGTACGTGTTTAACATCTTTATGACAGTGATTAACTTCCTTTTTTTCGAGACTGTGGAGCACAGCCACATCAAAGATCTTTATGATAATCTTGTTTTTGATGAACTAAATACAAGATGACTGAATTTCCAGCACCCTTGACCTTTTGAACTCAGTTGGTGTGCATCTTAATGTGATGGCTCTTGCACAGTTCGCTTCATGGCTGGTAAAGAAGTAATTGGAAGATTTTATGCAGCGAGAGACTCTCTCTCTCGTCCCATCTCTCTATCTATCTCTTTCTCTGCCTCTCTTTCTCTCTGTCTATCTCTCTTTTCTCTGTCTGTCTGTCATTCAGTCTGCCTGTCTGTATCTGTCTCTGTCTCTTTGTCTCTTTCTCTCGCTGCCTTTGTCTCTGTCTCTGTCTCTGTCTGTCTGTCTGTATCTGTCTCTGTCTCTTTGTCTCTTTCTCTCGCTGCCTTTGCCTCTGTCTCTATCTCTGTCTGTCTGTCTGTCTGTATCTGTCTCTGTCTCTTTGTCTCTTTCTCTCGTTGCCTTTGTCTCTGTCTCTCTCTCTCTCTCTCTCTCTCTCTCTCTCTCTCTCTCTCTCTCTCTCTCTCTCTCTCTCTCTCTTTCTCCAGCAGAGTTCAGCCCCATACAATGTTATGATTATGATTGCCAAACATTAGTAAACACAGATTTCAGATTATAGACACCTTTCATATCATATGTAAACCCCATCTCTGCCTCCCAAAACTCCCATTTTCTTCAAAAGAACCGCCACCACTAAACTTCCTATCCACCAACTTCATTATTCTTAATTAAATTTTTTATCCCAGGCTTTTTCCCCCTTTTTCTTTTGCTACGCCTGAAGTCTCCAGACTCAAGTGTATCTCCTTAAGGACTGAATCTGTGGCTTAAGCCTACTAGACTGCACTGAAAGTTTTTATTTTGACGAATAAGACGACAAAAGAAACCCGTGAGTTAGTGAAACGAAACAAGATTTAGAGTAATATGGTTGGGCTAGACAAACCATAAAACATTTAAGTTCACATCTTTGGACTAGGAAAAATTAGACTTCAGTAATAATTATATCTTTAAATCAAATATCAAAGAACGAAGTTCACCACATCACAGTATAATACCCAAAGATGGTTAAGTAACAGCTAACATGAGTATTTTAATTTAAGAACAAAAGGGACTGCAACATGTTATTATAAATAAAAGAACGAGAAAATTATTAAACGACTACGCCAAGTTGGACAAAGAGGATCATGCCAAACTAATGCACAACAGCGTAAGAGAAAAAATCACTTAATGCCATTTCTTTTTATAATACAATTATGAGTTATCCTTTCTCTAAAATGAAAGATGCTAGCCGTACTGTATTGTGTTGGATTTTTTTTATAGTCTTTATAAAAAAAATTCAAGTTAGGAATAGCCGGCTTACAGACAGGTAGGGGGTGTTAGATTAGCTTTTTGTTCCTGTCATGAAAATCAAAACAATGTTGTTGTTTTTTTTTTATAAACAATGACATGACAGGATACTCATTAGGCCTACGGTATAGAAACTTCCCTTCTTGATAGCCTGGCAATCGGCTAAATAGAGCTGAAGGCGAGATGGTCCTGAAGTTTCAATAATACCATACGATTGGTTGCCACATCTTCAGTCGCGCCTGTTCTCACCAACCAATAGTTACAGCTTGTCAAAGAAGTCCAGAACATGGTAAAGTCAAAGGTCACTTTCCCAACGTAAGGCGAGTAAGAGCAAAATTTTGCGGAACTTTTTAAAAATGGTATCCCTATTTTGAGAGAAAATCCAGATGTAGCTCTCAGTCCAAAGAGAGATTTCAGAAAGAAGAGTCGTACCCTGCATGCTGATAACGTAAACATTTTGACGATGGACCGAAAGTAAAATGAGGTAATTGCTTTTTTGAGGATCCCCTTCATCCATTCTACAGCTAAGCTCTGGTTTACATGAAGTCTTAACAAAGGCCACGGTATACCTTATTAACTAACAAGTTATAAGCGCTCTTCTACTAATAATTGACAATATTGATTTTAAAAAAAATTGATGTTTGCCCCACAATCCACGTCACATCTAACCTGTATAGATCTCCAAGTAACAAGATGGGCAAGCTGTGGTGTCCATGTTTATTTATCTCCAAAGGTCCAAATGATTCTGTAGTTTTCCAATCTTCTAAAATATCCTTTTAAACACGCATTTTAAGGATCATGTAGGTTCGTACATAGGTGCCAAATGGGTGCATTGTTTTGCAGAATTTAATTCTGCTGCATTTATTTATAGCTACATGATAATGAACGTATGAAAGGAAATATGATTTTACTAAATTAGCTAATACTGCTTATAAAAGCATGGCTGTACTATAATTTATTCCTATTATTCCAGTAAAAAAAGAATTTTTAATTAAAACACAACTGTTTTTCTGGCATAGTGCGCACATTCGTGGGTTTGTGTGTGTGTGTGTGTGTGTGTGTGTGCTTTTAAGAGATATCTTCAATCTTTCCTCAGATCGAAATGTTTCACCGCATCAAAAATATTGTATCCGCATTCACGACTTGCTCCGTCCGTTTCATTGAAACATTTGTTGGTTTGTATTTCTTTCTTTTGCTTTT
>JAWDGP010004054.1:430000-447500 GCA_033675545.1 Elysia crispata | reverse complement strand
CTCTCACAAAAACATCCAACGACGAAGAGATTAACAACACTGCGCTGCATACAACCTTCTAGCTTTACGGTGGAGAAGCCAGCTTCATCACAACACAATGTCGAATCCGTTACTACCTGATTTGACCGGTTATTTGAGTTACACGATGACTTCTCGAGAGAAAATTTCAGGTTAAATAATTTCTATCTACGAAACTGGAAAACAGCCAATTCTGTAGTTTCCCAGTCTATTTAAAGATCCTTGTAAATGTTAATTATAAGCCTATATAGATACGAACGAAAAGTGTTTAGAGGTGCATAATTTTGCGGGAATTCAAAACGGCCCTTATTTTGTATGTATTTGCATCATAGGAAGCGTTCATAGAATCTATTAATAGATTCAGATTAACACATATTAATATCTCCAATATTAATTAAATTTATTTCAGTTCGTTACAAAAATGCAATAGCATTATCTTTGATTTACTTTCTATCGTAATTCCTTGCTGATATGGTATAATTTATTGCATCAAAACCATCGGTTTATTTTTCTTTTTCATTCGTTTCTGTGGATATATATATATGAAATAAAGATTGCAAGAAACAATTGTCTTGTCTTGTCTCCAAATCCCCACACCGTTTAATGAAACGACAAAACTAGTCAATTTATTTTTGTGTCTTTCGTTTCTTATCGTCTAGGGAAAAAGTGGTCATAATAGTCTTTTTCCTAGTCTTCCTGCTTCTTATCTATGCAACATGAAAGAAGACCTCATCACCGATTTCCCTCTAATTATATCATGGATAAGAAATAGAAATGTCTCACCATCATGGTCTACATTCTTCCCCTCTCTTCCTATCCATGCGATATGAAAGAAGATCTCACCATCATGGTCTACATTCTTCCCCTCTCTTCCTATCCATGCGATATGAAAGAAGATCTCACCATCATGGTCTACATTCTTCCCCTCTCTTCCTATCCATGCGATATGAAAGAAGATCTCACCATCATGGTCTACATTCTTCCCCTCTCTTCCTATCCATGCGATATGAAAGAAGATCTCACCATCAATATTTAGTTTACATTCTTCCCCTCTCTTCCTATCCATGCGATATGAAAGAAGATCTCACCATCAATATTTAGTCTACATTCTTCCCCTCTCTTCCTACCCATGCGATATGAAAGAAGATCTCACCATCAATATTTAGTTTACATTCTTCCCCTCTCTTCCTATCCATGCGATATGAAAGAAGATCTCACCATCAATATTTAGTCTACATTCTTCCCTCTCTTCCTATCCATGCGATATGAAAGAAGATCTCACCATCAATATTTAGTCTACATTCTTCCCCTCTCTTCCTATCCATGCGATATGAAAGAAGATCTCACCATCAATATTTAGTCTACATTCTTCCCCTCTCTTCCTATCCATGCGATATGAAAGAAGATCTCACCATCAATATTTAGTCTACATTCTTCCCCTCTCTTCCTATCCATGCGATATGAAAGAAGATCTCACCATCAATATTTAGTCTACATTCTTCCCTCTCTTCCTATCCATGCGATATGAAAGAAGATCTCACCATCAATATTTAGTCTACATTCTTCCCTCTCTTCCTATCCATGCGATATGAAAGAAGATCTCACCATCAATATTTAGTCTACATTCTTCCCCTCTCTTCCTACCCATGCGATATGAAAGAAGATCTCACCATCAATATTTAGTCTACATTCTTCCCTCTCTTCCTACCCATGCGATATGAAAGAAGATTAAGATCGTTGATCTCTATTCTTGTCTTCTCTTTCTATCGATACGATATGAAAAAAAGATCAAACCACCAATCTCACTATTCATTTCCTTTTTTACCCTTTTTATTTTAATCAAACATTTACGCGTCTGTCTATTTTAACAGATGGTCCGAATGGCCAATAACGTTTTCTACATTTTTCTATATTGTTCTTCCGTTTCTATTCTTGCAATTATGTATGTCTGAGGAGTAATGCTAAACTAAGATTGCATACCTCAACATGCTTTGAGAAGCTGAGTAGTTTCTGGCAATGATGGAAAACATGCCTTCGGAGAATCAACATTAAATTTGAAGCACTAATTGAAATATTTTTGAACAGTAATTACATTATGATTAATTTGAGCATGTATTTCGATTACTAATTAAAACATTCCTGAAGAGGAGGCGGTTGCATGGCTTTATCCGGCTCAAAACTCCACCGAAGATCTCTGGTTATATATAAGTCCGGCTCGTCCCAGATCGAAGGATTTTTTTCCTTAGCTTAGATGTCGTATACCGATACAGGCGATTTTTTTTTAACTTCGTTATTAAAACAAAAACATGGCCAGTTCATATCTGCTCACTACATAGTTCAGTTCCTTTCAACGTTCAGTTTTTATTTTACTACAACAAAACTAAAACAGGAAACAGCCTCATATAGGCCTATTAAAATGACTTAACTTGATTCAAGAAGTGCTCCACAATTAAAGCCAGGAACAGAGCATTTCAGAAGAAATAGAACCGTTGTGTTTAAAATAGAAGTGTTTCAAATTTTACGAAGCATTTTCGTTTGATAAGCAGCGCAAAAAGTCACACATCCTTAGCCCAGAAACCAGTGCCTTTTGGTTACGATAGAGTAAACGCTGATTTTGTGTTAACAAGAATAGTTAGATCTACCTTTTTGATAAAATTAGAACCTATTTAAAGACCATTATAAACTTTCATTCACATGTAAGTTAAAATAACTGGAAGCTTCGAATTCCTGCAAGGCAATGCGCATTTAGACTATTTTTTCCGGGAATATGTGACCACATAAAATATGTTTAAGTCGATATTTAAAAAAAAATACAGATTAAAACAGAACAGAGTGGGTCTTTCCGTGCCTAACAGAGAAGTCCAATTTGTTTATCTTTTTCATTTGCAGGCAGCACCTTGAATCAGCTGTGGGGTGAGCTCCGATGCGCCCGTTTTATCAAGGTTTCGTTAGATTTATCCCGATTTTTGTTTGCATAGCCGTTCTAAAACACTAAATCTTTCTTGAAATTGGGTTAGGGATTTAAAAAAATCTTCTGTAACCCACACGGCGTGGTAGAGAGATGGGAAACAAGGAAGAGGTCCATCACCTCGGTTCATTCTCATCATGCAACTAGATCTACGCCTGACGGTGCATAACTTGGATACACAATTATGAAAGGCTCAATGGAAAAATAAGCGATGTAACAAAAAAATTCCCCCAATTTTTCATGGTTTCTTTAAGCTGAGCTTTTAGCTCTTTGAAATTTGTTCCAATTTCTACGTAAATGATAATGTATAAGTTCCTTTCCATTTTGTTTTTTCAACAGCATGCCACATTATTGCCAACAGTGAAGTTTACGTGTGTTTTTTTTTAATATATGATGTTGTCTTTTTTCCTGTTGAGGCCTTATTATATATCTCTAGCTTTTGGTCTGCATGACGGGAGATAAAAAAACAAAACAATACGTAATTTTGCGGGATAGAAAGAAAATATCGCCACATGTTTGACCCTTATTACCTCGGTGGCCTCAAAAATTCTAAGATTCCTGGCGGTCACGCAAGCTGAAGACTGGGCCGGTCGGAAGGGCATGAGGAGGGCCGCAAGGTTAGTTTGTACAGAGGTCCATGTTGTTTTTTACCTGACAGAAGTAGGTAAATCTTTTTCGAGTTCAGTCTCTTAAGTCTCGTGAAGATTTCCGACTGACTAGCTGCATGAAAGAAGAGAAAAAAATGAATCAGCTTAAAAAAGTATGTTCCCACATACGCCCCGCAAATCCATGCACCTACAAGGAATCGCCTGGATGTTTTGAGATTTTGTCGTGTCTCGCGGGTCTCTGTGTACAAGAGAGGGAGCAGTAAGTTCACAGTTCGGACAAGTTCATGGCCGTAAACAGACACCGCCGACATTTTGATCTGTTACAATTCTGTGTTGATCGCACATTGTGACCCACTTGACCACCTCGTCCAGGGACGATCACACACAGATGCTCTCGAAATAATAATAATGAAATTAAATAGGAAAAAAAGGTATGCCAGCCACGACTTCTAAAACCATGCATAACAGTAACAAGAGAGAGAGGGAGAGAGAGAGAGAGAGAGAGAGAGAGAGAGAGAGAGAGAGAGAGAGAGAGAGAGAGAGAGAGAGAGAGAGAGAGAGAGAGAGAGAGAGAGAGAGAGAGAGAGAGAGAGAGAGAGAGAGAGAGAGAGAGAAAGAGAAGAGAGAGAGAGAGAGAGAGAGAGAGAGAGAGAGAGAGAGAGAGAGAGAGAGAGAGAGAGAGAGAGAGAGAGAGAGAGAGAGAGAGAGAGAGAGAGAGAGAGAGAGAGAGAGAGAGAGAGAGAGAGAGAGAGAGAGAGAGAGAGAGAGAGAGAGAGAGAGAGAGAGGAGGGAATTTCTCCTTTATTTTACTTCACTGTCACCTTATGATATAGGGAGAAGCATACACGCTTTTTAATTTGTCCATTTTCAGGGGAACAAAAAGAACTTGAGAAACGTTTCCTAATACCAAAATCATCTCTTGGTATAAACAGTTACTCAAAACATACGCCACATGTATGTACAGATTCTGCATACAACGGTAGAGATGATTAATGGGACAATACAGCAGAAGACAAAAAACAGTTTTACTCCTAATTAGACCTTGTACCATCTGCCCGAAAAAAAAGTTGGGACAGACTTGTTTTAGGAACATTAAACAATGTAGAACTACTGCGTACCATAAAACACTTACACTGTCACGTTGACTGCATACCAGCATGAAACATTGCACATACACAATTATACAGCATGTAATTTGAAATACTTAGATATAAAACATTACCTCTCACACACAAACTGTGCAAAGCAAAACGCACTAAAGGAATAGACCGTGATTAGTAACACACTTTTGAGAACACATAGACTCTAACATCAGAAAACACACATCAGACTGTTGCCATGAAAAACTTTCATCAGTAAAGAGACCATCATATGACACCCAGTCTTACAGAGACAAACAGAATGTATACCAGGAAACACCATTACTAATAATATTAAGCAAAGCAGATTAGATTGTATAAAAAAAATCACAGTTATTCGTTAACTGTACATCCTTAGATGTACTATCAAACACTAGACTAAAACATAGAGCGTGAATCATGAAATATTTTTGCGCTGAATTGAAATTAGCGAGCGAAGTATGAAGCACTTACTCTAGGACCTTGAAAGTGTATCCTGAACATTTTATTATAATTATTAAAAAATGGGTGTGCAGTGTGAAGCACTGACTCTTTAGTCTAACACGCAAATTGTGTAACTTCAAACACTTTTTAAACAAACACAAAAGCTGTGTATGACGAAACACTTTTCCTAATATTAGATCGTGTAACATGAGATACTCACAAACAAATATATTGAATAATAAAATACTCGCGCTAACACATACACTGGGCAATATAAACCATTCATATTAACATAAGGGCAATATAAAACATTCACATTACAATTTGGGCAATATAAAACATTCACATCAACATAACTATGGACTGGGCAATTGTGAACTAACATTTTTATTAACACATAGACCATGCTTAATGAGACATTCACTAGCACATAGACCGAGTGATATAAAACATTTTGTATGAAAACACTGACAATGTACTATGAAACTGGTGAACTCATACAATCCGATTTTGAAACGATCTAAATGAATTAACATAATAACACACATATACACACACACACACACTGATGAACCTGTTTGGTGTATCGCTGAAAATTAGAGCTCTTTGTAATTCAATATTAGTTATGGAAAGAGGAAACCGTTCGAAAAAAATCTTGCTCAAAATGCATAAACCGTGAAAGTCAATGTGATAAAGTATGGGAAAAAATAGCATAAAGATATAAACTGTGCACGAATCAGTAGTCAAGTCGATTTTATGCCCCACACAAGAAATGTTCTGAAAGCTGTTGAAGTCATCAATGCATATTTATGTTTCCGCTGTATCGCACACTCAACCTGTAAACCTTGCTCAGAATTATCTTATGGACATCGGTAAGCCTTATCTATTCAGTACTCAGCTGTTGATTATGGAGACGCTTGATGAATCATTCAAGGCGACAAGTAACCAACATAATTATTAACAGGTGACCATCATAATCACCAATGCTGAAAATCAATACGTCGAGAAAATTGTCCTATCGATCATGCTGACATATTTATTTTGATAGATATTAAGAAGCTCACTTCTTTCTCAAAACTATCGGCCTGCGTTGCTTATCAAATTGTGATAAATGAGGTGTCAGTCATTAATATAGGAGGATAATGTGCGATGTAAGAGTCAATAATAGAGAAGAATAAAGAATGGTGCATCGGGAAAATAATGAGCGATGTACGAGTCACTAATAAGAAGAATAGTGATGGAATTTTCACTGATAAGGAGTAAAAGAGTCACTGATAACTGTAATAATGAGTGATATGACTCATCGATAACTGATAATAATGCATGACATAGAACTCGCTGATTACTGATGAGAAAGAGTGATAAAGGGCTCACTGATACCTGATGGTAATGAGTGATATAGGAATTACTGATAACTGATGATAATGATTGATACGAGACTCACTGATAACTGATGATAATGAGTGATATCAGACTCATTGATAACTGATGATAATGAAGGATATAAGACTCGTTGATAACTGAAGATAATGACTGATATCAGACTATCTGATAACTTGTAATAATAAGTGATATCAGACTATCTGATAACTTATAATAATGAGTGATATCAGACTATCTGATAACTGATGATAATAATTAATATGAGACTCACTGATAACTGATGATAATGAGTGATATCAGACTATCTGATATCTGATGATAATGAGTGATATCAGACTATCTGATATCTGATGATAATGAGTGATATCAGACTATCTGATATCTGATGATAATGAGTGATATCAGACTATCTGATATCTGATGATAATGAGTGATATCAGACTATCTGATATCTGATGATAATGAGTGATATCAGACTATCTGATATCTGATGATAATGAGTGATATCAGACTATCTGATATCTGATGATAATGAGTGATATCAGACTATCTGATAACTGATGATAATAATTAATATGAGACTCACTGATAACTGATGATAATGAGTGATATCAGACTATCTGATATCTGATGATAATGAGTGATATCAGACTATCTGATATCTGATGATAATGAGTGATATCAGACTATCTGATATCTGATGATAATGAGTGATATCAGACTATCTGATATCTGATGATAATGAGTGATATCAGACTATCTGATAACTGATGATAATAATTGATATGAGACTCACTGGTAACTGATGATAATGAGTGATATCAGACTATCTGATATCTGATGATAATGAGTGATATCAGATTCACTGATAACTGATGATAATGACTGATATCAGACTATCTGATAACTTATAATAATGAGTGATATCAGACTATCTGATAACTGATGATAATGAGTGATATCAGACTCACTGATAACTGATGATAATGACGGATATAGGACTCGCTGATAACTTATTGTAATGAGTGATATAAATCTCGCTGATAACTGATGATAATCAGTGATACAGGACCCGCTGATAACTGATGATAATGAGTGGTAAAGGACTCATCAATAACTGTTGACATTAAGTGATATAAGTCTCGCTAATAACTGATGAAAATGAGTGATATAGGATTCACTGATAATCAATGATAATGAGTGATATAGAGCTGATGATAAGACAGACCGTCACTGTTAAATAAGATAATATATGACACATGAGTCATTGATAGAGATGATAAGTTGCTAAAATCATTGAAAGAGATGATGCTTAGTGATAAATGTTGCAAGAGTAACTGACAGAAATGATTTCTTAATGATAAATGCGGCTGTAGTCACTAATAGAAATGATGACGGTTAAAAGACAGTGATGATAGAGTCAATGATAGAGATGATGGTAAACAATGCTAAAATCACTGATAAAGATGTGATGTGCATGACACTGATATCATCAACAAGTGACTGGTATGCACCGGGGTGTTCGATATAATATGATAGCACGTCATATGAGATGAAAGAAAGATCTTAGTGCCTTTTTGTCACTGTAACGATACAACCTTTTTTAACCTCATGCAAAGAAAATTTTTATAGAAGAATCAGTGAAATCATCTATTAATTATGTTTTAAGTACGTTAGTGAAAGCCGCATAAAAAGGGTTCAAACAATTTTGATTTAAAAAATCGGTTAATGCATTTAGGTAAGTGAAATAAAATACTTGTAAAAGCACATTTAACATTTTAAAAACTATATCAAAGCCAAAAGGCGTACCGCATTAAATTTTAAAGGAGTGCAACCATGACACTGCCTCTTAGTATTCGAGTTTATTTTATTATTTTTTATTTTATTTTATTTCATTTTTTTTTTTTTTTTTTTTTTTTTGGGGGGGGGGGGGGGGGGCTCATTATAAGAGTTTTTATAACTTATGTGCCCTAGACCTATCATCCTATCATCTTCCTCCTCCTCCTTCTCATCATCATCATCATCATCATCATCATCATCATCATCATCATCATCATCAGCATTATCATCATCATCACCGTCATCATCATCAACATTGTCACCATCGTCACCATCATCATTTACACCGTCATCATCATCATCATCATCATCATTTTCACGGTCATCATCATCATCATCATCATCATCATCATCATCATCATCATCATTATAATCATCATCATCATGCTCATCATCACCATTCTTCTCCTCGTCTTTCTCATTATTATAACCAGCACTTTTGTTTCATACTTCTTCATTTTTATCCGTTAATCTTCCATTCATTACCCTTATTTAGCGAATAACCATTTTTTAAAACCCCATTATCATCATTATGAAAATTGTATAACTCGTGATTTTCATAAAATAATTTTCAATGCATCTGAAACGTTAATGGTGCATTCATTTAGCGAAAACTGCCTTCTTCACCTCTCCGCACTTTGATTCTACCTTGACAGAAATTGGCAGTACTTTTCTGATTACTAGGATGAGCCTCGCACTTCTGCACCATCAGCAGTATGTCACCTTCATTGATAGCCGCGGTGCTAGTCTGCCGCCGCCGGTGTTTTGCTGCGCACACGTGCTTCACTTGTAGCCGGCACATAAACCTCTCATATGCTATATATAGAACATCTTTCAGCCGGCAAAGAAGATTTAAGCGAAAAAACTGCTTGGCTCTAACTTTGTGTCGCGTCGGCCGCTAAGAGCTAGTGCTGTATTCGAACAGGAGGTTGGTAATCGAATATAACGAATCGTTTCTTAGCTTAATTATTGATATGCAAATATGATTCACCGATCAAATGAACAGTTGGGGAAGAAAACTGCATTGGTGAGATGCAAACTTTGCATTGATAACAGATTTATCTCCTCCAGAGCCACACAACTTCATAAAGAAAAGCAAACTCTACAACTTTAACAGATATATAACTCCTCCAGAGCCATACAACTACATTGACGAAAAGCAAACTTTATAACAAATAAAGATTTATATATAAACATACCTTTAAAGAACCTTGAAACTTTGGAAGAAGTGCGCTAAGTTGTCATCACATTATTTCGATGACGCTATTGTCTCTACGCTGGAGTGGAGAAAGTAAAAAATGTATTCATTTTTTATTTTTTCCCCCGGTTTTCACCTCATAAAAGTAAAAAAGAACAAAAAAAAAAAAAAAAAGAAAAAAAAAAAAAAGATTTTCTGCATATCTGTATCTAAAAGAAAACAAACAAATAGTTTGTTTTATGGGAGTTATACGGTTTAAAAATTCGAAAACATAGAGAATATTCTTTTAAAATTTGTTATTTGGTTCATCATGACAAAGTTGACAATGAAAACTGTTGAATAAATTATGCTGAAAACATAAGGAACTTTCAAGAGCATTTTCTAGCCTAAATCCATAACTTTTCTTTATTTCTTTTTGTATTGCATGGGTCACTGATCTTTCAGATCAAAATTCACTAAACTTAATTACTGTGCATTGAGTGGTTTTGGAGGCGATGGCGGAGAAAGAAATCTATGTTGATGATAAGTCGAACGTTAACTTTCGAAAAAAAAAAATACTTCAATCAAATTTAATCGAAAAGAAAGGCGTGGGGGAGATAAAGTGCTAAGTTTAAAACTTTCCATAAATCATTTTGTTTTTAAATGCAAACCAAGTGGACCTACAGAAAAACATAACACCGCGCACGCTATTATATACACGGGGTCTAGTGATACAAATCTGAGCGCGGTTGAACCTCCGCTGCCAACTCTCTCTCTACGCTCTCTCCCTCCCTCCCCCCCCCTCTCTCTCTCTCTCTCTCTCTCTCTCTCTCTCTCTCTCCCTCCCTCTCTCTCTCTCCCTCCCTCTCTCTCTCTCTCTCTCTCTCTCTCTCTCTCTCTCTCTCTTTCTTCTCTCTCAATCTCTATCTCTGTCTCTTTCACTGCCTTTTAGTCAAGCGAAGTAGGCTGGAGATGCAAGAACTAGTCTGAAAAAGAATCTAGTTCTAATCGTAGATAAAGACGGTATAAAGCTTATCTTTTCAAAGGCTAAATGGCAGAACCCTTGTACAACTAAGAAAGCTATCATATTAAAATCTATCAAAGTGAGCACATTAAATTTTAACTAGTTTTAAACTTTTGTGCTCTTATTTATAACGTCTCCTTCCCCCGTTTCTCCCTGCTTTTTCTTCTACTACCTAGAGAGTTATAAGGAAAATTGTTTCGCCGGTGGAGAATTTACAAAACAAGAAGATAGGAAGAGACCACAAAAGATGAAAACAACCAATTTTCAAGGATACAAATCTAGGCCTAGAAAGTTAAAATAGTTTTACGACGTGCTGATCTAAACGTAGACTAGATCTTCCTCGGTGGATCAAGATCCTCAATTTATGAAAATTCTAAAATTATCACGACTCTCGTGTTGGAGGATCAGAATAGATTTCAGAACTGTTTAAAAATTATATAAAAGTAATGCGCTTGTATATCGAAAATTACAGGGTCAGGCTGGCACTATATTAGAGCGCAGCCATTGCCCTATGTTTTAACTTTATTACTACAGTCAAAATGAAATGGCGTTTTCTCGGATTCCGGTATTAGCCGGTCACACACGATTTAGTATTCTGTTCGGGCCAGCTGCTGCATGCACTTCTTGGCCGGTCCGTCCGATTAGCTAATTCTGTTGTATAGCCGCTCCTTCCTGCAGTGTGGTTTATGTCCTCTCGGCTCGTCGTTGTACCATACCTCGCACAAGCCCGCCTCGGCGCCCTCCTCTCAGTGAGTCTGTAGCATTTGTGCCTCTTTCTCAGTCTCATACGTGCTTTAAAACAGCGCATATCTCGCGCCTAGTAGAGGTTAAAATCTGCTGCATGAAAAACAAAACAACCAGTGATTCTGTTAATCTGGATAATTCTAACCTGCACGGACAGACACACAGAAGCTCCGGCTCGAATATTTAGATTGTGTGATCGTTTCGATGAGGCACTCCTGTGGAATTCCATCCTAGTACGGTACCCAGTGAATGTGTAGTTAGAGTAAACCTTATCTCTTTCCAATAAATAACGGATTTCAGAAAATAAGGTGTTGAGCCATTTTTAAAAAAAATTTTTATTGTGTCCTAAATAGTTCACACGAGTCGTTTGATGCTCAAGGAGGATGCGATGCATCTCGTGACTTAACTTTATTTCGGTAACCCACCGCTCCCTTAGGCAAAACACGTACATCTCCGTAACTACGTATTTTTTTTAGCTTTGAAAATATTTTGTGCTGCTAAAAAAGACGCAATTTTAATGTCTGTTGGCATCGCTACATTAATTAACTATCTTCGACCTGAGTTTTATCACGTAGTTTGAATTCTTTGTTAGATGTGTGTTCTTACCCTAGCTGAAATAGGCCTACTGCCCGTGTGACTGCTTGAAACTGACGGTATGTTGCTCTAGTTCAGATCTACTAGTAGGAAAAAAAATGAAATTTATATTACCTGAAGATCATTGCCAAGCATTGAATGATAAAGAGATAAAGAATTTAAAGAGATTTTATATACAGTGATTAGATGTAGAATTAGCCTTCTACTAGAGTAAGGTTGCCTGCAGCCGGCTCCCCGGCTCCCCGGCTCTCGACCTGTGTTGCTGTGATGTTTACCTCAAACAGAAACAGTTTCAATCAATTTCTTTTCTGTTTCGAGACCACGTGGTTATCTGCCTGCAAGGATATTAGGTCACAGTGATAAAATGTGATGAGTAATCCAAGTACTCACACTCTACTCTCCTTTGATCGGCTAGGTCTCCCCTCCTCCTGCTGCTGCGCACCCTCCTCCTCCTCCTCCTCATCCTGACCCATTTTCTTCGTCAACTTCATCCTCTCCCCGGTGTTTTTTTTTTTCTTCACTCATCCTATTCCAACTTCTTTGCATGCTTCCTCCAAGTTTACGGAGCACAAATTAAAAAAAAAATAAAACACTTTCTCTCAAGCCAGATTTCCTTCCTCTAGTTTTGTGCATTACGATTTCGCTCAAAGGAAAAAAAAACAAAAAACAAAAAAACCTCAGAGCCTGGCGTTAGTTAAGAGTGTTATTTTCCATCGTTTTCTCTTCCCTCAAATGCACGATCAGCAGTTATTCTTAGAAGCTTTTGAGCATCTTTACAAGCACGCCGCCTATATAAAAAAACGAAGGGCAGATGGTATGAAATCAGTAAAGGAGAGGGGAAAAAAAACTATCAAACAAAACATTAGCATCATCATCAGTGGTGGTAGTAGATTGCATAATTATTTGAGCAGTCGTATTAATGTTGCAAGAAATAATGTTAATAGTAGTAGTAGTAGTAGTAGTAGTAGTAGTAGTAGTAGTAGTAGTAGTAGTAGTAGTAGTAGTAGTAGTAGTAGTAGTAGTAGTAGTAGTAGTATCAGAAGTAGTAGTAGTAGTAGTAGTAGTTGTAGTAATCGTAGTGGTAGTGGTAGTATTAGTATTAGTTGTAGTAGTAGTAGTAGTGGTAGTAGTAGTAGTATTAGTAGTAGTAGTAGTAGTAGTAGTAGTAGTAGTAGTAGTAGTAGTAGTAGTAGTAGTAGTAGTAGTAGTAGTAGTAGTAGTAGTAGTAGTAGTAGTGGTGGTAGTAGTAGTAGTAGTAGTAGTAGTAGTAGTAGTAGTAGTAGTAGTAGTAGTAGTAGTAGTTGAATTAGTAGTATTAGTAGTAGTAGTAGAGGTAGTGGTAGTAGTCGTAGTAGTAGTAGTAATAGTAGTAGTCATGGTAGTAGTAGTAATAGTAGTAGTTGTAGTCGTAGTAGTAGTAGGAGTAGTAGTAGTAGTAGTAGTAGTAGTAGTAGTAGTAGTAGTAGTAGTAGTAGTAGTAGTAGTTGTAGTAATCGTAGTGGTAGTGGTAGTATTAGTATTAGTAGTAGTAGTAGTAGTAGTAGTAGTAGTAGTAGTAGTAGTAGTAGTAGTAGTAGTAGTAGTAGTAGTAGTAGTAGTAGTAGTAGTAGTAGTAGTAGTAGTAGTAGTAGTAGTAGTAGTGGTAGTGGTAGTAGTGGTAGTGGTGGTGGTAGTTGTAGTAGTAGTAGTAGTAGTAGTAGTAGTAGTAGTAGTAGTAGTAGTAGTAGTAGTAGTAGTAGTAATCGTAGTGGTAGTAGTCGTAGTAGTAGTAGTAATAGTAGTAGTAGTAGTAGTAGTAGTAGTAGTAGTAGTAGTAGTAGTAGTAGTAGTAGTAGTAGTAGTAGTAGTTGTTGTAGTAGTCGTAGTAGTGGTAGTATCAGTAGTAATATTAGAAGATAAAGGCGTGTAATCATCTTTACTGTGCTATTAACGATGTTCAGTCTTTTTGAAACGCAGTGAAAGTTTAAGTTTTTTGGTTGTCTAGGCCCTTTTTCTGAACTAGTGAGAGTTATAAATTATACTACTCTTATTACTAGACTTTCCTTTAAAAACCAGAGTTTTGATTTGTCTTACAGGCTTTTCGTTCTTGTGTGTGTAAACACAGGTAGGGTTGATTCGGGTGTCTTTATAACTAATTTTTTTTCGTATGTTTCTACCAAATCAATGGCTTGCATATCAGCTAATCATTATGGTACGTTACGGTTAAAAACTATATTTCTTTGGAATAAATAGGCCTATAACTTCAACACGTTTGGCATAATTATGAGGCAAAACACGATTATTTTTTTTTATAGCTTCTTAAACTTATTACGTTTATCGCCTGCAAGATGTGTTAACTCAAAGAATTAAAATTTTGATTTATTTGCTCTTAAAACCAATCTTGCTTCTGTGCTGATGTAGTAAACTAGGGATTTTTTCAGTGTCCAAGTTTAGTTTTTGCAATAATCGCATTAGGACGACGTTTCACACTTGTTTCATTATGTTTTAATTTTAAGCCCCAAATTTGACCATGAAGAGTTATAACTCTCATGAAAAGAAAATTTAATATAGACGGCTAGTAAACTTTCATCAAACTAAATCTTAATCTTTATAATTATGAAATCAGGATCCGTTTTTCCTTGGAAACTTAAAGTAATCGAATATTTCCGAGCATGGGTATCGCCCGGACGCGACATACCCCCGACCAGACACACCCCCAGACGCTCATAATCATTCACGCACTGGTAACCTCTCTCTCTCTCTCTCTCTCTCTCTCTCTCTCTCTCTCTCTCTCTCTCTCTCTCTCTCTCTCTCTCTCTCTCTCTCTCTCTCTCTCTCTCTCTCTCTCTCTCTCTCTCTCTCGCTTCTTTTTTTCTCTCTTTTTCTGTGCGTCTGCCTGTCTCAATATTTCTTTGCAGCTGTCTTTTCATATGTGAGTCACTTCGCAGAGCTTTATGAAAAAATATACCTCTTTTTAAGCAAAAAGTGCTCAAGCACTAAGATAATTGGTTGGTGTACCATGTCAACGTACTTTATTATACAACTGTTGCATTTCTATTTGCCGACCTAGATCTAGACCTCCCAAATAAGCTGATAATTGTGAGCAATTAAATAAAAAAAAATAAGAATAGTGTCTTATTTTGTTTCACAATAAATTATCTATATTTAGACTGTAAAGCCAATACAACCAACACCATGTAAAGTGTTATAAAAGAGATTTCGATTGTGATTTTAGCCAACCTTTGCCTGCGATCATGGACTAACTTGAGCTAGGTATATAAATTAAAACTGATCAAACGAAAATTATTACGTATTCTGCACGCCACAATAAAAGTGTAGAAGTCATTTGGTGTTTTGGTAATCTCCGCCTATTTCTTTCCACTCTGTAGAAAGAAATGATAATAAATGGTCTTTAAAATGGAGAGAATAATGCAGGATGGAAAGATGAGAAAAAAGGGAGTAGATAGGTGTTAAAAACAAATAAGCGCTGTATCAAACTTCAAGGCGGAGATGGAACTAATAAAGAAAGAAATTTGCTGTAAGCAAGTTTAGTACCAGTCAGTGTCGATCCATGGATTATTTTGCTTCTTTTAGATTATTACATTAATTTTTAACTAATTTTGTGGATCGTGATTTAAAATGATGCACGTTTTGAGTGGATAACTTACCAAAAATTTAGTGTTTTCAAACATAAATGTACGAGTATGTATTACTTCAATTGCGCTTTAATATAGCTTACATCCGTATTTCGTCTTAACAGAATTAGGTGATAAATTTATGCGAGTAATTGCAATCTGTTTTTATTTCTGTCTGTCTAAATTTCAGTCTGTCTGCCTGTCTCTCTTTCTTTCTCAGACACTCATGTGAAACAGCCGCTAATGAATTTTTGTCTGTGAGACACTAGAACTCAAAACTGGCCATTAGAAAGAGCAACTCTGACTTGTTGCTGTCCTGCGATCAACTCACTCCAACCGACCGTAACTGCGGATTAACCGTGTGGCTGACCTACCGGACCTGGCAGCCGCCCAACTTGGTCTAACAGGATTACTCCCCTTGTTGCTATAATAAGCTTCTGTTGTTGCTTCCTGTTTAGTAAACTGAAGGCTGTTAGTGGTATCGTTAGTTGAATGAGTTCTGAGCATTTGATGATTTTTCCTCAAGTTTATTTACAATTTCTGGTTTACAGTTGAAAAACAAACAAACAAACAAACAAACAAACAAAAAAACTATCTTAACCAAGGAAACATTTGCTCACGTTGAAATCACTTCTTGACATACTCACAAGTCAAATCGGTCACGTGGTAGCAATCACGTGACGCAGGAGTATCATCCCAGGGAGAAGGATATCATACCAGGAGGATCCAGTTTAATGGCACGAGCGATACTCTTTCGGACCAGAGCATCGGCGAGTTTCAACTATTTTCAAGGTAAGATTTCTTTTACACAATCGAATAGCGCTATTTTAGGCAGGGAGATAAACAAACTCATTTGAAATAATGAATAGTGTTGCGCTCACCATGGCTAAATGATGCTCAGTGGTAAATACACTCACAGGGGTGTGCTGAACCGCATAGACGTTAACTAAATTTTGTTCCATAAATCTATTCATATATTCAACAATATTACTATCAAGAGTTCTCCGGTTTCATAGATTGTCACTGACAGATGACAAAGGAAGGTTTCCTTTCTTCAGCGAGCCACTAAAAACATCCTTTCTTAGAGACATTCTTTGATATCCCATAAGTTTCCCGAAGAATGTGAAACAGAGAAATAATTAAAAACGGTTGCAATAACTAAACTGCTCAATCTGACCGTAAAATCATCTCTAGTTATCAAAGCAGCTGCAGTAACAGTTGCAGCACCAGTAGTTGCTGCAGCAGTAGCAGCAGCAGTAGTAGTGGCAGCAACATTGTCAGTAGCTGTGGCAAAAGAAAAATTAAGAGTTTTGTAATTTTCGCTAAAAGGATTTTAATTTGATGTGAAAGCTACAAAATAAGCATCGTACATCATCGCTTACAAGAGCTTTTTGATACTTGTCTGTGTCCAGCGTGGGCGCGAGGCCAGTCGACCATCCCCCTAGCTCAGCCTGTGGTTGAACTGTCCGCTGCTGAGCGACTAGAGCCCAGGAGTCCAGTAGTGGTCACTTCGGAGATTCCAGGCCCAAGGTCGAAAGAACTGGCAGCCCGCTTGGGCCAGTATCAGGTAACCTGGACAAAATGCCTCATGATTATGAGCGTTAATTCTGTACTGTCCTAGTCTGTTCAAAGATCTTTTAACCACTCATTACAAGGGTATGAATTCCCGCACAAATCGCCGAAAGATATACAACCTTGCGGACATTCACAGCTATCCATGTGCTTTATTCTACAGAGAAATAAAAGCTTGATATACTCTATTAATAGATTACGGTTTTACAATATTAGCGAATTATTCTGATCTTGTATTTTCATTCTAAAAAGTAATTAAAAAAATTATTTTGGCCATCATAATTATTTGCTTATGTTTTTAAGCTTAGCCAATTCTGCCCTAACCGTTTATGTTATTCTTATTATTTTTGCCCCATTTATCAACAAACTCTCTGTCTTAATATCATTCTCTTTTGGT
>JAWDGP010004054.1:380000-425000 GCA_033675545.1 Elysia crispata | reverse complement strand
TGATACACAACCTCGACTACTACCGTCTATGGTATAATTATCATCCTTACTAATCAAACCCCATACAAACTTACGTTTTTGACATTATCATCATTATCATTAATATCATCATCATCATCATTAATATCATTCTCATCATCATCATCATCAACATCATTTTGCAACCGCAGCGTTACTTTATGAGAGTTAAAAAAATGTGAGCATTAAGAACAACACCCCCCTCCCCCCTTTTCTCCTCTCTCCATAGAATACTGACGCAGTCCATTTCTTCGTGGACTATGAACGCTCGCAGGGCAACTATGTGGTGGATGTTGATGGCAACTGCCTTCTGGACATCTTCACACAGATTGCATCCTTGCCGCTAGGTAAGTGGCTTTCGTTCCTTATTAATCAAACTCCACACAAACTTACGTTTTTGGAATCACCATCATCATTTTTTAACCCCCAGCGTAACTCTTTGGTTTCTTCTCTCTACTTCATTCTCTTTTTCGCGATTAGGGGTAAACAACATGCTTTTGTCCCCTTAAGAAATAGACGTGAAAATAGGGCGAACAAATTGTGGCACTTCAGTACGAGATTGATGTACTTCCTCTCGATCTGTGAAGGATCGTTGAGAATCAGTCGGCTTCAAGTTTTGTTCATTTCCAATTCTTCTTAACAGGTGGCGTAACGTTACCCTCTCATATATACTGGATCCACCCTACCTTCCCAGATAATTATGCTCTTCAATAAACGGAATAATCCTATTTCTTTTATGCGCGATATAATTTTTCATTTTCAGGTCTACTTTCTTATGGGTGGTTTAACCTGTCACTCTCAGATCTACTTCCTTATGAGCAATATAATCTTTCATTCTCAGAGCTTCTTTCTTATGAGCAGTATAATCTTTCATTCTCAGAACTTCTTTCTTTCTTTCTTATGGGCAGAATAATCTTTCATTCTCAGAGCTTTTTTCTTATGGGCAGAATAATCTTTCATTCTCAGAACTTCTTTCTTATGAGCAGTATAATCTTTCATTCTCAGAGCTTCTTTCTTATGGGCAGTATAATCTTTCATTCTCAGAGCTTCTTTCTTATGGGCAGTATAATCTTTCATTCTCAAATCTACTCTGAAAAATGTATATGATCATACCTTCCCAGATCTACTCTCTAATGGGTGGTATTATCTCACCTTCCCATGTCTTGTCTACAATCTTATTAGCGGTATAATCTTACTTTATTAGCTCTATTCTCTATCGAGCTGTACTATCTTACATTCCCAAATCATATCTTTTGTAAGCGAAATATCTATGCTTTCTCAAATTTACTATTAGATGGAATATATAAATTTACCCAGTTCTACTTTTCAATCGAGTTGTATATTCTTACCTACTGAGATTTACTTTGTTTTTGGTGTCATGTTCTTAAGTTTCAAGTTCTTCTCTCATTATAGACTTAGGAACTCTGACCGCGTAGTTTTTTCCTGTCATTCCTCAATAGTGCATACGTTTGACCATCAATTTCTCTCCGAACTCTGAGAAGTGGAGTTGTTTTAGTTTGTTTAACGTCCCTTAGGTTGCTCTCAAAGTCTTGTACGCGGACATTCACTGAAGATGACTAACTTCATCTTTCCTTTTCATTCCATTATCTTTTTAGTGCTTTTTAAAAAGGTAAATAACTGGCAATGGCGATAGTTTTTCAAATGTCAGTTGTTGTTTTTTTTGCTCTGCCCAAGGCTTATCGCTCTAGTTCAAGATAACCATTTCTGGTGAAGATGTGACATAGCTGTTTGTTCTCCAATATGAATAAAATACGCATTCTTCGATGTTTTATCATTTTCATGTTTTTAAATGTTGTATTCCTTCCTCCCTGTCTGCATGTTGCTGTCAGCAAGTTACTACTTACTATCAGCTAATTGGTCACCTATAACAAGAAGGGCATCTAGTTGTAGATCACGCTACCCGCATACTTTGTGACCGAGACCTCCGTGAGCACAGGCTATGCCATTGAAGTAAACAGACCGTTGCATTTTAAGAGTTAAAATAACCTATTTTATGATTAGACTTTTTAACAATAGTTAGAAAAAAAAAATAATAAAGCATTATCTGTTCAGCCCACATGCTCTCTCAATAACAATGTTGAAACTGTTTTAGCCTGCTATCTAGTGGAATGGCATGGCTCACCATAACACTCCATGCGTACGTTAGAGTAATACGGTGACCCGATCTGGGCAGTGACAGTATCGATTGTGTGTGCTAAGATGTCACTCACCTCACACCAAGCTGCAACTCTTTAATTATCGTTCAAGTGAATTGGGTTATGGGACAGTCGCGCAGTGAGCACATTATGGTTTTCAATTTACAAGAACGCAATAAAACATCTAGTCTCTCTCTCTCTCTCTCTCTCTCTCTCTCTCTCTCTCTCTCTCTCTCTCTCTCTCTCTCTCTCTCTCTCTCTCTCTTGTTTTTGAATATTTTGATCTCCTCTCTTTCAACTTATCTCACCTTCTTTTCTCCTTGCCCTATTCTATCAGTCTATCATGCGCCCGTTACTTGAACCAAATGTTAAAGCCTAATTAAAAACTGAAAGAATTAAGTCATATGGAAAGTTGGAAAATAAACAGAATATGACATTCAAGGACATAAATTATGCGCATTTGACAATTTAAGACTAAAAAAAAAAAACCAAAGAAAAAAAAAAAACAATAACGTTGACAACCATTATTTGAGCATCAAGCGAGGCCAGACACTTATGAAATCGTGTGCAGATCTAGGTCTGTACGCCACGCAACACGTGTTTTAGCGCTGTGTTACAGTGGCGAACGGCGAGACACGCCCACAGCCTCTCACGTGAGGCGAGTGTGAAGCACGCTTTTCAGGATGATGTCTGCTGTAAGAGTGAGTCTCCCTGATTAAGATGAGCAAGTCCATAGTTAGGATTAAACTTAGACTTGTCATGCGACAAGAACAGTTAGCTAACTTTGTAAAATCTTAACCTCTCAATAGATTCTTTTTCAAGTGCTCATTTTTATCAAATAAATGAGCGGCGATAAATTCCCGCAAAGAAGTGTGCCTCTAGTGGGAGGTAAGATGGATCTTTCCATAGATTTCGAACTCACAGAAGGAACTGTTAACCCCTTAACTTCTTTTCTTTGCCTGTTTCTTTCTCCACTCAATTAGTTTCGATTTTAAACCTTATTAACGTCAAACAAAAACCGATATAACCTAAACAGAATGGACGTCTTCCCCTGATTCTAAACAAGTTTATTTGCTGCACATGTACTGAGGACGTGCTGTTTAAATCGCTCAGGAAATTAACTGATTTGGGTTTTACACATCATCAAATATCAGCTTAAGCCGCAGGTTGATGACCTGTATATTTTTTTCTTAAGCCCTGTTAAGACCTATTAGCATAATAAATGCGCAATTATAATTTAATTGCAGTAATGTTGGAAGCAATTTAGGAAGGGTGAATGGAGTTTCTTGAAGTGTCGGCGTGGAGAATGGAGGAGTGTATGGACGGAAAAAATGTTTGATGAAAGGAGGAGAAAATAAATGGAAAAAAAAGCAGGAAATTTGGAGAGAGCAAGAGAACATAGTAAAGATTAAACGTGAAGAATGGGGTAAGGTTAAGAAAAGGTATGCTGTGAAGAGGGGTAGCATTAAAATTTATACAATGTCATGATAAAAGAACAGTCTAAACACAACCCTCATAGTTTTAAAAAGAGATAGGAGGATGGATTCTGTATAATTATAGGGGCAGGAGTTGACTCATGGGTTGGGAAAAAGAGTGAAAGTTTCCTGTGCGACCATCCCTATATTTATAAGCAAATGATTTGTACGAAGCTTCACTGGACTAAACCGGACTTCTTGTGTCTCTCACTACCAGGTTATAACCATCCCAGGCTAGTTAAAGCGATGCAAAAGCCGGAAAATATGGTGAGAAGGTTATGCATCTCCAGAAACTGAGCGAACTCTTCGTTTAGTTTCTCCATGTTCATACCTCTAGTTAGGCTTTCTTCTCCATGGGATTGTTTAGCACAGACCAGATGCCTTTTGACATCTCAAAGCTGCAGCACAAACATTAACCATTACGCAGAAGCAAGCAGGGTAATATATCGGCAAGGAACATCACAAGCAATTAGTAGACAGTAATAAGGGAGGGGTGTGGGCTGGGGGCAGGTAGAAACTGGACTTAATTAAGGAGTAGTTTTAATTTCGAAATGAGTTACAAGTACACATTTTAAGGGCAGAGTTCAGGGTTCGGCTGAACGAAGGTAAGCATAGGAGGGTATTTCCAGGACTAAGAAAGAAATAGATAGACTTTTTCCTTATTGATAAATGGGGTTATTTAAAGAAAGGGTGATAAGATAAAGATTGATAGGTAGGTAAAAGGATAAGACGATAAACAAAAAGACGGACACACAGAGACAGGAAAGAAAAAAAATAGAAAAAGAGGCAGAGAGAGAGAGAGAGAGACATTGCGTTGGTGTAAGAAAAAAGGAGAGATAGAGAGTGAGAGTAAGAAAGAGACTAAGGAAGAGAGGGTGATAATGAGAAAGAATGAGTGAAAGAAATAGAGAAAAAGAAGAAGAGAAAGAAAGCGAGAGAAGAAAAAGAGACAGAGTGTAAGTATGTGGATGAAAGAGACGTGGAGAGAGCGAGAGAGAGAGAGAGAGAGAGAGAGAGAGAGAGAGAGAGAGAGAGAGAGAGAGGGGGGAGAGGGAGAGAGCGAGAGAGAGACTGAGGCAGAGAGGCAGAGAGAAAGACAAAATTAGAGAGGGAAAAAGAGAGAGAGAGAGGGAGACAGAGAGAGAGAGACAGAGAGAGAGAGAGAGAGAGAGAGAGAGAGAGAGAAAGAGAGAGAGAGAGAGAGAGAGAGAGAGAGAGAGAGAGAGAGAGAGAGAGAGAGAGAGAGAGAGAGAGAGAGAGAGAGAGAGAGAGAGAGAGAACAAAAAACTGGAACAGACAGATGGACAGACTCATAACCAAGAGACAGTTCAACAAGAAGAAGAGCGAGGACTGCAGCAAAAAGGTGAGAAGACCCCATAATTTTGTTTTATTTTTTTCGTGTGGACTTTGATAAAATGTGCTATTGTTTTGTTATGCTTTTATTATCAAAGAGATCTACATCTGGAATAAAGGAATATATAATATATATATAACGGTTTATTGCTAACTGATTGGTCAATTATCTTTAGCTAGTCATTCACAAAAATCGATACCACATGTTAATTCATTTATAGATTATATAATCCAAAATTGAATATCACATTTTTTTTTAAAGCAGACAACAGGTAACCGATACTTTATAGGGATATAATTAAAAGAGTCAGTGATCAAAGTAATACGCAAATAAAATGAAGTAAATATTTTACAAAACAATGTAGGCTTTTCAATTTTTTTTTATGAGCTTCCATAAAATTGTGGACGTCACGCAAAGGTAATTTTGCATCTGAACAAACGAAACATAGTAACTGTTATTGGAAATAAGTATAAAAACTATGCCTGATATTCATAAAACTGATTGATGGTTATTACAATTTTAAATCCCTATTTTTAAAATTTTCATCACCACCATTGTTAATATCATTACAATATTGATTTTTTATGATAGTGATTATTGTCATTATCTTTTTTATTTCATGTTCTAAATCAATTATTAAAGTTTAAAATAAAAAGAATCATGGATAGTTTGAAAACATGCGAAAACATGATGAGTCTTAGTAAAATAGACTGAACCAGTTTATTCAGAAGGTTAAGATGACTTCTTAAGCTGATATAATAATATTATGATACATTATACACAGTCATGAATATTCAAGCGACGGATAAGCAAAAGCTTCACGTACAGAAAAGTAAATATAGAACATAGCTAAATATCGAGTAGGCAGAGAGTCGGACGAAAAACTTTTAACGAGTGATAAAATAATGGATACGTTGAATGGCATGAGTAGAAATACTTAGCGAAATTAGCAGACATTAGATAGATAGATAAATATAGAAAGAGAGATCATATTTAATTTAGTGAAGGGGATAGAAAGATAAATAAATATATAGAAAGATAAAAGATAGACACACAGGCAAATGGGTAGGCCGATAGCTAGCTAGTTAAGATGATTTACAGAAATAAAGAGAAATAGAAAGACAAGTAGAAAATAAAAAGTTAGGATAAGAGATTAAAAAGACAAAACTTATTTAAGTGAGAAAGAGGCATTGCCTAGATAGAGATGGACAAACCGATAGGAATTTTTAGATAAAATGAGAGATATACAGTAAAATAGAAATATATATATATATATATATATATATATATATATATATATATATATATATATATATATATATATATATATACATACATGTAGATAGATCTTTAGAAAAAATATATAGATAGAATGCTACATAGGCAAGATTGGATATTCAGATTGAGTTAAACGTACAAGAATAAATAATAAAGAAATACACAGACATGCAATCAGCAAGATGGTTAGAAGAATAGAAAAGAAGAAATATAATCGAAATAGGAGGAAAATCAATTTATAGAAAAACAAATAGACTTATTGAAAAAGCATGTTGTGACGCATAATTTATTTAAAATCTAAGAAGATGGAAAAAAGGCAATTGATAGCAACAGCCAAATTAGTGCTGAAACAATCCATTGAATAGTTAAAGCCAACCTGTAAGAGAGGTAGGTTGTCATTGATTACGTTTTCGTCTGTTTATTAGATTTAAAATTACTTTAAATTCTAAATCTTGTTTTAGATGCATGCTTAGCTTATTTAAGAGGGTAAGTATTAGATTTTATTCATCATTCAAAAAATTGTCATAAATGGGTGGAAAAAGTCACTGTGAAAACGTTAGAAATAGGATGAGGACAGGCCAGGCACGAAAAGCTTTCGTGTCAGAGAGGAACAGTGAGGGACAAGAGAGAACGGGAGAGAAAGAGAGATAGGAGGAGATAGAGAGCGAGAGAGAGAGAGAGCGAGAGAGAGAGAGAGAGAGAGAGAGAGAGAGAGAGAGAGAGAGAGAGAGAGAGAGAGAGAGAGAGAGAGAGAGAGAGAGAGAGAGAGAGAGAGAGAGAGATGGAGAGATGGAGAGGGAAATTTTTATCGGATAAAAATGAAGGGGTAGGGGGTGTGGGAGGGTGTGTGAAGGAATCAAATAGATCGATAATTGAATTGAATAAAGCTTTAAGGTAAACTGTTCTTGTCTGAAGTCTGCTTCTATTCCTCTCTGTCTGTCCCCATGATTTTGTCTGCATGCCTCGAGGTCACCCGTGAAGTGAACTGGGCTTGCAGAGATCAATCAATCAATCAATCAATCAATCAATCAATCCAACACTGCTCTTTCCGTCGCTCTTGAGCACGTCTTTGCTCAGTCATCCTCACCGCTACGTCGAGATTTCGAAACATTACTGACACTTCCCCCCATCCCCCTCCCCATCCGGTGCGCCCCTCTCCCTTCTGTCCCTCCCAATAAAAAAAACCTTCGCCCCTCCCTCTTTCTTCACGGACCTCCAGGCAACAGTGATCAATCGTCCAGCACTGGGCAGCTACCCACCTGTGGACTATGTGGAGCGGCTGCAAAACTCGCTGCTCTCGGTAAGTCGTCAAGGAGGCGGGACCAGGATCTCCGACACAGGCAATGACACTTTATTTTAGGACCAGGGTCTCCGACACAGGCAATGACACTTTATTTTAGGACCAGGGTCTCCGACACAGGCAATGACACTTTATTTTAGGACCAGGGTCTCCGACACAGGCAATGACACTTTATTTTAGGACCAGGGTCTCCGACACAGGCAATGACACTTTATTTTAGGACCAGGGTCTCCGACACAGGCAATGACACTTTATTTTAGGAGAGGTTTATTACCACTATTACGTCAACATTTCAACCTTAAATTTGACTCAACATGTCAAATTTTTATTCAACCTTTACCTTCTAAACCGATGATTTCCTTATTTTTCAAAACAAATGAAAAAGCAACATAAAAAAAAAACCAAAAAAAAAACCAAAAACTACACACACAAAACACAAAACTGGAACACAAAAGAGATGACGAGCTCTCAAAAAAATTATTATAGGAGTCAGAAATTTGTAAATTCATATATTTCGATCATTTATTAATTAAAAAAAAGTGGCAACCACTAAATTGTTGTTGAGATGAAACTTTCACGAGAAGTGGAAAAGGCAGACTCAAAATCGCTCCAATTTTATGATGAGAAGTGTCACTGAATTGAAGAACATCAATTAAGTGTCCATGAAAATGTGATCTTAGAAAAGTAAAAACAAAGGTGAGTTGGGGATGTTGCGGATGGACTATACAATGCAATTACCGGTACAGATCACTCATCTATGATAATGTGTGGTATTGGACAGGAAGTGCTCTTATTAAAAGGCACAGAGATGGGAGACTGATTATATTTTATTTTGTAACAACCTCAATGATTATTATCCGCCACCAAAACTCATCACACATCACTGCTGGGCATTCCCAACAGGTGGCGCCACCAGGCCTCCGTCAGGTGCAGACAATGGGTTGTGGCTCTTGCTCTGTGGAGAATGGCATGAAAGCTATCAACATGGCTTATCAAGTAAGTATCAGACAATATGGATGTTGTGTTTTATCTTCTGTAACTCTTAAGACAGCATTCATTTAGCAATCAAGTAAATCCAATTCTTAGACATAGGAGAAACCTTTTAGTTTCTATAGCTTTTGTGAGCTTGATGTTTTTCTCGACATCAGAATTACATGTAATCGAACAATTGGTATTCGAAACAGACTCAGTTCATTTCTGAGCTGTAACAACAACAAATAACAATTACAACATTTTTACAAAATTAACACCAACGAATACGACCAAACTTATATTGTTCAACCCGACAAGAAATAATTCATGTATGCAAGCCATTTCGATTGCTATCGCTATCGTCTTCTTGGGACCTATATGATTACATTCATTTTGACACATCGTCATCAAAAAACGCAGAAATAGATTTCCAAAAAAATAGTCATACCCGAGTGGCAAGCCCATTTCTAAATCTTCTACTTCTGTGGATCACACCTTTTGTTTCTATTTTTTTTTACCTTATTTCCTTTTCAAAATCGAAATTGCAAGCGTCAATCATCACCGAAGTCTAGAACGTGTCCATTCATATCATTCGCTCCTTGTAATTTACCTTCTACAAAGTTAAGCCCAGGAAATGCTGAATCTTTTAACTACAATAATAATTTTTGTACCTTCAGCGACGGATTCGTGGTCCAGTACCTTACACAGAGGAGGAGTTACAAAGCTGTTTAGTCAACAGAACGCCTGGAAGTCCCAAGCTCTCTTTTCTGTCTTTTAAAAATGGATTTCATGGGCGCACCATGGGTAAGGTTATTTCTCGTTACACCAACTATGAAAATAAATCGGTGAAAAAGCTTCATTTATTTAGCTTTAGCGCGGTACGCGTTAGTTTGCCTTCTTGATGAATCATGTTTGCATGATGAGTGAGATTTCTTTCTCCTCGCTAGATTAACCATGATCTATAGATCGTAAGCTGAGCATTACTCGCTAAGCGGATGCTTACACTATTAAAAGTGGGTGAGTGATATTGCCTGTAGTATGAACTGAAAGATTTTGAGTTCTTTAAAGGAGTGATGAAGGAGATAGAGTCAGAGTAGGAGATATTGTTAATTATGAGGGTTAAAGAGGTAGAAAAAAAAAGATGGAAGGAGATTAGTTATATTAATCTCCAATACTGACTGTGATAAAACCTGAAATCAATCGTTTTAATGTTTGTAACTATGAACCCAAATAGAAAAACAGGGATGATTTCAAAATATTCCAATGAAAAAAAAAGTCCAAACCACACTGATACGATTCGTAATGTAAAATCTTGTGGTGCTGTGCCAGGTGCCCTGAGCTTGACTCACGCCAAGTGGTATGTGAAGCTCGACTTCCCCGCCGTGGACTGGCCTATCGCACCATTCCCGCAGCTGCGGTACCCGCTGGAGGAGTTCGTCAGGGAGAACCACGCTGAGGAGCAGAGATGTCTGGAGGAGGTGGGTCACCTCCTCTGTCTGTCTGTCTGTCTTTCTGTCTGTCTCTGTCTCTGTCTCTCTCTTTCTCTCTGTCTTTGTGTGTGTGTGTCTCTCTCTCTCTGTCTCTGCCTCTGTGTGTGTGTGTGTGTCTCTCTCTGTGTCTCTGTGTCTCTGTGTCTCTGTGCCTCTGTCTCTCTCTCTCTCTCTCTGTCTCTGTCTCTGTGTCTCTCTCTCACTCTGACTCTCTCTTTTTCTCTATTTCTGTCTCTGAGTGTTTCTGTCTCTTTCTCCCTCCCTCCATCTCTTCTCATCCTCTGACAATCTATCTGTTTTTCTCTCTGTCTATCTGTCCCTATCAGCTTCTTTTGAGATTAACGTTAGATAAACTTTCAATGATGAGTTCTTCCATGAATCTACCGTCGCATCCCACGACCTAAGAATTGACGTACTGGTATGTGAGGCTGTTACAGAGCAATAGTTCTACAAAGCAAACCATTCCGCTTTTTAGTAAATTCACTTTGGAGCTTACTTTGTTTTTCCGTCAAACTACTCCAGCGAACTTTGTTCTCAAGTGGTTAGTCGAGAAGAGCAATACGTTAACTACAATAAACACTCTCACGTCGAAACAAACCTGCAAACAAAATAAAAACAAATAACACAATAGACTGTGTGTGGTGTTAAATCGTTCCTTCATTTCAGTTGAGAAGAATGAGAGTGGCTAGGAAAGGTTTGACAAAGAGCAAAATATGATGGATTACAATCACGAAGTATAGAGCTCAAGCAGAAATACTTATTAGGTGTTGAAGATGTGAACTTTTTACCTTTGACTTCTTTCTCTATAGTAATTAGATATATAGAAAATGGTTTAAACAAAGTTTATCTATTTATCGATCATCTTTGTATCGACCTATGTATGTATGTATGTATGTATGTATGTATGTATGTATGTATGTATGTATGTATGTATGTATGTATGTATGTATGTATGTATGTATGTATGTATGTATGTATGTATGTATGTATGTATGTATGTATGTATGTATGTACGTATGTACGTATGTACGTACGTACGTACGTACGTACGTACGTACCTACCTAGCTACCTATCTTAGTTTTTATCTATCTATCTTTCTATCTATTTATCTTTCTACTTATCTATCTACCTAACTATCTGTTTTTTCTAGCCACCTTTCTATCCATCTCTCCCTCTCTCTGTCTATCTTTTTATGCATCTATCTATCTATCTATTCTTCTTTACCTATTTATCTATTTATCTATCTTTGTATCTTCCTATCCATCTATCTATCGATTTATCTTTTTATCTTACTATCCATCTACCTACCTATCTATCGATCTGTCTATCTTTCTATGTACTTACAAGGTCCGTGATTTGATCGACACCTGGGACAAGCGTGGCGAGCCAGTATCTGGAATCTGTATCGAACCGATCCAGGGAGATGGGGGAGACAACCACGCTAGTGCTGGCTTCTTCCAGGGTCTCCAGGACATATGCGATGAGGTAACAGGCTCACCCGAAACTCGGCTTCTGCCTTCAGTAACAACAGAGAATATAGTCCCCACCCCAATATCACCAGGAACATAGTGTCCTCCAATTAACAGAGAAACATGTTATTTAATTTTCTTTTTTGTTTTCGCTCCATAGATATGTAACCTCACAATAATAGGACAATAAAACAATCCTACAAGAGTATCATACCATTGTGGTATACTACTTAGAATGCTCTTGAAAGGAAAGCAGCTCATCGAGTTGTCTCTAACGAGATCAGAGGATAAATTTTCATTTGGCGAGTAGACAACAACTGACCTGACTTGAACACACCAAGCAATTTCGGGAAATTTACATACTTGGCATTGCTGGCCATATCTGCAGCATGTACTTGACACTCGAGATTTTGTTTATTTATAGCTTCAGGAGATGTGCTTGACAATTAAATTTTTTGTCAACCCACTGTGGGTCTCAACTACATTTTTATTATGTCCAAACTGGTGTTTACTTAATCTTGTTTGTTTTATGTCTAGATTGCTTTGTACTTAATTTTGTTTCTTTCATGTCCAGACTGGCGTGTACTTAATGTTTGACGAGGTCCAGACAGGGGGCGGGGTGAGCGGCAAGTACTGGGCCCACGAGCACTTCAGTCTGAGACACGCCCCCCATGTTGTCGCGTTCTCCAAGCGGATGCTCTCAGGAGGATTCTACTTCGCAGACGAGCTCAGACCAAAAGAAGTGAGAAGTAGAATCAAAGTGACATTTCTTTCCTCAGAAGTGGTTATTATTTTCATTTCTCTGATCACAGAAACTTCAATGGCTCACAGAGTTTTTAAACCAAGAAGGCTGTTCTTACCTCTATATCTTTCTTCCTGTGCGCTTCTTCCACATTTTTCCTTTGTCTAATTCTCATGCTCCTCTCCCTTCCCCTCCCTCTATCACGTCTGCTTCTCTTCCCCCCCCCCCCCTCTATCTCTCTTACGTCTCTTACTTTCCATCCCTCTATCTCCTTCTGCCAATCTCTTTTTTTTTTCTATCTTCCTCCTCCTCTTCCTCCAACTCACTCTAATTCTTTCTTAACGTGTCATGTTGTACTCCTCAGGGTTACCGTATCTTCAACACTTGGACAGGTGACCCCACAAGACTGGTCCTTCTGGAGCAGGTGATCAAAGAGGTTCGAGAAGAGGGACTCATGGCCAACGCGGAGCTGGTGGGCAGGTACATGCTGGACAGCCTCAAGATGTTGCAGGTCCGTTAAACACACATATCCACGCCTTTTCTCTTGCTCTCTCTCTCTCTCTCTCTCTCTCTCTCTCTCTCTCTCTCTCTCTCTCTCTCTCTCTTTCTCTGTGGCGCTTTTAAGTTAATATTGGCTTATGAGAATGATGTACTTGTTGGAATATTTTCTGGTGCATTTACTTTCAAAGGTACTGTCTAGCAAACTCACTTACTAGTATACTTAACCTGTTTAAGAGGACTCCTAGAGAAGTAAAGATAATGTCTTGTTAATCATTCTGCAACATTCTGGGTTTTTTCCTTATCTTCAGTGTGAATTTCCTGGTCTTGTGAAAAACGCTCGAGGCTTGGGCACGCTCTGTGCCGTCGATATTCGTGACGCCAAGACTAGAGCAGAAGTTTTGAGAAGAATGCGCAACAGAGGTAAGCAGTTGACGTTAAAGAACATGTTTAAATTACTTATGTAACTTTCTGTGCGAATAAGATCTAAATAAACATCTAGATGGTCATATTTTGATTAAAAAGTATGCAACTTCCGATTCCGTCAAATCTGGATTGAGGATCGAAGTGTGCGCATGTGTCTAGGGCTTATGTAGCTTGCGTGTAAGGTGAAATACGATTGATTTTTTTCCCTCGCACATTAAGGGGTTTACTGAGGCATACTATTTGGTATCATAATGAAAAAAATGAACTTTATTTCAGAGTTCAAATATCAAATTGATTATAAATTATTAGCTCAGTCCTCAAAACCAATTTTAAATCATCTACTATCATGAAAAAGACGACCTTGAGAAAACACAGTATTTCCTACATAATATTATTGACAGCTGTAGAAGTTGCAAGCCTACCACGCGTGAGAGATTCAAATTCAGTATCCAAAAACGAATTATTGTATTTGCTGTGAATATGGATTTTTCTCATTGTTCTCTGCTCCTTTCTTTAGATTCCAATAGAGCGCCAGAGATGAATATATGGATGGTGACAATGAATGTCCACAAGCTCAGAGCTGGTTATTGATCATTGAGATACTCCTAGCACGGTGTATTCCATTAAAGGCAGTTGCTTTGCTGTCATTAAACATTTGGCTGTCAAAAACTTTTTTTTTCCCAAAGCCGTTTTCTTGTCCAATCTTTTCGAAAGCACATGTATCTAGTATCTAGTTTGCTCTGAAGGGATTAAGAGCAGAACAGAAAGCGCATCTTCGTGAAAATAAAATTTAAAAAAAAAGGATGGGAGGTCTTTTTATAAAACTTTTTGATAGAGATACATTGGACTGGCAGAGACTAATTGAAAGACTATCCTTGATTAACATTTTGGTATATTGAGCAAAAGAAATAATTATCACAAATCATTTACCAAAGTTTTGATAGACTATGCATTAATTAACCCGATAACTACAAAGTGCCTGCGAGTACCTTACTCTTCATTGGCCCGGCAATAATAATTATACAATTCTCTGCGACAAGAAGATCACTGCTTCCCTTACCGACACTACTCGACAATTATATACAGTAACCCTGAAGCTATAGTTACACCACGCCTCCCCATCTTTTCTCTGCAGGGGTCAACCTTGGAATGTGCGGGGTGTCTGGAATTCGCCTGAGGCCCAGTCTCTTGTTCAAACGTCGGCATGTGGACATCTTCTTGGACAGACTGCGCACCACCCTGGCTGAGCTGAAATAGGTCAAAACTAAAGCCTTGATTTCATTCTCTGAAAGGCAGTTGCTTTTCGGGCCCTGCAACTAGGATGTTGCCAGTACTTTGCTTTCAAAACGTTCGCCAAACTGGTCACTACACTTTCTTGAAATGGTGCAAACATGTATAGCTTTTGGGGAGCTCTCAATGGTATAGCGTTAAGTTTCTGGTCAGTCGTATTGATTATACTTTGAAAAATTGAGGTTTGCCATTATTTTGAACCTTTAAGGCTGGAGGTCTGTAGATAACGGGGCCAGGTTTACCTTATGGTGTAAAAGACGTAAGACGGGCTTGTTTCTTGCGGACTATGAGGTGCTGCTTCATGTAAACACTGTACACAGTCCCAGTAGTCAGGTTGTCTGATATGAATTTGCCCAACTAAAGAATAAGTCCGTCGCGGAAATAAATCGTAAAAATTTCTACAAAGATTTGAATTGACTTCTGTTGTGACATTGCCCTACTTTTTTAGTGTTAGGTTCATATACCAGAAATCTCTATCATAGATTTCTATTGAAGTTCGAAGTGGGCAGGATTTTTACAAAATATATCTCAAGTGTGCTAATTGATTTCCTCCACCAATGGATGTGGATCTAATCGAGATCTGATCTCTTTAGTGTTGGGTATGGCAACGGATATGGATCTGACTGGGATCAAATCTAGGTACGGCAGTGAATGTGAATCTTATTTGGATGGAATCTAGATATGGCAATGGATTTGGATCTTTTTGGGATCGAATTTAGGGATGGCAACTGATTTGGATCTGATTGGGATCGAATCTAGATATAACCATAGATGTGGACTGCTTCGAATCGGATCTCTTAGAGCTAGATTTTGTAGTGGTTGTGGATCTCAATGGCACGGAACCTCTCAATGGCCAGATATTGCGATAAAATCGAGCTTGTTTTCTGTTGCAGGGTTGGTTTAAGTGTGCTTCTGTCAATTTGCAAGAATGTAAAAGAACTTGCAAATAGTCCAAATTATATTTATAACTATACAGAAATGCTTCTCCTAAACCTGACAAATATTTATTCATAAGACGTAGGGTCAAGCATCAAGGATGACAGATGTCTCCAGCTAAGGCCTTCCATATTTTATTCCATCCATTCTTCCTTGTTGCTATTTCTTGTTGTTTCATCCCTCATGCCTTAAGTCTCATTTATGCAAGCTAAATGAATATTAATGCAAACGAATCATCTTATAATACTATGTACAGAAATAACTATTTTGATGTTTGTTGTTGAATCGAGTGAGCAATTTTATGGAGCAACGAGGCCTATGATATTTTTTTTTTTAGGATTTAAGATTAAAGAAAACTAGGATATATCCCAGCAGTTGAACTCAAAGGTTTTCATGCTTATTCCAATACTTACAATAAGTTTGCATTAGTGAACTTTTTTTTTAACCACGCTTAATTCAACTTTAATTCTGTCGTAATGATAAAAAGCTCTGTTTAAAAAAAAAAACAACATTTTTAGTCCGTTTAGTATTAACTGGAAATACTTTCCTACGTTTATCTGACATGCTAGGGCTTTATTGACATGTTTAAGGAATTACTAGAATCTTAATCAGAGTGAAAGTCATCTGTCCTTCTTCTACTCCTCTTACAATTAATGGAGGTCTGACAGAGACTAGTAACTCTAAACAGTTGAGTTTTTAGTCTGCCCTCTCTGTTCAGTTTCATAACAATTTTTCCATGCACATTCCTCGGAGGCCAATTTGTTTAAACGGTAAAGATTAAGTTGGAACAAACAATCGTTAACTGTCTCAGCCTCACTCCACACTCACATGCGCCCTTTGGCCACTTTTATGCAGGACTAGATGGAAAACTTTAGTGACGTGCAAATAGCTGTGGCCCCGCGTAACTTATCTGGCCCACAGGAGAAACACAAACCTTGAAACTGTAATCCAGTTAGTCGTAAAGCAAGATTGAAAATATTGTTGTCAGTGGAAACAACAGTAGAAGAATAGGAGAAAAAATGTCATATCTCAGGTAGTTCTAAACACTTGGAGAAAACTGAAGCCCGCTTCATCCCCTTTGATCCGCCACAAATATCTTGAAATGTACTCACAACACCCAACATCCAATCAAAGCAACACCGACTACAATCAATACCTACGTGAGTCATCAACAGTTATTGTGGTGAATGACATTCCTAGCATAACATCTCTCATCCCTATCAAGATTATTAAATACATTTCACTAAGGCAGTTATCATTGGACCATTTTATTTTTTGCACACAACAAATCGCAACGCCAGCAAGCGCTAGTTGTGTGCCTATTTAAAAAAATGGCGGCTTTTATATGAATTGCCAATTGCCAAGACTGTTTTTTGGTGTAGGGAAAAAACTAATTAAAAGGCTAGAGTAATACATTTTCCTTTTGGTATTGGTGCAACAAGTCCTTTTAAAGTATTTACAACAACTTATTTCTTTGAATATGAAGAATTATATTAATACACTGGAAAACATTTTGCTTTCAAACATTACTTACTGAAATATATTACTTCGACAAGTAAGTAGAATAAACAAAATATTATCCGGGATAGACAGGTTACAATTAGGCCTAGTCTGCATTTAATTGTAAACCTTTTTCTGCATCGCAATATTTTAGTAGTTTTGACGTCCAAACATTTTAAACAATACTACAAGTATGCCATACTACATCAGTGACCTTGGCTACATCGATTTTTTTTTACATTTACTTATTCGATTTTTTAAAGACAATTTTTAACAAGTTTGCCAAAGGTATATTACTTATGAAGGAAATCGCATTGATAATCAGTATGATAATAACATTAAAAAGATTGAAGCTATTTCAAGGCATATAAGTTTTGGTCATTACCAAGACGTTGGGCAATCGATTTTACTTTAAAGGTACCTTCACTGTACCTAACTTTCGAGGAAGAAGGTGAAAATCTTTATCGGTTTAATGAAATTTTAAAATTATTACAACCTTGTCTCCATTCACATATTAAGCTCTATTTAAAGCATTAGATCATAGCCCTATACTACATTATTCTCCGTTTCTAGTTTTAGAGGGCAACTTTACGAAAGACCTTTTTTATTTGTTAACACTTTGAATTTCTCCTTATGCTTTTTTAAAGTTCATGTTTAACAATGCTTAAAGTGTACTAAACTAAAGGTTTACCGCCACAGACAGCGAAACATTTTTCTAGAGATGGTCCAAAATTTTTCAAGCTGACGCTGTTATGCATAAAATCATTTAACAAAGTTTTAGGAAAGACGAACCAAAGTTGGTGCTAGACAGCATCCATGACATTCGGTTATAGCTACATAACGATTTTTTAATCCACGTTTTTCCGCTTCTATTTTTTTCTCTTTGAAAATATTGTCGATATTTAGACAAGTTAACCGACTTTTCGCAGCATTTATAGGTCATCAAAACACTTTCCAAAACTCGCGTTTTCTTTAAACTCGTGACATTTATTGTGAACGTGCACAGAGAGATTAGGTCCACTTAAATCGATGTATCTCGACTTGTTATTTCTATGAAAATAAACAAAATACTTGCTTTATTTCAAGTAAGAATGCTGTAAAACATATGGCATTTTTTGTGATTCTAGAAAGATAAAATTCCAATGTATCATCTGACATATGTAAGATGCCTCTTTACGTACATCTATCACTCTTGTCTTGCTGTTTATCTTATTTCTATCATATAATGCTTATCTAAAAATGGATTCCATAATATTAATCGTCACGAATTAAAAAAAAAATCGGCTGAGAAAGAAAGACAGTTGATTGACTAGTCTAAGAATGTAATCAATATATTTGAAAATGACAATCATTATCTTTCATTTTCTCAAAAAACCTAAAAGATGCATAAAAAAGGTGTTTGTTGTCATACGGAGTTGCATACTCGAGCATAAAATCCGGAGATTTACGACTCGGTATTGAGCCTAGTCCCAAGGGAGAGACAGAGGAAAGTCAATGGTTTGGCATTGTAACAGATGTCTTACGGGTTGACACATCTCTTTTTTACGTTAGTTTTTATCCCTGATGGCCTTAAAATAGATTCAATACAGGGCATTTTTTTAAAATACGTTTAGAACAAATGCTGTATGGCTTTATAAAAGCAAGACCTATTTAGATGTAGTTTTCGACTAGATCTTAGTTATCTTTACAAAAACCAGAACCTCTCGTTCAAAATTTCAAAAAGCTAAGCCTACTGCACTTGGCTAGACCTAGATCAAGATTCATTTCAACAAGGCAAAATAATGACTTTAAAAATAATTAATATTTATCTCAAAAGATGTACTTGAAATCAGAATAAACAAAATTAAAAAAAAAATTTAACTAAAGCAGTTATTTGAAGGTCAAATGCTTTCTATCATAGACTAATTTCTAGGTCTGGTCCTCCGTCAAAAGTTGCCGTAAAAACTAAATACGCCTTAAAACTCTCTCTAGAGCCTTTTTTCATACCAAATAGCGTTTTATTACTACTAGTGAAATTATCTCAAGCTAAAAGTAAATAAATCTTTCGCCCGATGCATTAATCATTTCTTTTCCATTCATCACCGTTCTAATGTTTCATTCAGTGTTATTGATTGTATGTTTTTACAAGTTCTCGTGGCTAAAGAGAGAGAAATTAACAGATACAGCCACTTAAAAAACACCGCAAATAGGTTAAAACTGATGCGTATACATGTAATTATTTCACATTAAAGTCCGCCAGCGTCTGCTGATTGTTTTGTTTCCTAGTCTTACACAGCATCTTTCAAACTTTCATCCTTCATTATTTGAATTTAACAAAAATAACTAATAACCCCCCCCCCCCTCGAACTTTTCAATGGTTCTATTCTGTCGTTAAGCTTTTCAAGATAACTACTTTCCAACTAGTTCGGTATCTGGAGGATCTTTGCCTCTCTCACTCTTTTTTATTCATATAATTCTGTCAGCCTCTCTTTCTCTCACTTTCCTTGTCTTCCTATTTCTCTTTCTTTCTCTCTATTATTTTTGTTCATGTAGTTCTCTCTTTTTCCTTTTTTCTCGATCTTTTTGTCTCCCCCACCCTTCTTCTTTTTCTCTTTGTCTTTATCTAAAAAAATGGTAAAACAACAATACGTGCTTAGCAAATAATTCCGGCAACATATAGGCCTACACTTCTACACGGAAAGCGCTACGATTACAAGTTGAATTGGAAAAGGAAATATTGAAAACAATTTATATTAATAATAATTTGTGTTTTATCTTTATCGACTTTCTATTAAAATTGTTTTCCTTTTTTTTGAAATCAGCATTTCTTTGGTTTTAGCAGAAATGATTATATTTATTTTAGTTTATTCATGCAATGCGCTACATCAACGGAAACTCCATTGTATGTTTAATTTAATCCAGGCCTTTTCTTAGAATATCTTAAAGTTAATTATATATATTATTTTAGACAATTTCTCAGACCAGCCTTCCGTGAAAGCCTTTAATTAGAGATCGCGATGTAATAATTTTTCTTTGATAAATAAAATCTATGTACAAACATTTTCTTTCAACACAGTCATGTACTATTACTTACTTTTTGGTACAGCGAATTTTATCTCTATTATATTCACAAATGTACTCAAGCACCTAAAAAAATAAATCTTGCCAGAAGACAAAAATTTCTTCAACAACTGGACAAAAACAAGTACGCTATCTCTCAAAAATTGTTCTGACTTTTTCAAAACCCTTGATCTTAATAACAACTACCAATGATTTACTACTTTCCACTAGTTCTATATTTTTAATGTCAATTAAACACTGGAACAAACCATTAGTCCCGTTCTCAAAGCGACATGCCACACTGTCACAGGGAACAGTGTTTTACTATGTGAATCAGATGATGGACAAATGTTTCATAATTCATTGTTATTAATATACCTTGTGCAATTTTATACTTTTATAGCTCAAAATTACGCAAATTCTTTCTGTTTCTAATATCTAAAAAGAAAAAAAAATGTATATATATTGTTGAATTGCGCTCAAATTTCATGTTTGGCTGTAACTCTATGTGCTTCCACCTTTTTTTTTTTTTCAATAAAAAAATAAAAATCTCGAGTGAAACCAATAAAACCATCAAATGCGTCATTTGTTAACCTTTGCTACAATGTTTTTGTTTCGTGTTACAGTTACATTAAATATCATTTTATATAGACCCAATTCTTTTTTTTTTGGAACACACTACTCGTCTGGCTCACAAATGTTTCTGTCATGGAAGTATGAAATGCTGAAATATGCCCGGGCTCAACCACAATGGTACTGTATTTGTGCCAGAACGGAAGTGATGGTATTTATGAAGAAAATGGTTCAGGAAAGACTCTTCAGAGACTGCCATTTTTTGAGGAGACACAGACTGATCATTACATTTTAACTAAACATGAGTCAACCAAGCTCTGAAAGTCAAATAGATGTAATGAAGGCATTATGTTCTATGTGAGGATAAAAAAATGAAGTTGAACTGTTTAAGTGAATGCATTATATTCTATGAGGAAATAAAAAAAAATCAAGCAATGAAAGCTGAAGAGATTTATAGAAGGCATTATGTTTCATGTGAAGATAAAAGAAATCAAGCACCCTTGGATTTTTTGATTCATTGGGGAAAAAAATGCTAAGAAAATTAGGGCTTAACAAGATATTCAATATCTTTTACTTTTTTTTTTTTTTTGCAAGCACAAAATAAATCCTTTTGGATCTACACAACAATATGAGAGCTAAAACAATTACTGAGAAGCCTAGGAATCAACAACTCGTAGATAGCTCTATAGTAATTTAAAAGGAATTGAGTCAAGATCCTTTTGAGGTAATATGTATTATAATTGAAAAGCTATCAACACGGATTTCTATTGCAGTAGAATATTAAAAGTAAAATCAAAGATGATTATTAACATATTGAAATAAAATTTGCTATAAATTGTTACTGTTGTAAACAAAAGTTATAAAAAACTTATCTCATGCTGGAAGATATAGATCTAGATCTAGGACTTTTATCAGAATGGGAATTTAAGAGAAAATTGCCATGGTATTGTAGGTCGGTCTATTTGTCACAATATAAAGAAAAAAAAACAAAAACAACTGTGGTTAGATGCTTTACCACTTTCTGCTTCAAAAAAGTTTTATGATAGATTTCTTCAAATGGGCTCATTTTTAAACTAGTCATTATTTTGCAAGGTATACTACCATGAAAAAACCCTAGCTGTAGGCTTTCATCATGGCCAAGCGCCTAGTTACCAACAGGATATCGGAAAATAAAGAAAAAAAAATTATCTTTGGCTGGAATCAAGAGGTCACAACGGCGAGCACCTATTACCTTTTACTTTTTTTTTATGCCTTTTAGTTATTTCTTAACGACGAATGTAACAAGGCAAGGAGATATCTGAAGAAATACTTAGAGAAGAAAGCTTCTCTATATTCTCATGTTTATACCAAAGGATCCATATCAATAGATTGGAATTTTTCAAAATTATTTTGCTGTTCCTATTGTTTGCCTTTTGAGCAATAAATTGGACCTACTGCTCTGAGCAAACTTTAAAAGACATTTTTTAAATACAAGCTTATACTGTCATTAAGAAACTATCTCATAAAATGATATAGTCTCAACGTGTGCTCTTGTTAAAAAAAATTTTTTTTTAACTATTCACGTTGCCGTTTAAATTTCTCAAGGATTTCCTAAAGCCGAAAAAGAAAAAAAAAACACGCAGAAAAATATTAACAATACCGGTTAGTTTTCTAAATCGCCAGGTTTACTTCCAAAATTTTATACATGAATAATACTTTCTGAATGGTACATATAAAAATATATGTAAGATAAAGATTAATTCTGCCTGAAGTAACAACTATAGAATGGTTGCCTAAAAATTCCGAACTGGAAAAAAAATTATCTCATTACCAAGACAATATAGGTAAAATATGATGGGGAGAAAGGTAACTTATGCTCCCTTTCAAAAACATGCTCAAACTTTCAATCATAGATCCATGTGCTGGTTTGATAAAAAGTAATTCACTTCTTTGTCGGAAGATGGCAGTATTATTCAAACAACATTTGTCATAATTTTGATTCATTATTGACAAATGCACAATAAATATTTACAAAAGGTTAAAAATCTTATCATTGAGCTTCACAAGTCTTCCTAATTTGAAAGAGAAAAAAGGGAAAAAAAGGAAACAAAAGTGTTTCTTTATTTAAACAAATATTTTGTCAGTGGCACAAATTGTGATAAACACAACTGAAAGCGTGACTTGAGCAGTTTTGTTAGCTTCATCAAATTGAGAACTTATAGGGACGCCTCAAGGGAAATAACTTCAGCAAATCATATCGTGAAAACGATGGTCAACAAGGGAGAAAATATATGGACAGATTCATAGGGTATAAAACATTATTAAATTGTTAAAGTTGATGTTAATGGCAACAATAATAATATTATCATTGGTGAAAATAATAAAGATGATGATGATGATGATGATGATGATGGCGGCTGTGGTGAGGTGGTATCGGTGGCAATATTTCGAAACTAGAATCAAATGAGCTGTAGAGAACAAAATCACTCATTTTTTTATCTTCTTCTTCTTCTTCTTCTTCTTCTTCTTCTTCTTCTTCTTCTTCTTCTTCTTCTTCTTTTTCTTCTTCTTCTTCTTCTTCTTCTTCTTCTTCTTCTTCTTCTTCTTCTTCTTCTTCTTCTTCTTCTTCTTCTTCTTCTTCTTCTTCTTCTTCTTCTTCTTCTTCTTCTTCTCAATATTATTTCACATTAATTTCTTCATGTTCATCATGACTGTGTATCTTCTTCCAATTCTTGTTGTTGTGGTTTTGCATTTTTCTTATTCTCATGTTTTCTTTCTTTCTTTTCTGTTTTGGTCTGGGTATGATACGAGCATTAGAATAACATTAACAACATTGGACGAAGATAAATATAATGATAAAATGTGGTATCACGTGATCAATAAACAAGTTTTTTGTGTATGTATGTGTATGTTATAACAATTGTTCAATTAAGTTCCATTATATAACTCTAATGAGAAGAGGCAAAACGTGTGAGACAGATTTATTAGAATTTTCTTTAGATAACAAAATATCAGCTGCAATGAAAGGATATTATATCTACGATTAAATCGTTTATGGAACACGGGTCGTATGGAGACAAAACCAACACGATTCCATGCCTCATGCTATGAAACAGATTGTAACCTTTATGCTGCGAACGAAGAAGAACATCAAAGAGAGATATTGAACCTCACTTTTAGTTGTTTTTTAATCAAAAGAGAGTTTCACCACAAACTCGATTGCTGTCTGTTCCGTCTCCAGAATTAGAGAGATCATTATCTTCATCGAATGAAGGGTTCCTGAATACAAGCTCGCTCTGAACCACAGGTGTGAAAGTTTTCGCTTGGGTTGCACCAGGTGAGTGTGGCAAGTCCACCAGGGTGTGATCAGCCTTGTCTGACCACGGCTTGGCTGGAATGCTCTCAGTCTTACTGACTGGATGGTTGGAAGATGCCCAGGACGACTCTAACAAAGAATCTGTCTCTGAAGGAATGGTGTCAGGGCTGAAAGGCGAGTCTTGTTCTCGAGGTTCGTATTCCTGTAATTTGATGGATGGAACACTGGAGGATGTGCTGGTATGGTTAACAGGAGAGTGAGTTTCTACAAAAACAGGGGATTCCTTGTGGTAGGACCACTCGGGTGGCTCAGAGGAGCTCCTGTCATGATCAAACGATGAATTCAGCGGGTTTAATTCATGCTCATATGGGACCGTCGGTTCTCTGGCATGGACAGACCTACTTTTCACGGGGCGATGAAGACCTTTGGAGGAGTCATTGAGTGCAGAAGCCGGCTCGGAGAGAACCCTGTCTCGACGAACGATGGACGAACGAGGGAGAGAATTAGTGCTTTCCATGGAGGCACTGCCACTATCACTGCTGTCTCTAATACCACCATCAGCACTTGGATCCTCTCTGGTGCCGCGCGGCGGCGTGCGAGGATCCTCAGCTATGGGAGACATGAACCACGAGTTACGTTGTCCTACAGACTGAGACGAAGTGCATGGGACAATCTGGTAATCTTTAACAAAGTCAGAAATGGAGCTGGGCGTGCTGTAGGAGCGATGTTCTCCTGGCTGCGGTCCCCCAGGTCGAAGTAAGCCTGGACAAGAACTGTCTATGGAATTGTCCAGGCTCGAATTGCAAACCCTCTTGTCTTCACGCCATGGCTCTTGCTGCTTTGACTTGCTATATAGAAGAGGAAGAGTGATTCTGGTCAAACTTCTATTATTATCCTTATATGCTACTAGCGGAGTAGCAGCACCGAGACTGCACGAACCAGTTCCTTGCCGCCGTCGTCCTACATCAACAGAAGTCTGGGGAGCCAGCTGGCTGTAGCGGCCGCTGTAGTCAATGTTGGACGCGGACACACAGCGCCAAGGAGCGTCTGTCTTCTTGATACGCCGATGCCGATGAGCGGCATCCTCAGAGACAAGAAAGTACGTCATCAAGCTGCCTTTTCCCTTTAAACACGGAAACAAAATAGACATATTTTTTTTCTTAGTAATTTTAAAGCTGTTCTTTACCTCTTTTTAGATACATTTTACCATTGAGCAAACACATCAATACTACTACTACTACTACTACTACTACTACTACTACTACTACTACTACTACTACTACTACTACTACTACTACTGCTGCTGCTGCTGCTGCTGCTGCTGCTGCTGCTGCTACTACTACTACTACTACTACTACTACTACTACTACTACTACTACTACTACTACTACTACTACTACTACTACTACTACTACTACTACTACTACTATTATTATTTATCTCACATCTGCTACTACTATTATTTCTCTCACATGTATTTTATCAGGAAGGAAGAACACAAAAAACATGCAGAAGAGATAAAAAGGCGAAAAGAAGATGAGTATAAACACTTAACCAAAGATAAGGAGGTTGAGGAAGGGAAAGAAATTGAAGATGGCAATGATGATAGATGATAAAAATGAGAGTGAAGTACTGAGTGGAAACGGAAAAGAAAAAAAAGTGAAAAAACATGTAAGATAATGTTTTTCTTTGTACAACGGCATCACAAAAATGAGACAAAATAAACCTTCATTTGTGTGAGGCCTCTTTGCTCAAGATTGTAGCCACCAAGTTTGTCCAGGATCCGTTTACAGTCTTCGCTGCAGTGAACTTTCAGTGCTAGAACAAAAAAAAAAAAATTAGTTTGCTGAAACGATAAGACATTTTTAATATTGACTTGTTAACATGAAGTAAAAGTAACATTTGACTCTTCCTTCACCATCCCTCTCCACAATGGTTATGTAATTGATCCTCATTCTAAAGATTACATAAATAAATGTTTCATGTAAATCAGCATGAATGAACAAAACTTAGCAAAGTAAAGCCTAGGAAAATGTTGCAGTATACTCGGATAAGATCAGAGTGTTTTCTGTCTGTCTGGAAAGATTATGCAAATGCTATTGAGTGGATGTCACGAGTTTGATGTAGATAGACACATATAGTAAAGGAAAAGTGTAAACACTACTGGATATTTCGAACAGTAACCTATATCATGATGTTTGAAGTATGTGCATAATAAATCTGAGATGTGACAAAGGTTAAAGCTATTATTGCAGGGATCTGGAGATATCATTTACTGATTTATTAATTATTTAATAGAAGAACAGGACTGAATTATATATGTACCTTCCCCTGTAGATTCCAACCTGCTGGCAGTGTTGATTGTGTCCCCAAACAGGCAATAACGCGGCATCTTCTTGCCCACAACACCAGCACAGCATGGGCCTGAACAGAAACGAGACATTTCGGGATACAAAGAAAAAGAAGTATTTCAAAACCATCTATATTTACTGTGCATTTTAGAACTAAACTAGTCTAACTAAAGGAAGAAATTTAGTTCTAGCAGAAAGTATTCGGGGGTAAGGAACTAAAAAAAAAATCAGAACAGGCAATCGAATTTGTAATTATGTAGCTGTCACTGTAACTTGTACATCACATTAGAGCAGTGCTATGTTAATGTGACTTTTCATAATGGTCCCAGAGGCTATTTTTTTTTCCAACGTAATCATTCGCTGATCATAAAGTAAATCCCCTTCTATTGACTGGGAGATTGGATGTCACTTAAAATTTGCTTGGTCTCATTTTTTTGTCTCTGCCAAAGCAACAGAAGACAAAAATGAACCCACAAAAGCAAACCATCTCAGATCAAGGTGTCTCTTTTTTTTTCTCATATAAAAATCATTTCTTGCACACTTACAACACAAACTTCTAAACCTCTAAAGAAAAAACTATCCGTTGATTACAAAACCTCGTCATGGGTTTGTAGACCTGAAAAGTATCTCTGGGTCCTGAATTTATTCTTTTTTTGTTATTTGATTTTGTCCAATGTGGTAATTCCAAGCCTAAGTTGATGAACCAACATAACACCCACCAGAGTGGATACCGATGCGGATCTTGAGCGTGTTGTTTTCCCGACCTCGAATCTTAAACTGCCGTATCTTAATCTCGTCCAGCAGCTGAAGAGCCATCGAGGCAATTTCACCTGAAGAATAAACAGCAACAAAAGTTGATGAAAGAAAGCATGCCAAGACAAGAAGCTGTCACGTAATTTTTAAAAAAAAATGTGGAATGGCGACAATTTTCTTTTAAAAAAATGTGGAATGGCGACAAGTTTCTATCATAAAAGTAATAAAATCTGCACTTTTCGCTTATCAAAGTTACTACAGATTCATCAATACTGAGAAGAATAGAAGAAGAGAATACAATACTTTTGTTCATCGTCTATTAAAGAGCGCGATAATCTTTTGGACCTCTACATTCAGACTTAACGAATTTAGCAATACTGAACACAACTAGGAAAAGATCACAATGTTTGGCTTGCAGTGTATCTTGCATAAGCCTGTCTAATTAATAATACTGAACAGAGCTAGAAACAATGGACCACTAAAAACAGCTCAAGAAACTTAAACACAATAGAAAATTTTTTCAACATGACCTGAATGTTAAAGTGTACTGCTGATAAAGGAAAGTTTTGAACATCATACCAGCATGCCTGTCACCATTCCTCTTGGGAAGTCCGCTGACCACCATGTAAGCGTCTCCGATTGTCTCCACTTTGTAGACGTCAAATGTTTCAATAATGTTATCAAAACAGGTGTAGAGATCATTAAGCAAGTCGACCACCTGAGGGGGAATACTGTAGACTTACATGTCGGGTCTAATATTCGAGAATACTATGGATAGTCCATCATAGAGAACATAGATCATTCATTCAGCTTAATCTACTTTTAGATCATTCAGCGGGTTTAGAAAATAGGCAAATACCTTTTAAACGATAATCTAACTATTATGTCGAGGTAAATGCCTTTCAGCATACCTGAATGAATTACTAAAATTTTTATGTTGTATAATTTGTGAGGCAATTCTCAAGACTCTTTAGGTATTTGATCGAAATTGCGAATTTTTGGTCGTTGGGTTTTTTTTTTTCACAAAAAATAGAAATATTAGCGGTAAGGACTTCTCAATTCTATATTGCAAATTTCGACTGTGGTATATTTCTTAGACCTGCTTTCTATAACTGACAACAAGTACTAGTTAGTTGAACAGCCTCCGCCCACACTGACCTCCATGGGTGTGCTGTCCGCGCTCATCTCGGTGAAGCCGACGATGTCCGAGAAGTAGATGGTCACTTGTTCATACTGCTCCGGAGATACTGGCTGGCCCCGCTTCAGTCTCTCGGCCACACTTCTATGATGAAGTTGGTCCAGAAGATTTTCATACATTGATTTATTGGCTCTCATAAAACATGAACTTTTTTATGTATCATATGTTTCTACATTATATTTTCACAAAAAGTAATTTTGTTCATGCTTCAAATCAAATTTGAAGAAAATAGAGTAGCAGTGGTAGTAGAAGAAGTTGGAACAAAATGTGTAGGCTCTAACTAGATATGACAACCTCAAGTGCCACGTATCATAGCAATACATAGACAATCATTGAGTGTACCAGAGAGAAAAGAAAGACAGGGAGAGAAAGAAAATATGTCACACAGAGGAGTATACAAAGGTTAAATGTATATAAAGATTGATATCTAAATACATAGATAGATAAATAGGTATCTCGGCTAGTGTATAATGTCGATTAGTGTAATTATGTGGCAACGGTTCTCAATCCGAAAAGTCAAGTCAAGTATCAATACCGATTGTAGTACTAGTACTGTCTGTGTTTTTTATTAATATCAAACGCAATGATCACTGCAATATTTTGAATGCCATTCATGGACAAAGTTCTGGTGTTTTAAATTAAGTAGAAAAATCTCACTGAGGCAACATCCTGAGCAGCAGGGTGTCCGTCATCTTCTTCTCTCTCTTCAATTCGTCCGTCCTCTCCTCCACCATTACCTCCAGGTCGTCGGTGTATTTCTCCATCTTGGCGAGCATGTTGTCTATGATGTTTGGAGAGCTGGGGAAGCCGAGAGACCAACACACTCTATTTTTATAGACCACTCTTAAGAAGCAGACATCGACATTGAACATATATTCTTTGTTTTGTTATTGAACTGAAGATTAAGCCGAGAAAAAAAAATGAAAGAAGATGTGATTGTATTAGGACTTGAAAAGGAACACAATGTTTTAATAGCATACAAATTGTTGTTTATATAAAAATTAGACTGGTTTTTCACCACTAAGGCATGAACATTCTAATTTTCTGTTTCACAGAGAGAAAAAAAAATATCAAAGTGTTGAATGTACATTTTGGAATAACTCTTTCGAATATGAACAACGGAAGAAAGTTTTAAATGTATGGCAGGTTATTAAAATAGTTATCAATACATTTTATGTTTATTTAGAATAAAAAGCTAGAAGGAATCTTGTAACTATTGTAGACTGTTGCAAAATCCCATTTCTCTTTCAATGATGAAAGTTTATTCCTAATTTTGTGTGTCTGAGCCTTTATTTCAAGTCATAAAACGAAAACTTTACAGATCTTACAGCAACAGTTGCTGAATGGGTTGGAACTTGACACGGATCCCAGTAAAGTCCGGTCTATTGTCAGGATTGTCTTCCCAGCAGGCCTCTATAAGCTTGACCACTCTGTCGTCACAGTTCACTTTATGCAGGCAAGTCGTGTCCGGCCGAGGGGTTGGTGCGCGGCTGTTCAAAAGGCTGTTTACAATCTCTGAAAGAATCACAGAGGATTGAGACTGTGTAATAAAAACGAAATAAATATTCGAACTTCACCAAAACCACTTGGAGCATAATTATCTGAGCTTAAGGTTAGAACCTGCCTTTGTCCAAAGTAAATGACCCAGTCATGACGTCGAATACAGGTAGATTTCTTTTACCTTTTCTTGATGTGGTGCTATAGATTCCAAAGTTCTACTCATTAGGACCATTCATAAGAAGCACACAAAGGCTAGGCAGACAGAAAAACTTTAAGACCTTAGAGAGTATCTACCTTGCGCAGACTTGTTCGGATTTCCCCAAGGTCCTGCATGGCCGTACAGCTCGTAGAGAATGATGGCGAAGGAAAACACGTCCCCTTTCTGGCTGCCAGTGGCGGCGCTCGGCCTCTCCTTTCCCTGACTAATGCTGAAGAATTTGCTGTCCTTTCTGCCCCCTCTACCGCCGCTGTTGCTGTTACCACTTGTGTTGCTGGTGCTGTGGTTCAGGAGGCTTCGCGTTGGCAATGAATTGGTAAGATTCGGATCGCTGTTGCTGTTGTTTCTACTGCTGTCGTTGCTCGGACATACGATCAGTGGTAGCAGCTCTGGTGCGGTCCACAACAGGTCTGAGAAGGGGAAGAAAAACATAGTTCTTACTTTATAAAAATACTGCGGCATCGTTTAAACTACTTCATTTTTTAATAGGGTTTTTCAGCCTCAGCTTGAGAAAAGAACTCGCGAGATAGAAGAGACGACTTGTGTTACCCATATCACATTATCAGCAAAGTCGATGGGCACAGATTGTCTCCTTCTGTGGAAAAGATAATTTCTACCTCCTGGTCAGCTATCGTTAGTCCAAAAGGTTGGGAGCCCTCCAAATAGAAACGTGTCCACCTGATAATTATGATAGGATTCTGATTCCTGCCCTCTCTGTCTATACACAGCAAATCAATGGGACGGAAAAGACGGCTGTCCTAAATGGTGAGCATGGTAAAACTCAGTATGAACACAGCAGCAGTGAAAAAGACTAACAATTCTTATGATGTAAGTAGGATCGCTGCAAACCTTTCAGGTGGAATAATTGTGTAATGGCCGTGTTGGATCAGTTCATGTAAAAGCTAAGTGTTATTCATGTTCAATTCTCGTATTTCATTACTCAGTAACTCGCTTTCCACTGCAAGCAGCGTCCTAGAGCACAGAGCTCGGGCGGGTGTAATTAAGCACTGACCTTTCCAGAGAGAGCTGTCATCATCCTCCTCCTGAGCTCGGGCTGGCTTCATGATGCCCAGACCAAAGTCACAGATCTTGACACTCCACCTGCTGTCTACGAGACAATTGCTTGACTTGAGATTACCATGGAAGCCAAGTTTACTGTCGTGAATGTAGCCCATACCCTGGAATAGATGGAAAAATTTGAGTAGGGTGAGTCTAATGTTTCCTATTGTACCCGAAATTTCTGGGCTTTGTTAAGGATATATTAGCATGATCCATTTGTCATTGGATGAGAGCTAAACGTTTTAGAAGATACCCCTCTTCTTGCTCTTTAATTCTGAATTAGAGCTTTGCCTTTGATGCCTTTCTCTATCTTTCTTCAAAATCTATGTCATTCGAAAAACTTTTACGCTCTACTAACCATCCGAAATGAGCTTGCGCTTGTCAATACAATAAAATAAAGACATCTACACTTGTTCTGCTATGACAGAAGAATAAGCGATTTTAGAGAGTTTATGCTGTAAGTACAAGTAGAAGAAAATGAAAAAGGGGTGGACAAAGGATTAAAATCATCTAAGGCCTCAATGAACACTCAATAAAGAGTTGAATGTCAAAGAATGAATTTGTTCACCTGATTGAGAATATAGTGGGCTGACACATGAAGAAGAAAAATCATACATAGCTATGTAAAATACCAAAAACTGTTGGATTCAAAAGGCTCAGTTCCAGCGATGATGGCGAGAGTTTACTACGCCGAGATATTTCTGACCTTGTACCCTGCTGGTACTAGCTCGACCTGCGCGAAAGCTATTTTTGCAGTTCTTTCGGCAATCTTAAATTTCTGTTTATTTTGCCCATTGATCGATCCCAACCCCTTATATTTTATTAACGAAGGAAGGCGACCCACCTAACGTCCATTATAGCCATGACCGTCCATGCAACTAGAGTGTTACAACCCGAGTTTTTCTCAGGCCTTATCATCACATTCATGGAGAATGTGGCAGAGCAATCAGAAGTGAGGCGATCTCAGGACGTTTGGAATAGAAATTAGAATCTTTAAAATTGCTTAGAGCGTTCTCTCTCTCTGAAAGACTTGCTTTCGGATGTCAATCGGTATAAACAGACTTCGGTGGCGGAGGTTTCCACCTATTCACCCGCCTTCTCCTAGCTTTTTTAAAAACATGCGCCAGCCAAGGAAATTGTTGTTAAGTCCTTTATATGCGAGGCAATTATCCACTTCCTCCCTGAGAGAAAAGGGAAGCTAGGGTGGAAGGGAAGTAATTCAGATTTGCTTTTTTTAACTCTAGGGAAGCTAGTCTATAAACCGCGTGTAGAATAAGTAATTTTAAGACTACAAATCCCTTTAACCATCTAAAACGCCATTACAGGTCCGAAATTGAATGAATTGAAATAAAGTTCACCAGTGTTTCGAGACGGTATAGAAACCAATAATACCTTTACAGAAAACAAATCTGGCATCGAATGAAATGGAAAAAAGAACAAGGAATTTTAAATATGAGTATTAAAAAAACGCTGAGTGGGGGTGGGGGGTGGGGGGGTTCCATCTATATAGTTCTGCTGTGGAGCTTGTTTGTGAAATAATATCACCCGATGTCAACTGGACAGTTCCCTTCTGCCGCGCCCCACTGAACCGGCTATAGTTACCTTAAGTCTCACTAGACTTACTTTGACAAGACGTCACATTAAAAAGAACTGAAATATAAAAAAAAATAAAATGTATCAAAAGACAAAGATTTAACAGGCATTCGGGCCAACTTAATATTAGTAGGAAGGATAATGCTCCTGATAAAGTAGACCTATAGTTATGTATTTAGACGCTTACAAAGCTGCGCAGAATCTGATTGAAAGATTTCAAATGAAATCATCTTAAGCAACGTAGAATAAGAGAAGATTAAATATTCAATGGTTAATTAATTTAAAGAGTAATGAACAGAATTTAATTTCAACATTTATCGCGATTTAAATCAAAGATGCAGATCTAATGGAGGCCTAGATTAGATCTAGGTTTAGAATCCAGACATACTGGTAATCTTATTCTTGAATCTAGATCAATATTTAAAATTTAAATATAGATCTAGTAATAGCAGCAGCAGCGGTAGTAATAGTAGTAGTAGTAGTAGTAGTAGTAGTAGTAGTAGTAGTAGTAGTAGTAGTGGTAGTAGTAGTAGTAGTAGTAGTAGTAGTAGTAGTAGTAGTAGTAGTAGTAGTAGTAGTAGTAGTAGTAGTAGTAGTAGTAGTAGTAGTAGTAGTAGTAGTAGTAGTAGTAGTAGTAGTAGTAGTAGTAGTAGTAGTAGTAGTAGTAGTAGTAGTATAGATCTAAATATCTAAGTAGGCCTACATTTAGTTAGTAAATTTGTATAAAATTTAGCAATATACACGATTTCATGATAAAGAAACGGAATGTAATCTGTGCGGAATATTCATAATTGCAATAGACTTTTTCAAAATTAAAAAGATAAATGGAGAACTTAATTAAAATACGAGCATTGTATGTGGGCCGAATAATATCCATACCCTAAAATGACCATAAGATCCGTTACCTACTCTGTTGGTGAGATGCGCTATTCTATGGGGTAAATTGGAGTTATGTACCTATTACGGTGGAAAACTCCCCCAACAATCCCTCCCCCCCCCCCTTTATTTTTTTACCATGCAACCCTACCCTTCTTCCATAGTAATTACTAAAGATAGTAGACGTTGTATCATCTGGCTGAACTAAAACCATCATTTTAAAATTTTAGAAATTATAAAAAAAATAAACTTTTAGCCTTATAATGCATTGCTTAGTAAACAGATGGAAACATGATTCAACTCCTAAAAGGACATCATTTTCACTCTCTCTAAACTCATCTAACGTACCGTTATTCGTAAAAAAAAAAATGTAGTTGAGTAGCAAACATCGAAAGACTAGAATAATTGACAAATTGTGGGTGAAGCTAGGCACACCTCCAGACTTATCTCTTCACCACAATTGGCCAAGTGTTTTGAAGCTGGAAATAAGTCTCCGCCTCGGATTTACACAATCTTCAGCTGTCACATAAGAAGTCAGTTTAGTTCTAGAGATTCGAGAACTCAGCGTTGTGAAATATCCGCATGCAAATAACAAAAATACCGCTACTGATCTCAAAATTCTTTGACCTCCATTGGCGTTGAAAAATCTTTACTTCGGAGAACTTTAAGAAATTTTAGATAAAATCAATGTTCGACCGTGAGAAGTAAGATTCCAATAAAAACGGAGATTATTTTTCGATAGTTATGTGTCGATTATCTCTTTGCTTGGAAATTTCTGTGGAAATCTTGAAGAGAGGAACCAGATACCTCGGCAGTCGTGGGTGAAAACTCTGTCTGTAGGTCACCTATGACCTTTCATGGGGAAACTCTGGAAGAGGATTGGAAAATCCCCTATGCCAATTTCGAAGATATAATTATATATACATTACATATATATATATATATATATATATATATATATATATATATATTATAGTTTGGTTCTAAATCCATAATTATAAAGGATCCAAAAAAGGGCGCGTGTGTACGTGTGTCTGTAAATAGTAAGTTTGGTTCTAAGAAAGACTCATTGAAAGACACTCTTTAGAAAGGTACGACTGACTGTTCTGCATTGCCTTTTGGCTCGAGATATGGCCGCGTGCATTTTAAGTAAGGTATTGTGCGGGTCTGGTAAAATAATAGTGGTGTTGTAAAACTGAAATTTCCATAATCATGATTTTCACCGAATATTGTTATTTATAGGTAGTCTCTGAAAATTTAAACATCGGTTTAAACTCTATCGAATGCTGATCAGGCGGCAGCTTTTAGAGGTCATTGAAACCCTCTACAGGTGTAACTCACGTTTATGATATCTTGAACGATAGAAGTTGTGAACATGTCATGAAGAGGCAGGTCATCCTTCTCCAATATATCCTGCAATGGAGAAAAAATTCCAGTTACCGGTATTTCAATTCGTAAGACATCATGAAATATCGATATATAAATAAAGAGGAAAAAGCAAGCAAAACAACGGAAGTAAAACTTGTAGGCAAATGCTCATGAAATTGCTGAAGCTTTACAAAAAATTGTTACTTATCGTTTGTAATAACATATTGACTATAAAGTTATACTAGTAATCTCAGTCTTGGAAAATACTGAATTTAATCTTTACTTCTAATCTCCATATGGCACAATCGTGACTTCAGTATTTACCTGTAAGCTCCTCCTTGGACAATACTGAGTAATGATGCGGACTATAGGAGAATTGATACAAGCTCCCTTGAACTCATTGATGTTCTCATGACTCATGTCTTTCATCAGTTTCAGTTGAGATACCAGGGGGCGTGGCAGATCCAGATCTTTGAAGTTTAACTACAAATAGTTGAAAAAATGAGGTTCTAATTGTTTTTTTTTTTGTATTGGTATAGAGTTTAAGACAAAGGGAAAGAAAGAGAAAGAGGAAGAGAGGAGTGATAGAGAGAGACGAAAAAAAAGATAAAAATAGAAAAAGAGAGAGAAGTAGAGAGGTGGAGAGGGATTTAAAAAAAGGGAGAGAGAAACACACAAAGAGACACACAGAGACACAGAGAGAGATAGAGAGAGAGAGGCAGAGAGAGAGAGAGAGAGAGAGAGACAGACAGACAGACAGACAGACAGACAGAGAACGGGCAGAAGAGAAAAAGAAAGACAGGAAGGTGGATCACAACACATTTAGATACAAGCAATGAAAGAGAAAAAAAGAGAGAACCAAAGAGAGAACAAAAAACAACAACAACAACAACAACAAAAACGACTAAGAAATATTGAGGTCGGTCAAAAAAAGTTTAGATGTATTTCAATTGTTCCGTTATTTTATCCTTGAAACGATGTTCGAGTTTTTTTAGGCTTTTTTTAAAGTTAAGGAGACATTGAAAAAAAAAAAAAGATAAAAAGGAAACATGGGAACTTACCTCGTGCTTTACTCTCTTGTCTAACATGCCCCTGTACTGACAGTTGGTTTATCATTTCAGCCCTTTTCTTCATATCAGGTTAAATCTTCCAACACCCACAGCAGGGTTTGAACCTAAACTACGAAATCTCAACGATTCTCAAACGGTCATGTTATCTTCAATCAACGCTACTCACCATAATCTGCGCTTCCGTGTTGATTTTCTTTACTGGGCCGAGGAGTATATAAAACATTACACAATAATGATAAATAATATGCTTTAAAAAAAACCCTGATACAATCATACCTTTTTCTCAAAGACTCGATTGCCTCTGTACATGATGATGGGCAGAGCTCTGGTCAGCTGATCAGCGTTACCATTGGCGATCACGTCAGGCTCCTGACTCTGGGCGAGGTATATCGACTGCAGGAGGTTGTGGGACACCTTCCTTTTCTGCACAGAGCGAAGGTTAATATAGGATTAACTAAAACCCCACATTCAACAACATTTTACTACTACTGCTGCTGCTGCTGCTGCTGCTACTACTACTACTACTACTACTACTACTACTACTACTACTACTACTACTACTACTACTACTACTACTACTACATCTACTACTACTACTACTACTATTACCACCACTACTACTACTACTACTACTACTACTACTACTACTACTACTACTACTACTACTACTACTACTACTACTACCACTACTACTACCACTACTACTACTACTACTACTACTACTACTACTACTACTACTACTACTACTACCACTACTACCACTACTACCACTACTACTACTACTACTACTACTACTACTACTACTACTACTACTACTACTACTACTACTACTACTACTACTACTACTACTACTACTACTACTACTACTACTACTACTAATACTACTAACTATTACTATTTCTTTTACCATCGATCATTTGTAACATTGATAACTTTGAAAATCAAAAACGAAAACTAAATACAACAAATTTATCCAAGAAATAGATAGCAAAACCATTTGTCAAAAGATTAAGACAGCACAAGGACAATAAATTAATTGATAGTAAATATGGAATCACTCACCCTTGAACGCGCTGGTGTTAACATCTCTTTCACCTGGTCTGGACTCGGATACTCCAGCTCATTCTCGTCAATCTTCCACCGCATCCTCTTGTTTTCCTGATACTGGATGTATTTCCTGAAAGATAGAGAGAGATAAAGGTCATGACACACTCAGCACAAAACAGTTATCTAACAATGAGAGTAAAGTTTTTAACTTGTCAAGCATTCTAAAATTCTCAATGCCAACAGAATTACACATTAGCTTCCTTCCAAACGGGGGAAAAAAAATTCGCTAATTAGAATCGCTGTTTTACATCTTGTTCTCTTTGGCTTTAGGATTCTTGCTGATCTTACATTTTATCTTTCTTTTTTAATTTAATAGAATATTTTAAACAGAACAAATATTCACTGTATAAACTATATAAAAAAAGAAATTTACGCTATGGAGTGCATTTAGAATGAAATCACAAATAAGAGCTGTATTATTTGTGCTTGAAATTTCCAATGAAGAAAAAAAGTGGATATCTGTTCAATCTCAAACGGTTTATTTATTACTTCCAAAAGCGCAACTTTGGCAAAGACTGAAACTGAAAGCTTGTAACTCAGTCCTTTATTATTAGTTCCATCTTACTGAAAGGAACCTGCATATTTGATATTATAGCAGAGAGACAGTTGTTGAGGAAGGACGGAATCATTTTATTACTTGTTTTTTTTATATTCATCCTCATCAAGATCACGGCTTCAAGGAATAAATAAACATCATGCACTGGTCTTCATTAAAAGAACGAATCCAATCAATTACGCAACTAGGCGGTGGGTTAGTTAAAAATAAGCATTTTTATCTATACCTAAAGCAAACACAAATAATTATTCTTTCCACTAATTGTTTTATACTCACGGTCAAAGCTTGAGAATCATACCATTTACTTACCGGATTAATAAAGATCCAACCAACAAACACAGCACAAGAAAGGCGACCACTACGCTTATTATGATTATCCAGTTTTCTTTAGTCCGACCTAAAAAAGGAACAGATGCAGAATTTAAAAGTTAATACTTGGACTGAAAGATATAGGGCCTTTATACCGATTTAGAAGGCCTAAATAAATGTGTAAACAGAGATAATTAAAGTTGTCTGATGCATCTATTGTATGTAAATTAAACCGGCCTTAGGCTAAGATATAGGAGTCCTTTACACGTCTGTGATGATGAAGAGAATAGTTATGATGATGATGATAATGAGGAACAGAGGGAGGAGGAGGGGGAAGAGGACGATGAGGATGATGCGAATGATGATGACGTTGATGATTATAATAACAATAATACTAGTAATGATAATAATAATAATAATAATAATAATAATAATAATAATAATAATAATAATAATAATAATAATAATAATAATAATAATAATAATAATAATAATAATAATAATAATAATTATAATAAAAATAATAATAATAAAAATAGTGGTAATGATAATAACAACAATCATAATAATAATAATGGAAGAAGAAGAAGAGGCAGAAGAATGTCGAGAATAAAATTTGATTTTATTAACAAATAAAGTAAAGGTAATTATGGCCAAGCTTGATTTAATCAAACAAACATTAAGCTCATATGTTTTGAACATAAAGGGAGCTTTGCGGACAGATTATAACCGTTTGAACCCATGTTACAACTACTTACTCTCATGAGCACAAAGTTGATTTCTAAATCCACACTCAGGATTGCTCACTGGGGCTTGACCATTGGACCAGGTTATATTACGGATATGGCGATACCACTTCAAACAGAAGAAAAATATGGCATTGCTGTAAGATATGTGTTAAAATCAAATCTCCACAAAACTTAAGCTTTGCATTCATAGTTCAGTTACGAATGAGTGGTTGAATCACCATCTCATCATTTACAACCTAGCCTGCACCTGTTAGTTGGTATTGAAACAATATATGACATGAAAACCTTATGGCTCAAAGCATAGTGTAGGCAGGAGTGAAAAGCCATTATCAGTGCCGAAAAGAACTATTACCTGTATCTTTCGGTTGGTACCGTGATAACGTTTGATATAAAAAAAATTACCTCACAGTGCATATTATAACTTACTAACTTTTGTCAGCATAAGATTTTTTTATTTTCTCATGGTTAATGAGATAAAACCTTTCTTGTGTTTTGAGACGTAACAGTTGCACTGAGAAATTGACATACATACAAAAAAATAAGAAAACAATTGAAAAAAAAAAGGAAAGAAAAAAAAATAAAGCAATAAAAATGTATTTTTTTTAGCTTGCAAGGTAACATGACCACGCCACTTACGATAGATGAGGTACTTTGTTCATAGGGAAAATCCCCAACTTTCCAAAAGATATCTTGCAGAACGCCATCTTTATTTGCTGATCCATAAAGGTCAAACATTTCCTCACTTCTCCCATTACTATGGATATAGAATGTCTTGTTTGTGATACCTGTGGGATTAGAAATGACATATGATTATGGATCTCTTAAGTTCTGTAGTTTATTTGTGAAATCGAGTATTAAAAAAAGCTTTCAAGTTGTCTGTCTACGAGGCAGGCAGCCATTTTGTGTCTTTTAAGAGCGTGGATATAAGAAATCACAAATTATTTTCTAATTAATAATATTCAATTAATATTCTGAGCCAACATGTAAGACAGATATCTATACTACTATCAAACTGCAGCGTAAAGAGCACTTGCTTTTTTCATAGTGGAAAAACGTTTATACACAGCTTTATATCTATATGAAAATTATGAGCACCAATTCAAGACCAATGGCGTAACTATAAAGTTAACATTATGGTATACCATATGAAAAGCAGTAACAACAGCACACCATGATGAATGGTGTCATTAGCTCAGTAATGGTATGACATAAAAACTCCATCTCAAGGCAAAATTTAATGACGTTACAAGGTACCGTTGCAGTATACCATATGAGCATCATCATGAGACACATGGGATTATGTATGGGCTACCATTTATGTATAGCATATGCATAACAGTCCAAGACATATTCCGTAATGAGCTACTATCAAGGTACAGGACATGAACACCACTTCACGGCAAATGGCGTCATGAGTAACCATTGATGCATCCCGTTTGATTACCACCTCAAAGCAAATGATGTTTTGAGGTATTATTATGGCATATCATATCAACACTACCCAAGTGTTATGAGCTCCCAATATGGACACCACAGGAAGACCATCTCAAGCCAAATGGCGTTAACAGATACTGCCAGTGTTCACCATATCAACAGCACCCGGAAGCAAATGGCGTTACTATAGATACTATTAGCGTATAGCATTTGACCGCTCCCTCTATAATATTGGTTGAAAACTACTATTAATACATACCATATGATCACCATCCCTGTACAACTGGCCTCACTATTAGTGAACACCTCATGGTCACGATCTCTACACAAATGGTGGGACTATCAACAAAAGGCACATATCCACCACAAAAAACTGTTCCATCAATAGGTAACATAATTCTGTCCATCATCCTTAGACAAAAGCCATTTGAGACTAAGCTTGCCTCATACCGATTTTGTCCAATTAAGCTTTTCACCGTTAAAGATCAGAATGGGCTTCATTTTGAAACTGAAAGCAAGGAGTCCTTGCAACAATTTTTAATATACATTTCATTGGCCGCAAACTGGTTCTTTTCCATGACGCAGAAACAGTAGAATATTTTTACACTCTTACCCCAGGCAGGTAGCCTTATTGAGTCATGCTTATAGATTTCTCTCTGTATTAGCCACGTGTTCAAGCCACAGATTTGAAACTTTGCACGACTCCATCTTGGTGAGGTTGAATATCAACGAAAAGGAAAAGAGGAAGAGATTCACGAACGTCTCAATTTCGAATAAGATATTACCAGATAGCTCCATTTAAACCATTATAATCCAGCTTTGCTCCGATCTATCGTTGAAAAAACATAATAAAAGAGCCCCTAATATGCACTTTAAAATGTAGCAGACAATAAAGGTTATATTGCATAAGCTTGTCAAAAAGTTGTTATGACGTGATAGACAATGAAGGACACTAGAATTTTTATTACACTATACATGCCAAATTGTGGTAGGCTAGTACATTTATTACAACATTACAATGAAGGACAATGTTACATTATTTTCTTAATATATATCATGTCGCGGCGGGCAATGAAGGTTAATACTATATTTCTTTAAATATACTTATCATATTAGACAATGGAAAGAAACTACCATGGAGTCAAGGAGAACGCAAGGTAGTTCATAGATTAGGTTCTGACTGTGAAAACCACGTCACTAACTTGAATGTTGGTGTGTTTTGAGCCATTTGATGATGCTGCTGCCATTAAGAGGATCCGCTCCAGGTGTAGCCGTGAGATTCATCACAGCTTTCCCGTACAGGAATGTAGCGTCATACAGGTTGTATGCTGTCGGTGGAATTTTTATCTGTTCAAAAATAAACAGTACAGAACTATTACTCTGATATACTTAGCTGGAAGACTGTCCATTTCATTGATAAGTTTTGTTATTAAGTGGGCGAATTGCGAACTCATCGTCCAATAAAGTGATTTGTTTCATTTCTCAGAACCCCTGTTAAAAAAAAAAATAAACCAGGTTAAAAAAATTATTTTATGACGATTTATTAGCAGTTAAGAGGTAACGGGCTTCATAGGGAAGCTATGTTGCCCTTCTTTTATTAGAAATCAATGGCTCCAGTGGTGAGGTCTGATCTTATCACCTCACTATACATAGAACATAATGGTAACTAGCCATATTTTGTAATCGCGCAATATCTACATTAACAGGTAACGAAGTAAGAGAAGAAGCCTCATTTCGTTCTCTCGTCAAAGCTATGCTAAAGGGTGTACACAGTTAGGTATGGAAGTAGTATTACACATTGTCATAACTTTGTAAAAATCAGCAGGCCTGAAAAAAAAAAAAATCTCCTATCTTACCACTAATCTAGGATAAATAGTTACGGGCTTAGAGAAATAACCGTGTTTTATATTTTCACCTTTCTTATAATAGCAAATATTTGAAATCGCTGTAGAAGAAGCCATAACTAACTTTCTTCTTATCATTCCTATAATAGGAACATTGCAATTGTGTGCAAAAGAAACTTCTTTTTATCCGCGAACCAATCCGATAATAGAAACTAACCAACTTGGAGAAGTAGCCTTATTTCATCTTCTCGGCATACGTCCAGAAGAAAATAACTGACTAAAAAATTAAGACACATTTTATATTCGCAACATTCCTGCAAAACAAGTAACCGACTAGATAACTAAACCATACTTTAACCGTCCACTACTCCTCCAGCATGATCCACTCGACTCAGTGAAGTAGCAATATTTTCTCTTCTTAATATTTCTTCATAAAGAACTAACCAACTAGGTGAAGTAGCAATAATTAATTTATCTTCCATTCCTGGATTAATAACTATCCAGCTAGGTTAAGTAACGATAATTAATTAATCTTCCATTCCTGGAACAACCGAGTAGGGTAAGTAGAAAAAAAATTACTACCTCACCATACTTCATTCATAAAGTAATCAATTAGGTACAGTAGCCATATTTTATCTTCTTCGCAATCTTAGAATAGGTTTAAACGGAATTGAGGAAGTAGTCATTTTTTATCGCAGCATCAGTCGTCAAAAAGAAACTATCAGACAGGGTGAGGTAACCATGATTTTTTTCTTACCAAACTCCGACTATGTGTAGTAGCCACATTTTATCTTCTTACCATTCTAACAATATGATCTTTTCGACAAAATGAAGTAGCCACATTTTATCTTCTTACCATTCTAACAATATGATCTTTTCGACTAAATGAAGTAGCCACATTTTATCTTCTTACCATTCTAACAATATGATCTTTTCGACTAAATGAAGTAGCCACATTTTATCTTCTTACCATTCTAACAATATGATCTTTTCGACTAAATGAAGTAGCCACATTTTATCTTCTTACCATTCTAACAATATGATCTTTTCGACAAAATGAAGTAGCCACATTTTATCTTCTTACCATTCTAACAATATGATCTTTTCGACTAAATGAAGTAGCCACATTTTATCTTCTTACCATTCTAACAATATGATCTTTTCGACAAAATGAAGTAGCCATATTTTATCTTCTTACCATTCTAACAATATGATCTTTTCGACAAAATGAAGTAGCCACATTTTATCTTCTTACCATTCTAACAATATGATCTTTTCGACAAAATGAAGTAGCCACATTTTATCTTCTTACCATTCTAACAATATGATCTTTTCGACAAAATGAAGTAGCCATATTTTATCTTCTCAGCATTCCTCTATTACGATCTAAAAGACTAGATTAAGTAACCATATTTTATTATCTCACCCAATAAGAATTAACCGACTAAGTAAAGTAGACATACTTTATCTTCCAACCGTTTCTACAAAAGTAACTAATCAAATTCGGCCAAGAAGCCACAGTTTGACATTTTCTTTAATAGAAACTAACTGGCTAGGTGAAGAAGCTACATGTCTTCGCATCATTCCTCTAATAGACACTAACTGACAAGGTGAAGAAGCCATATTTTGTCTTTGCAACATTCCTTTAATAGAAACTAACTGACTAGGTGAAGAAGCCATATTTTGTCTTCGCATCATCCCTCTAATAGAAACAAACCGACTAGGTGAAGAAGCTATATTTTGTCTACACATCATTCTTTTAATAGAAACTAACCGACTAGGTGAAGAAGCCATATTTTGTCTTCGCACTACTCCTCTAAAAGAAACTAACCTTCTGGGGGAGGTAGCTATTTAGTATTCATCCTCACACCATTCCTACTAAAGGAACTAATAAGCTAGGACGATAGGTCAAATTTTTTGTTCTTACGTGATTTCTTATCCCTGTCGAGTTGAGCTGCTTTATCTTATCCGGCATAGGCGGCAGGTTGATCGGTGGCAAGAGGTCTCTCTCGTAGACCCGAGTCAGGAAGTCGTTATCTAATTCCTGGACACCAGGACTCAATATAAGCACGTTGTGAAACGCAGCTGCTGCATCACTAGGAACTGCGTTGAAACCTCGAACTTCTGAAAAATCTGAAAAAAAGTAGTTTCGATCGTGAAGTTTCTATTTTTTTTTTGTTTTTTTTTTTGTTTTGATTGTTTCTCAGCATGTAATATGGGAAATCATTTAAGTCTGCACTTTCTTATTTATTTAAAGATTTTTTAAAAAACTCTTATTAAAAGACTGCGGATTCCGATAAAAAGGGTCTAAAGGAGTTCATAGCTGCCAATTTACTTTCACCTTCACGGTAATGGAAGTTTAAAAAGATCTATAGATATACATGTACATGGTTTTGGATTTTACAGAATTAAGAGGCTCCTCTTATTGCAGTGTAATAGTATTGAAATAAACAATTTTCATATGAAAATCTTAACCTGATATTCGCTATCTCTTTTAACAAAACAATAGTCATAATAGAAATAGTTATAAAAAGCTCTCTCGTCGTTTCCCATCTTCAATTTAACTATAGATCATATACCCACTCAGTAATAGTCTCCGAAAGTTGTGGTATCTTGGCCATTCCTTCCAACCAAAACGGTCGAAAGATCCACTTTGATTCAATGAGATTTTTTTATAAGCGTAACACGCTTGTGAAATAAATACAGAAGATGATTTGTACATATAACAAGTTGTGAACGAAAGTGAATTCCCTTGTTACAAGAACTTTTAGTTCTCCTCTTAATTCTTTTCCCTCTTCACCTTTGGTAACAAAGTCATATCTGGCGAAGGCATCCTTAGTAAAAACCCTTCTATAACGGACGGAAATGGTCAGACATGTTATGACAGTCCGACTTAATTCCCTCCCAACTGAAATAGTTAATCAAAACAAGTTGAAATACTTTCTACTAAATTCCACCAAAATAAAAAATGTCTGTAAAGCTCAAATTTATCGGAAACCTCCACCTCACTTACATTTATAGAAATTGGGTGACGTCGGATCTACTTGCCCGTCATCTGCCGTCAACACGACATACTCGTCTGAATTCTTGATAACTTTCTTCATTGTTCTCACAAAGAGGATGAGGGATTCAAATGCGCCTAGAAAGATATAGACTGTGGATGAACAGAAACAAGGTGTCAGTTTGTGTGGGTAATCAAAGTTT
>JAWDGP010004054.1:337500-375000 GCA_033675545.1 Elysia crispata | reverse complement strand
ACCAAATTATGCTCCGGTGCGAGAGAGAGAAGAGACAGAGACAGATACAAAAAGATAGACAAAGATATTAACAAACAGAATATCTACAGGCTGTTAGATAGACAGACACACAAAAAGAAAATGATATTAGAGGAGACATTAATAAACTTTCGAACGTGAATATTTGTTTTGGACACAGGCTCTTTTGCATCGAAGAAAAATCTTTTATGGCAAACAGATATTTGAAGAAAAAGCAATGGATTTTTACACTGTTGTGCTAAGGCTCTTGTATAATGAAACCGGAACAGTAAGCATCAGATAAGGCAGATTCCGGCATTGAATAACTGTTCGACCAGGGCAGTAGGTGAATATTTTCATTTAGAAATTTCTGAGAGCTTTAAGATTGATGTTTCTTTAGACAAAGAAAGATGAGAAGATAAAAAAAAAAGATGTTCAAAATAGGAGCGGTGAATTAGGACAGAAACGAGGAGAGATAGGGAAAGAAAGAGGGAGAAAAAAACACAAAGAAAAAAGACAGACAGATAGATGTTAATCTTGAGAGGGAGGGAGAGAGAGAGAGGAGAGAGAGAGAGAGAGAGAGAGAGAGAGAGAGAGAGAGAGAGAGAGAGAGAGAGAGAGAGAGAGAGAGAGAGAGAGAGAGAGAGAGAGAGAGAACATGACACGTTACTAAAGAGAGAGGAGCCAAACAAAAAGAGGAGGAAATGGGTTAGATTGAAAATATGTGAGAGATAAGCGAGAACGAATTAAGTAAGGAAAAAATGATATTTAGTTGATAAAAAAAAAATAAAGAGGTGGATAGACAAACTGACATTATTTTGTATTTACGATAGTCAGAGAAAATGAGTAAGAGACAAATCAATAAGAGAGAGAGAGAGAGACAGAGAGAGAGAGAGAGAGAGAGAGAGAGAGAGAGAGAGAGAGAGAGACAGAGAGACAGAGAGAGAGAGAGAGAGAGAGAGAGAGAGAGAGAGAGAGAAAGACAGAGACAGAGACAGAGACAGAGGCAGACAGATAGACAGACAGACAGACAGACAGACAGAAGGAGAGAGGGAGGGAACATGCACACCTTATTAAAGATACAGGAGTAAAAAAAAAACGTGGAGGAAATGGGTGAAATTAGAAGTATACGAGATATAAGTGAGAACGCATTACGTAGAGAAAAAATGAGGGACACTTGGTAAAGAAATAAACAGACGGGTAAATAAACAGACATTTCTTTGTATATACGATAGTCAGAGAAAGTAAGTAAGAAACGAATCAACGAAAGAGAGAGAGAGAGAGAGAGAGAGAGAGAGAGAGAGAGAGAGAGAGAGAGAGAGAGAGAGAGACAGACAGACAGACAGACAGACAGGCAGGCAGACAGACAGACAGACAGACAGACAGACAGACAGAGAGAGAGAGAGAGAGAGAGAGAGAGAGAGAGAGAGAGAGAGAGAGAGAGAGAACGCTATCTTTGTCTGACATGACAAAGAATAACGAAAGAGTGTATGCCAGAAAAGAGAGAGAGAGAGAGAGAGAGAGAGAGAGAGAGAGAGAGAGAGAGAGAGGGGGGGGGACAGACAGACAGATAGATAGACAGACTCACACAGAGAGAAAGGAAGAGATAGATAAATAGATAGATGGATAGATAAAGAGAGAGAGACAGAGAGAGACAGAGAGACAGACAGATAGACAGACAGACAGACAGACAGAGGCAGAGTAGAGCGTCATGATAATTGATTCCGATAGTACATGACATCAATACACGAAAAAAGCTGTAGAGGAAATAAGGATGACGGAATAAGAAAGTCATTAACGAAAACTAATAATACAAAAAGAAATCAGACAAAAGTTTGCGTCTATCACAAATTTTTTTTTCAGTCTTCTTCTTTTCTGGCATACACTCCTTCGTTATTCTTTGTCTATGTCAGACAAAGATAGCGTTCTCTCTCTCTCTCTCTCTCTCTCTCTCTCTCTCTTTCTCTGTCTGTCTGTCTGTCTGTCTGTCTGTCTCTGTCTCTGTCTCTCTCTCTCTCTCTCTCTCTCTCTCTCTCTCTCTCTCTCTCTCTCCCTCTCTCTCTTTCTCTCTGTTTCTAAATCATCTCCTCCTTTACATGAAATTTTCTTTCTTCCGCTCTCCCCAACTTTCCTTTTTTTCTATGTTATCTAGATTCTCTTTCCTTCTCAACCAATCCCTCTTATTTTTTTTTCTATCTCTTGTCGGCTTTATACTTGGTGTACTAAGCTAAAATGCAACGTTCTTTCTTATAAGTTAATGCGTCTTACTATCCATTCCTGAATTTTAATCTTAAATTTGAATTAAAAGCATTCCATAAATGAATCGAAAACAGTATCCATCAAGCGCCCGCGAGCCAAGAAGAGGACCAGATGAAGTTTTTTTGGGGTAAAAGTACAAATCCACAGGGAACGAAAAGTTGCTATGTCAAGCAAAGATAGGAATCTGTGTTTGTGTGTGTGTGAGAAAGAAAGAGAGAGCGAGAGAGAGAAAGAGAGAGAGAGAGAGAGAGAGAGAGAGAGAGAGAGAGAGAGAGATGCAGGAGGAAGAAACAATACAGAAAAGCAAGATATTTTAACAAAGACACAGGAAAGACAAGAGAGTTAAATAGGGAAGATAATACATGCATCTCAAAGTCTATGTCATTCACAGTATAAGTTTCTCTACTTGATCCAAAAACTATTTTATGGATAAAGTAAAAAAAAAAGGTGCCTGTTCTTTCGATGTTGTCCTAGTATAACGAATGTATTTGTAAATAAAAAAGGTGGTATGAGAGTGTATGTTAATAAAAAAAATAGTGGAATTTGAAGTGTTCTTAAACAAAAAAAAAAAAAAGATTGGAAACAAACCGGGTTGAAATGAGAAATGTAAGTAAACAAGGGAGTAAAAAAAAAAGTGATATCAATAAACAGAGGTGGAATAAGAAGTGATGTCAACAAACAGAGTGAAACAAAACGTGCTGTCAACACTCAAAAGTGGAATAACAAGTGCTGTCAACAATCAAGAGTGGAATGAAAAGTGCTGTCCACGGAGTGGAACAAAATATCTGTCAACACTCAAAAGTGGAATAAGAAGTGCTGTCAACAAAGTTTGTAACAAAAGTGGAAAAAAAAGTGCTGTCAAGAAACCAAAGTGAAAAAAAAAGTACTGTCAACAAAAAAGAGTTGAATGAGAAATGTCGTCAACAAACAAGGGTGGAATAAAACGTGTTGTTAAAAAACAAGAGCGGAATGAGAAATTATATCAACAAACAATTATGGAATGAAAATCGCAGTCAACTGGAAGGGTTTGAACCCAAGACTCTGAAAGAGAGACAGCTTAGAATGAAAGAAGAATTTAAACTTGGTTGGAGCAGAAAGTGATTTAAACATATGGTGTCTTTAATAAATATGGTGAAAATAGTTGAAGTGCTTTAAACATAGGAAGAACGTGAAATGAAGTAAACAGAAGTAAGAATGAGTAACTCTTTATATACTTTATAGAGTAGGAATTACCAAAAGATGATGGAGTTTGCAGTTATATTGAAATAGTGGAAGATCTCTAACATTTACTGAATTTGAAGTAAAATATGCATGGTTAAACTAAAGTGGAGTGAGAAGTGTATAGTAGCAAACAAAGCTGGAAAGTGAAATGCTGTAAACATTGACTGAATTTGATATGTTTTGCACATAGATGTTATCGGAACATCTTTTAACAAGATGAAATTGGAAGTGCCGTAAAAATGGTGAAGTGTGAAGTAGTTTTAAAAATTTGTAATTGGAGAGGCTGTGAAAGGGGGCAAAATTTTCAAGTTCATTGAACGTTCCTAGAATTAAATTGACTTGCAAATATCAAGTTATGTATACGTAGTTGAAATAAAATACGATTTAAATGTGGTTTGAGTGTTATAAAATGTTAATATGGATGGAAAGAGATGTGCTGTCAAGACAGATGGATTAAAAAATGTCAAATGTGTAAGGAATAAGAAACAAATGCGTATTGAGATTTGTTGTATGTTTATGAGTCATATGAAGTTGCAAGATTTCTGGACTTGGGAGCTTCTAAAAAAATTGAACAATCCATCTGTCATATTGTTCTGTGGAATTGCGTAAATGCCCTATCTATAGGGTCTACTGTCATAATTATGACTCCAATACTGTGAGCTTGGATGCTCTATTTGTAAGACAAATGTGTCCAGTTTTCAGTGCGACTCGGGTTAAATTGACAAATGGGTCCAATTTAGTGTGTATTGTTTTCTTTTTTCCATTTAGTCTTTCTGGAAGATAGATCCAGTTTTATGTAGGTAGATTTCCTATCAATAAGATCTTTCTGTGCGAAAGTTTTCTATCTATTGAGTCTAGTAGCATATTGCATAATTATATCGTGTCGGTGAATTTTATCCATTTGACTAACTGGCAATTAAGTCTAATTTTGCGTCTTTGAGTTTTGTATTGCATATCAATTCTATGTGGTTTCCGATTTGAATGCCTTTGTTCATTACAAACTTCAAAACAGCATTGCGAGTTCATCCTGATATCAAATCTGATGCAATTTTACACCAAGTAATCAATGCCGATAAAATAACTCCACTTGGTAACGTATTGCGCTCTGCCGTTGATAGATATTTATATAATTGTAAAGAAGAAGTGTCAACGCCCAAATGATTATGCACAATAATTTCGATGTGACAAAGAGGAAAAGAATGGATCAGACAAATAATCAATTGATGACTCTTTATAGTCATAAATAGTCGGCAGATGCAAGGCTATTTATAGAATCTGTATAATATTCAATATCATGTAGGTTTGCATGGGCAGCTATCATTTCCTATTGGTTCTTTTTGCATGAATTTCATAGCCTCCGTAGAAGCAATTTCACAGATTGAACATAGACTTGGAAATAATTACTCCATATTAAAATTTGGAACCAGGCAATGAGGCATGCCTGTTTCTATGTTGAAGTAAATTTCCATTTTTGTGCGTGAATGTTGGATTGAAAGACAACAACTTTCAATCTGTTTTTAATACCTCACTTTCCATTGACAAAATATGATAAGTTATTTTCCTTCATGCAAATAGATGATCGAAGATAACAACGCGATGAACATCCTCAAGATTAAACAGTAATTCGAATTAACTCTTTTTAATCGAGCACAAACATGTCGAAGTGAGTTGCTCTGAGAGTTTGGAGTAAGTCCCTTCTACAAACTGTCCATGCCCAGGTCTTGAACTCTTCCGATAATTGAATTCATTAGCATCACTCGACAGCAAATGACCTGAGCGAGACCAGAGCACGCGTACTCTGGGCGCCTGTGGGCCGATGAATTAAAGACTTTGCGACATCTGTCCCAGAAATACTAATGTCATTCGGCAATGATACATATTTATGGCCATTTATTTGGAATTGCTATAGCAGCCATCTTGAGTCTCTTGCAGATCTATTTATATCTCATTACTGTCACGGTAAAAGGAAGATAGTTTCTTAATTACTATATACACGATTCAGTTTCTTAATTACTATATACACGATTCCTGAACTATGTTGACCTTCAGAGAATGATCTAAGGTTCATGATCATAACAGGACGAATCTCGAGAGGGTTATTCGAATTTCCGTGTTAATGGAAAGACACGAATACTTACCTCAATGTCTTAGATGTACAGGAATGTATATACTAGATCAATAGGTGTATTAGGCGCGATTTAAAAGAAAGATTATCAGCAATTACTGAGTTAGTTAACCGCTGCAGTCAAGTGGTAAGCATATTTACATCTCTGGAATGGGAATGCTAACTTCAATGAGGTTGGTATACGAATTCTAATAGGATGAGCCTACTGGGTTTAATTCTTGTAATATTTTTGTGACTACTGTTCAAACTTTAGCTTATGGTATGAGAAAACTGATCAAATTTTAGCCCTTGGAGTGAGACTACTAGTCACTCCTCAGTTCTTTGTGTGGGACTACTGGTCACACTCTAGTTGTATGTATGAGGCAACTGATCACACATTATTCTTGGTATGACACTAATGGTCACACTTTAGCTCTTAGTGTGAGACTACTGGTCACTCTTTAGCTTTTGGTGTGAGATTACTTGTCAAACTTTAGCTCTTTGTTGAGACAAATAGTCAATCTTAAGCCCTTGGTGTGACACAGACAACTGGTCACACTTTAGTTCATTGTGTGAGACAACTGGTCAAACTCTAGCTCTTGGTGTGAAACTACTGGTCACACTTTAGCTCTTTTTGTGAGAACACTGGTCATACTTTAGCTCTTGGTATGAGACTTCTGCTCACAATTAGCTCTTTGTGTAAGACAAGTGGTGAAGCTTTAGTTCTTGGTTTGAAACTACTGGTTACATTTTAGCTCTTTGTGTTGGACTACTGGTAACACTTAAGCTTGCAGTGTGAAACTACTGGTCAAACTTTAAATCTTGGTGTGAGAAAACTTGTTAAACTTTAGCTCTTGATATGAAACAACTTCTCAAACTCTTATTCTTAGTGTGAGAACACTATATTGGTCAAATTTAGCTATTTGAGTGAACCAACTTGTCAATCGTTGGTTGCTAGTATGAGTGCTTATCAAACTTTAGATCTTGGTGTAAGAAAACAAGTCAAGTGAGACAAATGGTCAAATGGTAGTATTAGTAGTAGTAGTAGTAGTAGTAAAAGTAGTGCAGTAATAGTAGTAGTAGTAGTAGTAGTAGTAGTAGTAGTAGTAGTAGTAGTAGTAGTAGTAGTAGTAGTAGTAGTAATAGTACTAGTAGTACTACTAGTAGTAGTAGTAGTAGTAGTAGTAGTAGTTGTAGTAGTGGTAGTAGTAGTAGTAGTAGTAGTAGTAGTAGTAGTAGTAGTAGTAGTAGTAGTAGTAGTAGTAGTAGTAGTAGTAGTAGTAGTAGTAGTGGTAGTAGTTGTTGTAGTGGTAGAGTAGAATTTGCAGTCGTGGTAGTAATAGTAGTAGTAGTAGTAGAAGAAGAAGTAGCAGTAGTAGTAGTAGTAGTAGTAGTAGTAGTAGTAGTAGTAGTAGTAGTAGGAGTAGTAGTAGTAGTAGTAGTAGTAGTAGTGGTAGTAGTTGTTGTAGTGGTAGAGTAGAATTTGCAGTCGTGGTAGTAATAGTAGTAGTAGAAGTAGTAGTAGTAGTAGTAGAAGAAGTAACAGTAGTAGTAGTAGTAGTAGTAGTAGTAGTAGTAGTAGTAGTAGTAGTAGTAGTAGTAGTAGTAGTAATAGTAGTAGTAGTAGTAGTAGTAGTAGTAGTAGTAGTAGTAGTAGTAGTAGTAGTAGTAGGAGGAGGAGGAGGAGGAGGAGGAGTAACAGCAGCAGCAGCAGCAGTTATAGTGGTAGTAGTAGTAGTTGTAGTAGTAGTAGTAGTAGTAGTAGTAGTAGTAGTAGTAGTAGTAGTAGTAGTAGCAGTAGCAGTAGTAGTATCAGCAGCAGCAGCAACAGCAGGTGGAGCAGTAGTGGTAGAAATGGTATTAATATTAATTATGATGGTTTAATATTTCGGTTTATTTAAATTGAAATCTCTTCACCCTCCCCTGTCCTACTTGTCTAAGAAGGGGACACTGTTTTTAGTTGTTGCTTTTTTCCCAATAATTTCTCCCACTTATAGATTGAATCGTGACGCACAAAAGTAAGATATTGATGTCACACACTGAGAGTAAGTAAGTTGAAATGAATGAAGCAAAAAAAAAAAAAGTCGAGGTATTAACGAAAGTCTTTATGTTTTTGCTACATAAAACATTATTGGGCCGGTTGTCGCGAGAAACACGTTACAATAACATTAAATGATAAATTATAGGATTTGGCATTATTCTAGGAAACTTAGAGACTAGAAGAACGTGGAGAGATCTTTGTTAGACATAAATCGCTTGGCAATTTTCCTTCGACGGATTTAGCACTCTCAACCCAGGGTGATAACAATGTCGAGCCTTCGTTTCGTTATCGCTAAAAGCATTCCCTCGTTTTACATAAACTTTTGGAAAACATGTCCATTTTCATTATGATTTTGCTAGCTCAAAACCTCAGATGACCATTTTCAGCGCTAAATGCTTCTCAACATGACAATGGAGCTGGTCAAAAAACGACATTCAATTTATCAACAGCGTGATATTATTACTGAATGGCAGCTAGAGATTTCGAATCTGTCAACTTACTCTCCGTCATAGATTAAATTTTCCTGTAATAATAAATAATTGCGTTCTCTTTTGGGTAGTTTGCTCAGGACTTGCGGAGTAGCCTATTCAGGTTAGTTTCCACTAAAACATTGTAAAGTCATTCTTACACGTCAGTCTACATGTAAAAAACCCACTCCTCAATTTCTCTCTTTCTAATTCTTTCTCTCTCTTTCTCTGTCTCTCACACTATGTCACTCTCTGCTCTCTGTCTCTGTCTCTCTGTCTATCTTTCTCTCTTTCTCTCTTGCTTTCTTTCTCTGGCTGTCTCTCTTTCTCGCTATTGAGTATTATTTATTTGATCACTCTACAGTTAGTGATAATAATAACTTATATAAAATGGGGGTTAGGCGAAAAACGAGGACCATCTAACCGAGCCTTTTTAGACCAGCTAGGGACTGAATTTGGTCTACAGTTGTAAATTGCCCTAAAGATTGGAGTGAATTTTTTTTTCATCAAAAAAGTGGTTAAGAAATATTAAAAGCAAAAATTTGTTTATACAGAAATACAACTAAAGTCAGGCCTATAACGTAAGCGGCTGCAGTTCTAAAACCGTCTTGAATAGAATTACATGTTATATAGAAAAGTTTAGGTAAAGAATCTAAACGCGTTGCTTGGACATAGACTGTAGATTTCGGGATTAGATATTTACAACAGTTAGACTCCTCCAATTGTATCTGCCTTGTTGTGGCGGTGGAGCTTGTGTGTCCCTACCATACCAGAGCTATGCCGGCGGGGACTTCGTGGGCCTTGGCAGCTTCAAGCAAGCCGGACAGGTCGCTGGGGGGAGGAGGGGCCAGACTAAGGGGTGCATACAAACAAGTCCTGGCAGCAGGGGATGGGTGAAAAAGACGGTAAAGATACACTTTTCATACATGGCTTCTTTTCGAATGTCGTGAGCAGATTTCTTCTCAATGGTCGGGACTTCAGCACTGTAAGTGCACTGCACGGCAAGAAGGCACCCCCAAAACTACTTGCTTGTACTTTTCCTAACTATTGCATGTGATGAATGGACGACCACCTGCGTCACTTGCTAGAAACATCACTAACATCAGTGGCAAGAAAGTTCAGGAGGTGGTCAGACTTAGCCAAGATCGAGGGTGCTGGAGGCAACTTGTGAGGACATCATGTGCAGCGGTCAACACTGTTCCCGATGTCACCAACAGATGAGATGAGATTCAAATTAAAAGGTTAAGGTCTAGATCTAGATTTTACTTTTGGGTTTAGAATTTGAAAAGCATTTACTACCTAGATCTAGATTCTGTGTTTATAATTATAAATATATCTAGATTCTAAGTAAAGATAGATAGGCGGAAGCACATATCTGGATCATGTAAGTTGGCCTAAAAGGATAGATATCAAGACCATTTATAACACTATTTAATACACACACGCATCCAAGCCCAGGCAAATTTAAACCAGGGATCTGTTTATAGAACGGGCTTTTCAGCTTGTAATAATAATAATAATAATAATAATAATAATAATAATAATAATAATAATAATAATAATAATAACAACAACAATAATGACGATGATGATGATGATGATGATGATGATGATAATGATATGATGATGATGATAATAATAATAATAATAATAATAATAATAATAATAATAATAATAATAATAATAATAATAATAATAATAATAATAAAAGAACTAAAACAAGAAGATAATAAAGAAGAAGAGAGAAAGAGACAAACTGAGTGAAAGAAAGAAAGAAAGCAAGAACGAAAAGAGAATTAGAATCGGAAGAGAAAGATAAGAACAACAGCATTAATAGTAGTATCTAACATGAAGCAGTTCTATGTACGTGCTGAGTCAAAAAGGCCTTGATAAAAAAAAGTGTATTGCCCAAAAAGAGCATCACATTATACCTAGTGATGTGCGGGTTGAATTTTAGGGGGAACAACCTCGTATCATGAAAATAATTTAGTTAAGGGGTAATCCTTTCTGGTAAACAATTTGTGTAATCAATTTCTTTACGTTAGTCTGATGTATATCACTGGGTCACTAAGGCAGTAAATGATGAAGGGAAACCTTTGATGCTTGTGAAATGTATAGTTTCCGAGCTGTAAATTATTCATGGCTGTTTGGTACGCAGACATGTCCATTGCTATTAAATCAACTCTCTTCATTCAATAATTGAGAAGAACTTTAATTTTTACTGGGTGTGAATTAAGGTTAAGTTTAGATTGACAGCAAAGGCTAAAGGTTCAGATCAGCCTGCCAGTTAGCATCCCAATTGATCATATAGGTTGCCTGATGTCTCCTTACTCTTGAAATAATTTTGTTGCTCTAAATAGGCTCGATGAGGTTTCAATCCTTCAAATAATTTTTGGTACATGAAAGTTGTGGTCGATAATTGTTTTGGTGCACATTGTGTTATGACGACATATACTTAGTTTAAGACAGACTACAAAATAATTAAGTAAAGAACCATTAACAAAAATCAATCTTCCAATTTTTTTTGTTTTTTTGAAACATTTAACTCCATAGCTTTCAGAGGCATCTATTTCAGCTGATCAAGTTGATTAATACATTTTCAGATCAGGTTAAAGTTTCCCGTTTTAGACCCGAAAAAGAGCTTAAAAGTATCTCGATCTTAACACCAGTATAATGTCTTTACAGGTTATGATGAGTTGTTTTGGCGATGATATCTCTGAACCTTCAGGATACTAATTCTAAATATCTATTAAGCGAGTTATGCCTGGATCATATGCATGAACAGATTTTCAAAATGAATTTACAAAGACCGCAAGACTACTGACTTGAGTCAACACGCAAATGATTGCAACGCAACACAACTGACTAAAACACTACGCCAATGTTTGATTGCTGCCTGATTGAAACCAAGACCACTTAATGAAAGGCAAAGTTGATTGATTGAACCATCAGACCAATGATTGAAACGCAAAATTTCTGACTAAAACACGAGACAAAAATTGAAACGCAACCTATTAAGTGAAAAACCAGACCATTACTTGAAACGCAATACTACTGAATAAAACATCTGACCAATGATTTGAACTTGAGACGACTCGTTGAAAGGGGAAAAAAAATGACAGATTGAAACACAATATCAATCATAGAAATGCAAAATGATTGATTGAAGTAAAAGCCCAATGATCGAAATTAATACTACTGATTAAAACGCAAACAGACCACACTGTGCAAAGCAAGACTAAAGATTGAAACGCAAGATAATTTATTGAAACACAAAAGACTAAAGAAAGATTTTGCACTTTTTAGACTTGTATAATCTTTCATTGTATGTTACAATGTGCCATTGTGTGCAGCTTTATCACAGTTGGGTTGAAAAGTATTCCGGAGTCTTCAATATGCGCATGTGCAACTAAAATAGTTTTCCAAATGACTACATTCCATGGCCCGGTGATAACCGTCAGACCCGCAAATATTCGGATACACCAGAACCAAGCGGGTCAAGTCGAACGATAAAAGGCGATGCCTCTATAATTTGTGTATTTGCGTATAAACTATAAATATATTTTTTTTTCTTACATAGGGTAATAAATCAATTGATGCATGTTTTGGTGAGTTGATGATGCGTTTTTTTGGAAGAGCAAGATTAAGTGTGTCTGCTTGTCTACATGGCTTTATGTACGGCACGTGCTCACTCGATAGTGTAAGACGTTCTTATTTTTTTATCACGAAACATCAGCGCTGTACGTTAAGACAAAAATAACTCACTCCACTCTCTGTTTATGTAGATAGTTGTGTTGATGAAGCGGGACCACGGCAGGTCTGTGTACATTTCAATTCCTTTATCTAAGATAAAGATAAAGATTGAAATAGCGCTTCCTTGTGGACATTTTTAGTTTTCAAATGATTATTACGTTTTCTTATTTGTTTGCTTTTTGTGGTTGCAATCCTATATTTTTTTTAGTACAATACTGTACATTGTTTATTTTTTTTCATATTTTATTCATCTTTACTTTATACCGGCCTTTAGGGCAATGTTAAATTTACAGAATGAGCTGAAGAATTAGTATGTTATTGCTCAATACTGTCTTGATCAGTCTCTTTAGCATATTTTTTTTCTTTTCGAAAAGTTGAAACGTCTCAAGTCTTATCACTTACACGCCAATGTAGCAGTACCCAGTACCCAGTACCCAGTCTGAGTTAATTGCCTAGAGATAAGACGACCCAGCTGATAGTGGCGTCTAAAGCCTGAAAGAACTCATCCTACAAACACTGATGAATATGTGGGTCAGACCTACATGAGACGCTGCAAAATCTTATAACTTGTGTGGCGTGGTGGTCTTGTGGCAAAATATTCGGTTCCCGAGTCAAAAGGTTCGAGGTATAAATCCTGGCTGGGTCACATGCGATGTTGAATCATTGGAGGATTTCTTTACACACATTTCTTCCTATCATTTAGGGATTACTGGGAAGTGAAAGATCTTGTCAGCATGCTATGGCAACGCGCTCTTCATTCTGTCAGTTCAGAATGGTACCTTGCTTAGTAATAGTCTATCCAGAAACCTTTTTTAAGCGCTTTAAGAAACTCAGTAGGATAGAGCTACTTAAAAGCGGCAGTTAAGTTACCTTATTGACAAAACATCTTATTTAGTGTCATGTGAGCTGAACACTCGCATCTGTTCGTTCAAAAGATAAACTTCTAAATTGAATATTTCTTTGCTCAGACGGTCTCAACACAAGTATCACCAACAGAGAAACCAGTAAAATAACTTGATGGTTACCATGGTAGTTTTCGCTAGTCTGCCGTCAATGTCGTCGCATATTCTCATGAGGCAAATATCAGCGTTTAAAGATGACAAAAGTCAAAGGAAAAGCAAGATATGAAAGTCCCGGTCAAAAATCGAAACAAGAAGACCATGTTGGTTTACAGAGAGAAAACTTTTTGTTTGTTAAGCTAAAGACAAGTAATGTAGGCTATATCGTTAAGAAAGAGCCCTCGAGCTTAGTAAGTTGTTCTTAAAAGTTATACCATATCTATGAATAGGAAATGAAAAGCATGTTGTATGTAGTTAACGCCCACATAAGGGTCTAAAGCGTTTTATAAAGTTTTTTCGATGGGCCAATGCAAGTCAATTTTACTGGTTAGATCCCTCATATCCGGGTACTCCTTCAACACATCAGTGACGCGAGGAATTATCTGTAGAGAGCAGTTCCCAATGATTCAGAGCCAAATCCTTAACAGCTAAGAGTCGAAACTTGAACAGCCAGGTTTCGAACACCAAACCTTCGAATGAAAAAGTAACAGCTTAGGTCTAGACTCCCATCTTCACTTATTGTTTGCAAATGCTCTTTGATTTCACGTAACTAGGAAAGACCTAGAAATTGATTCATGATAAATGTTGAAGAAAAGATTAAAAAATGCGAAATAAGGATGGAAAAAATGAACGAAACACACCGATAAACGAAAATAGTACAGGATGTAGAGTCCGAAGAGGCACATATAGATGGGGAGATGGATAGGATAGGGATAAAGAAGGGAAATAAAAAAAAATAGAAGAGAGAGAGAGAGAGAGAGAGAGAGAGAGAGAGAGAGAGAGAGAGAGAGAGAGAGCAAAAGCGAGAAAATGATAGAGAGAGAAAGAGAGAGAGAGAAAGAGAGAGAGAGAGAGAGAGAGAGAGAGAGAGAGAGAGAGAGAGAGAGAGCAAAAGCGAGAAAATGATAGAGAGAGAAAGAGGGAGAGAGAGTGTTTCAAAGTGAACCTCATATAAGTTATTGAAAGGAAGGAAAGATGAAAGTCCGAGCAAGAAAACTATACTTAAAAAAACTTCTTACAAATGCCATGTAGGGAATGTTATAAGCTGTGGCCATCAGTCCAGCTATGTAACAAAAGTCGTCAGGGCCTATGAAGACGGAAATATTCTTCTGGCAATAGAGATCGGCCATGACCTTCATCGAGGAAGCCTCATCGTTGTTGGTATTGTGGAAGCTCCACGTGAAGTTAACCGGGATGCCCTGTCTCTGCGCCTCAGAATTCAGTTCATCCACGGCCAGGAAAAAGGCGCCGCCGAACAACTTAGCTTCGCCTGCCAGGCTGCTGACAAACGCTAGATGTGCTGAGATCGGTGTCATGTTGGCTGGGGATATCTCCCACTGGTTATTAGAGGTTGTGGTTGCCGCAGATTGGTAAGGAGGACGTCCACTGACCGTCTCCACTCCCTCGGTGACAGAAATTGCACCTGCTATGAATGTCAGGAGAAGAAAAGAGGAGAGAAACGCCAAGCCTCTACAGCCGGCCATTGCGAGCGATATTAAATGGCCAAAAGCCGCTTTGCTTGCACGATTCACATATGTGAATACACAAAACTCAACTCGTCTACTGCTGTTTTGTATTGCCTCATTCTAGGGAGTTAAGTAGTGTTGAAAATTTCACAGGCCACTCATTATCTGGTGTACGTCTTGCCGTCGATTTCACGTCGTTTGATGGATGTCTTGTTGACTATCACCATAGTCTTCAGTTGTACAAATGGACCTAGAAATACAAAAAGAATATTTTGTTAATTACTCATCATTAGTTAAATAATAGGATAACAAATTGGTGTACCAAATATAATTCTTGTCTTTAGAGAATCAGATCTGGTCACAGATTTTACGTAACGCCATCTTTGTGACCAAGCGATGCCCACACACTGTGCTTACATGTATGAAGGTGTGAAGAATTACAGGCAGCTAGCTGTAGATTGGTGTTTTGAAGAATAAAACCAACAACAAAATAACCGGTTGCGGATTGTGTGATCAATAAGAGTTGTGGAAAAAGTCGGATAGTTTGACAGCCAAAAGGTATAAAGATGAGTTCCCGTTAAAATAGGCTCTGATTATTGAGGTATTCGGCTAAGAATGAGATTCGGGTCAAGAATCGAATATGGCATGCCATGGGCAATCTATAATACTACAAGTGAGTTCATCTCATATTTGCCCGTGAGATAGACGTAAAGATAGAATTTATTTCTGTTTAATACATAATTTTATCTCCATAATTTGAGATATGTAGTTTATTCCTTCCCTAGGATTGCCGTCAAACCCATACCATTTTAGGATCAATTTCAAGTTGCTAGGAAACTTCTAGAGGGTCTCCAAAATGCATGAAGACTATTTTGTCGCGTTGTTTTACCGACAGCTGAAAAATAGCAATCGGGAGGATGGCTGACACAGCGGTGATTTCGTGGTAATCAATTATTAATCGAATTTCATTATTGAATCGTCGGAGTAATCGAGCCAGAGCATTGATTTGCAATGACGCAAAAAAATAATAAAATAAAAAAAAATATTCGATATCGTAGATAGCGATTGTCCTTTCACTGTCAGCGGCCTTCACTGGGTCACAATAACCATCTGCGCGGCCATGCATCAACCCGCTCATCGGGCTGTGATTCCAGTCCAAGCTTTACGGCTCATAACACCGGAAGTAGCCGTGCAATCGCGCACTTTTTTTGCGTTATGCTAGTTTCGGCTTTTCCATATCGTTCGCCATCGATTCTGGATGATGCCTTTTTCCGGAGCCCCTCAGCTGCGCCGTGATGTTAATCTGGGCTTTAGATTTAGACCACGACTCCGTGAAAAGCGACAGGAATATTGTCGATAAGCTTTGGGCAATGATATCTACTCTAGAGATTTCCAGAAAACAATAGGAAGTTTTTAATTCCAAAAATAATTTGAATTAAGTGAAGTGCTATTGGTAGTCAGTCACTTTGGCAATTGCTAACCTAAAGCAATTTATGAAGAAATCCTAATTTCCGTTGGTTAGGTGGCAGCTGGGATATTTCACGACCTCGCCAGCATGATGGTACAAGTTAACGGTCCTTTGGGGTTTTGTTTCAGGAGCTGCCCCCTTTTCTCTCTCTTTCTCTCTTTCTCTCTCTCTCTCTCTCTCTCTCTCTCTCTCTCTCTCTCTCTCTCTATATATATATATATATATATATATATATATATATATATATATCTTATCTCTATCTCTATCTCTCTATCTGTTTATCTCCTCTTTGCCTCTCTTTTCCCCCCATCCCTTAACATTTTTAGCTCTGTCTAGACAAGATACTAAATTATTCAGCAGAATCTCTATGTTTCAGTGAAATGGCATTGGCTTGTAACACAAATCCCAGACTTCAGGAAGTTTAGATGAGCAATAAATTCATTACAAAATCCATTCATATTCCGACATGAACAATATGAGTTGCTGAATGAACCTAATTTTTTCCACATTGTGAAGATGAGTTGTAGTACATTTACCTAAAGGCGAGAGCTACTTTTTAATCGTCACCAGTAAACCATTGATCCTTTTCCTTACACGCTTTCTATTTCATTTTAAATCTCTAGCATATACAAAAGCCTTCTGTAGAAAGAGCAACCTCTGTTCAAGAAATGTCTTGTGTTACGCTTAATCTGGCGAGAACGATGCATTTGTTATTGCTCATGCTACAAAATGTCAATTTGTTACCATTTACTTCATCACTAAAGAAAAATTTTTGAAACTTAGAAATTTTATCTGGCATTTGCTTTACTATCTGTGCAAGTGCTATCTTGTCAGGATAATATATATTTTGTAGTATCACCAAACGATCTAATGTCGCTTGGAACCTAACATATTCCCTTTATCAAGCATCTCCTTTATCTCTCAATATTCTTTCCATATCACACACATCTACACAAAAATATAAACTTCACACTAATATTCACTCCAAAGTGCACCCTTTTTCGCTCTCCTATATTCTTCCCAAATCAAAATACAATAAACCCCAAAAAACAGCTTAGCTTCCCGCCGATGGGATTTCCTACATCTTTTCGCTTTTGCAGGCTCAGGCTGTATAATCTGAGAGCTTTATTGGATTCAGGTCTTTACAGCTCGTGTAAATATATCCTGCAAAGACCCAAATAATGCCCAGTCGCTCAAAGAATGAAACACACTGTATCTTAGAAAACGTTGTCTCAGAAGTTAGGGCACCCAGCAGCGATCTGATGGGCAGGAGGTGCTACAGGCTCATGGAGTTGATAACCCCGGGCATGTAACGTCGTTTAGCGCTCGACTACACGAATCGCGATATTATGGACGCGCAGAAAAATCAGCTTGTGGTTTGAACGGAAGCAGGCAATTTGGGCTGACCTTTCTGAAGCGGATGGCATTGTGTCAGCTTCATTCAAGATGTTAATTATTTCCTTTGGAGGTAGATGTAGTAGAGTGATGCAAAGATTTTAGTTTGAGTAAAAAGCATGTTGGACACTCTGTTTAAGCAAAAAGGCGAACTATTTTAATCGAAAGGAGCTAGTAATGTTTCTTTTGGGGGTGCTGTGAAACAGGCTTCTCTATTAGACAATTTCAAAACTGTAAATAATAATTAAAGCTTTGATGACCAAAAAATATACAATGACGATGATGATGATGATGATAGTGATAAGGCTGCTGCTGATAAACAGTTATAGTTATGTTATTATAAATGAAAAAGTTTTAATGCAATGAATTTCAATCACCTAAATAATAAAGAGAAAGCGATCAAAGAGACATTCAGATTGGGGAAGAATAAAAAGAACCACAGATTGAGCAACCTTTATTGATCATGGCTTAAAATGTAAACCCATTTTATTGCGAAACGAAGAAAAAAAATTCAACCACACAAAACCGCGCAATTAACTTCTGCAATATCTCGCCTGAGCGTGAACATCTTATGAGGCTACCCTGAACAAAGCTACCAGCTAAACCGTGATATTGAGGACGGCGAAACTCACTAGATAAACAATCTAAAATGAATAAAAGTATTTTCTTTCAGAGGTGGGACCATTGTGAAGACACATGAAAACATATTACTCTCTTATCGTCATGACCATTTTCTCACTCTCAATTTTATGATCAAGATTTTGTAGAATGAAAAAATCAATAAAGCCAGAGTGCCATGATCTATCCTTCATAAATCAGAGCAATGCGTAGAAACTTTGAAGTAGGTATAGTTTTAATTCTTTTGGTCCTGTTAAATTTGAATCTATTCATTATCTAATCACTAACATACTAACTATAAAACTATTCAATTCATAGACAACGAATAAATCAACCAATTTTATTTTTAAATCACCCGATAAGTTAGAACCAAACAACCAAATTTGTTGACCAATGAGTTAATCAAACAATCGAACTGTAAACCAGTTTACAAAGGAAAAAAAAACATAAAATCAATGAACCACATTCTCACCAATCAATTTCTCGATAGATGTATCAATAAATCAATTATCTAATCATAAACCAATCAACCCATGTGTTGATCAATCTACCAGTGAATGGTTTTATTAAGAAGCTATCAAAGCAGTGGATCAACCTGCAATCTATAAAGCAATGAATCAGTCTATTCTCTACCTATTCAGTTTTTACAATAACCATAATTATGAAAATAAACGTTTCCTTGCGTGCTACAATCTGCAACATGGGTGGCGTGTGTTTCCACGCTACAAGTCTGTCGCAGCAGGAGATCCAGATATTAAGCTATTCCAATTACCCTAGTAAAGATATTTAACAACGGTTGTCTTTGGTATAGGAAAAAAGAAAGCATCGCAAATTGTTATTATTATTAATACCGAACAAATCTACAAATGTTTTTATTGCCCTAAACTAGTAGAGCGAAGCTTCAGCCTACATATTAATCCAGCTTTTTTCTTACAAACTTACAAAATAATTTTCATTTCATGGAGAGGCGCAGGGATATTATATTATCGGGCTTGGTGGAGGATAAAGTGATACAATTAGAGAGCCGAAATTAAAAGTGCGTCAATAAAGGTATAGATATTGCTAAAGTTTGAAGGTCAAGGACTAACTTTTAATGCTTTTTTCTTCGATGTCGATGCTTATTATGGTGATAAAGATAACAGAAATGATACTGATATTGGTGATGGTCGTGATAGTGATGATGATGATGATGATGCTGTCGAAAGTGATGGTGATGATTGTTAGAATGATGATGATGATGATTACGATGATGGTGATGGTGAGGATAAAAAGAATAAAATTTGACTAAATGCATAAATAGTAGGAGAAAGAACGTCAGAAAGTTATGAAAGAAGAATAAGAAGAAAAAAGTTTGAAGGGAGTAAGAGGAAGAAAATGTATATATCTCTATATATATGTATATATTTATATATATATATATATATATATATATAAATATACATTACTTTTTCTTCTAGGAGTGAGAAAAATATATCATTTGACTATGCGGAATTGCTAGCGATTATAACAATAAAAAAAAACGAAAAACAGAAACCACTTTAAAAATACATTTCTAACATAGGACAAGATTGTTGGTCAAACGTGATGCTTGCGCAACCCACTCTCTAAAGTCACTTGATCTTGGGTTGAGCGTTAAGGACTTGGTACTTCCACTTTTGACATACTTCTCCCGATCAAGTAGCTGACTCCAGCAGTTTGCTTGTTTTCATAAAAGAATCGTATAGCATCCATTCTACAAATCTTCATGACTTTTTTTGAAACATTTATCTACTTTTCTTGTGCACACTTTCTCATTCTCTTCTCTCTCCCCGATATCAAGCTTCGTTATCAATTGTAAATTGTTATTCATGATGTCTCTCTCTCTCTCTCTCTCTCTCTCTCTCTCTCTCTCTCTCTCTCTCTCTCTCTCAATCTTTCTCTCATCTTTTCTCTCTCTCTCTCTTTTTTTCTCTCTTCTTACTAACTTGGGTCTCTATCTCTATCTATTATCTGTTAATCTGTCTTTGTATCTACCTCTTCCAATTTTTACCGGTATCTATCGGTCTATCTATTTTGTAGTATTAGTTGTAGTAATGGCAGTAGAAGTAGCAGCAACAGCAGCAGCAGCAGCAGTAGTAGTAGTAGTAGTAGTAGTAGTAGTAGTAGTAGTAGTAGTAGTAGTAGTAGTAGTAGTAGTAGTGGTAGTAGTAGTGATAGTAGTAGTAGTAGTAGTAGTAGGAGTAGTAGTAGTAGTAGTAACAGTAGTAGTAATAGTAGTGGTAGTACTAGTAGTAGCAGTATCACTAGTAACAGAAGAAGAAGCAGCAGCAGCACCAGCAGCAGCAGCAGCAGCAGCAGCAGCAGCAGTAGTAGTAGTAGTAGTAGTAGTAGTAGTAGTAGTAGTAGTGGTGGTGGCGATGGTAGAAGTAGTAGTAGTAGTAGTAGTAGTAGTAGTAGTAGTAGTAGTAGTAGTAGTAGTAGTGGTGGTGGCGATTGTAGAAGTAGTTGTAGTAGTAGTAGTAGTAGTAGTAGTAGTAGTAGTAGTAGTAGTAGTAGTAGTAGTAGTAGTAGTAGTAGTAGTTGTTGTAGCAGCACTATTAGTAGTAGTAGGAATAGCAGCAGCAGTTATTGTAATTTTTTTTTATTTTCATGTTTTTGGTATTGTTATTAATGTTTTGTCACAATAAGGATATTGCCGTAAAGAAAATACTTGTAGCAGCCATCGTGGTAGTCTGAGAAAAACATTAATTTATAATTTTGATAAAAACTAAAACCTAAAAAGGATGTTAAAATGCATTAAAAGAACTGAATCAGGATGATAAAGAATGGTAATACGTTTTTGTTACTTTTTTTCACGCAACTTCAAGGTGATTTCAACTTACGTAGCATACTGACTGTTTGTGTTTTATCCATCTCTCTCTCTCTCTCTCTCTCTCTCTCTCTCTCTCTCTCTCTCTCTCTCTCTCTCTCTCTCTCTCTCTCTCTCTCTCTCTCTCTCTCTCTCTCTCTCTCTCTCTCTCTCTCTCTCTTCTCGCTCTCTCTTTATACATCTATTTATCTATGTTTCAATTTATGTGTTTATCTATTTCTCTATCCATCCATTTATCTGTTTATTAATCTGTCTGTTTCTGTTTGTTTTTTCTCTCTCCTTTCTTTCTCTATTAACGTTATTTTGTTTCTACCCTCTAATCAACCAATGTTGTTCATACCTCGCTAAAACCACTCAACTATTCACAAGCTTTAACCATAAGAAGTAATTATCTTTTCGTGTCTATCTCAACATCACTGTAGTGTTCATAAACTTTAGTTAAGTGGTCTTTTACTTTTGAGGTGACAACATTATAAACTCTAGTGATGACCGCCCTCAGTCCATTAACTTCTTACAAAGGTGCACGCATTAAAATGCTTTTAGCTTCTTCATTCTTGATTCTTGATCATCAATCTTTTCTCTAGCAGCTTTCTAATCTAGACTGGTGTGAAGAAAAGCTTTTAGATATTCTAACATTATTTTTTACATTATCGAGCCAACCACATTTCGCATTAACAGATCGGCTCCTAAAGTTAAATAGTCGGCATGGAAACTTAGCTTTCGCCACAATTTGCCACAATTTGCTGAAAGGTTTTCAAATTTCAAGATTATTTTGTTTTCATAAGCTAAATTGCCTTAAGATTGATGAATATGCCATGGAAGAGATAAAAGATATTCGTGTGAGATGGAAATGTAAAATTAATCCGAATTAATCCGATCTTGGAAGATTTCGGCATAGTGGTCAATCTACATTGGAGATCTTCAAGTACATTCGCTAACCTAGGAATGATTTTATTTGCAATGCGCACACAATTACAATTGCGACTTCAATTTTTTCGCCACACATTTTAGAGATTTTACATTTTTTATCTTTTCATTATCAAAATTAAGAGAGACACTTTCTTTTCTCAATAATAGGTTATAAGAAAAGAAAAAAAAAACCGTGAAATTGTGAACATATCAATCTAGATGCGACAGACCATTTAGATTTGCGCTAAGTCACCTCTGCTAGTCTTAAAGTCTAGAAAACTCTACACAATTCTATGACGGCTGTAATTGAAACCTTTGACTCAGAATCGTTTTTAGTGCTTCATCTCTCGATACATGAATACGCGAAGTTAATAACTTCAAGGTAGGCTTCCTTAGCTCCGAGAAGAGCAGACAGCAGAGCGGTCTAGGTCAGTGAGTATCTTTGCTTCCCTCAGGTGCATGAGTGTAATATAATAAGACTTTTACAAGACAGGAGTATGAAAAGACTTTTACAGTACAAGAGTAAAGTAAGAATTTTAGAAAGCAAGAGTATAATACGACTTTTACAGGACAGGAGAATAATTATATAAGACTTTTACAGCACAGAAGTGTAATGAGACTTTTACAGGACATGAGTATCATTATATAAGATTTTTACAGCACAGAAGTGTAATAAGACTTTCACAGGACAGGAGTGTAAGATGACTTTAACAGCACGAGAGTGTAACAAGACTTTAACAAGACGTGAGTGTATCAGAACTGTGATGAGACAGGAATGTAACAAGACTTAACAAGACAGAACAGTACAGGAGTTTAACAAGACAGGACCGTAACAAGATTTTAATAGGACAGGAGTGTAACAGAACTGTACCAGAACTGTGTCAAGACAGTAGTGTGCCAGGACTTTAACAGGAGTGTAACAAAACAGGAGTATAACAAGACTGTAATAAGACAGAAGTGTAACAGGACCGTAACTGGACTGTAACAAGGCAGGAGTTTAACAAGAGTATAACAAGACAGGAGTATAACAAGACTGTAATAAGACAGGAGTGTAACAGGACTGTAACTGGACTGTAACAAGACAGTAGTTTAACAGGAGTGTAACTAAATAGGACTGCAACAAGACAGGAGTTTAACAGGAGTGTAACAAGACAGGATTATAACAGGACTGTAATAAGACAGAAGTGTAACAGGACTGTAATAAGACAGGAGTTTAACAGGAGTGTAACAAGACAGGAGTATAACAGGACTGTAATAAGACAGAAGTGTAACAGGACTGCAACAAGACAGGAGTTTAACAGGAGTGTAACAAGACAGGAGTATAACAGGACTGTAATAAGACAGAAGTGTAACAGGACTGTAACAGATCGATGGCAATAAGGCCAAGCCAGGGAGAGTTTGGACCGGAGTCCGCCAGGGAATCATTTCCAATTTCCTTTGCTCGATGTTTCTCACAATTGAATTGTTTTTGGCTATCAAATTTGCATTCATACGGTGCTTTCCAGTTGCCTGACGATAAAATTACACAAGGATCAAACGGAATGTAAAACATAAAAAATGAAAAAGGAAGAAAAGAAACGGTATCGTTGATGTATAAGGATTTGCATGATCTGGCTGGTTACTATGTTTTTTCTTTCTTTTTTTTTTTTTTTACCTCTGTCTTTATTTCTTTTTCACATCCAGTTTTCTGTTTGTCCCGTTAGACCTCATTCTCCATCTTTCTCTCCCCCGATGTCTCATCACGATTTATCTCTTTTTTTTCATAATTTCTTTCACATCTTTAGATAACCTTTTCATCTCTCTCTCTCTCTCTCTCTCTCTCTCTCTCTCTCTCTCTCTCTCTCTCTCTCTCTCTCTCTCTCTCTCTCTCTTCCTATATCTTTCTGTCTCGTTAAAACCTGCCAGTCTATTTGCTTGTCTGACTGTCTATCTCTCTATCTCACCAACTCTAGCTCTCTCTTTCCCTCCCTTTCTCTCTCTCTCTCTCTCTCTCTCTCTCTCTCTCTCTCTCTCTCTCTCTCTCTCTCTCTCTCTCATCAACTCTCATCGAAGGAGCTGCTCGTCCAAAGAGCTATGGTGGTGTCACGTGACAATCTAGACAGTACTCTCTGGTATCAGTCAGCGTCACCATCAACTACAGGTTACCACTGCGGACCTCAGCGTTGTTTACTAGCTACTTGCACATAATTATAATGTATTTCGCAATCAAGAATCAGCCATCAGAGCGTTGCTTTAAAATAGAGAAAAAATTCCCGGTAGCTAATCTTCCTCATAATTTTGTTTATTTTTGAAATGTTAGTCAAATGTTAGAAAATCTTACGCCGTTCTTCTTTGGCTCTTTCATAGTCTAAAAGCTGTGCATCGGGCGAGGGTAGAGGGTATTTATTACTATTATTATTATTATTATTATTATTATTATTATTATTATTATTATTATTATTATTATTATTATTATTATTATTATTATTATTATTATTATTATTATTAATATTATTATTATTATTATTGTTATTACTACTACTATTACTACTACTACTACTACTACTACTACTACTACTACTACTACTACTACTACTACTACTACTACTACTACTACTACTACTACTACTACTACTACTACTACTACTACTACTACTACTGCTGCTGCTGCTGCTGCTGCTGCTACTACTACTACTACTACTACTACAACTATTATTATTATTATTATTATTATTATTATTATTATTATTATTATTATTATTATTATTTTTACTATTATTACAATTTTTATCATCATAATCACCATAATTAGTGTCCCATTATCCACAAAAATAATTGTCACAAGACAGCTCTCACCAATAAAGACAGTTTCAACGCATCATTGCTCACGGGAGTTTCATTAGCCCATGAAGCGTATCAGGTCATGCCCCAGACTAGCATGCGCCATAGATAATTCCCTGGGTTAGACCTACAATGAAGACAACAAGGTGATTACACCAGTCCTGGACAACGAAGTTAAGCTCACAGCAAACACCGCAACAAAAATTCTAAGATCAAAACGTAATTGAGCAAATCCACTTGATTTTCATGGGAGAATTTAGAAATCCCTTTTATTAGCCACTGCAAGAGATCGGAACTCCTGATAGGCGTGAACGAAACTTGGTCCAAATCGCATCTGGATCGCACCTGTTATTACACTGATCGTTTCTTGGCGATGTAGATTTTTTTTTTTTTTAATTTTGAAAGAGAGAGAGAGAGAGAGAGAGAGAGAGAGAGAGAGAGAGAGAGAGAGAGAGAGAGAGAGAGAGAGAGAGAGAGAGAGAGAGAGAGAGAGAGGTAAGGGAAGATCTTACGTGAGGTTTGAAAATTCTCGGACATCAAAGGGAAAAAAATCCGTTTTAAGTTTTTTTTTTTAATGCGTGTTCTTATTAAAACAGTTTGATTATAGTTACATTTTATGCCTTATATTGTAAGATTTTGTTCCATGTGTTCTTTTCACGGTGAAGACAAGCCTCAGACTCTATGGATCTGGACAGGTTAATTTCTGCGGAGGTTATAGTACTGACAAAGGTAACAGAAACATAAAACACGGATGAGAAGTTCCGTTCTTTTGTAAGATTTACGTCTTCTTCATTTCACGTACGGAGACGGCGAGTTTCGGTCAAGCCAAGGATAGATCTGGTTGGATGTAATCTCACCCTAACACCAGAAGGCTCAACAAGAGATTGAAACCGCGGAAGTTCTTATTGTTGATGCAACGCTTTACCTGTAGTAATACTATAAGTAGATAAAATATCAAATTCCATTTTGGGATTACTGTCCTATGGACCCTGTTTGTTACTTTTGCAAAATAATCTTTTAAAAGATTACTACTTCTTATAAAAGTCATGATGCAGCAATTTGTTAATGGTTAGATTGAAACTGGTTTCAGTGGAGGTAATATAAAACGATCTTTACAACTACTGTAATGAGTATGTAAAAATATGCACGCCGTGTCAAATGGTATAATAGACTGTATGAGACTATGAGAGAGCTTTAGGGTCGTTACACAATGAAAACTTCGATCAAGTATATAATAGATTTTTATTTTAGAAATGTATAAGAATAATAATAGTGTGTACCATGTGGTTCATTGAAACTTTCACTTGAACTTGATGCGCTTGGATGGTGTTGTATCTGTGCCCAGCAGATCAGATGCTGCCATATGTCTGACAATACATGCAGCTTGATAAGTACATGGCTAGGACAATGTTCTAGTTGCCCTTCGCAGTGTACCGATACTTTGAAAAACAAAACAAGCAAAAGAACCCCCTCCAAAAACAACAATCGAAGCCCATCAACAAGAAAGACCGCGGCCAACTTGACTACAGTAACTGTTGTCTTATCATTGGAGACATTGCCCTAAAATAGTCCACACCCCCCCCCCCCCCACCCCCTCCCTTCTCCCACTTCTTTTTTCCCTCCGTCTTTTCTCTATGTCTCTCTCTATATATCTCTCTTTGTCCCTTGGTCTATTTCACTTTTCTTGCTCTTGCTCTCTCACTCTTTCATTTCTCGTACCATCTTCCTTTCGCTCTCTTTCACCCCCCTTTCTCTTACTCTTTCTGACTTTCTTTCTTAGTCTTTCATCTACGCATGATGTAAATGTAATTATTCGACCCTAAGCTTTCTACCTTGGTCTGTCTTTCTATCTCTGCCTGCTTTTCATTCTATCTCTTTCTCTGTTGGTCAGCCTCTGTCTCTAACTGCTAACAATCCAGCTAGCTATCTATCTTTCTATCTGTAACCGATGAAATGGAAAAGTGTGTGTTGGTCGAGAGAAGTTGAATTTAGTAAGAGACAAGGAAAGACCGATACGTCTATCACATGCAAGGGAACCATTATCAAAAACGCTTTTGCCCTTTAAAGTACTTTAGACACATCAAAGAATGCCGCATGATCGAAATTACGATTTATGGTATTTTGATAAGCCTATACGATGTAATTATCGGAGAGTCGTGTTGAAATAAAGAACGGAACCTCTTTAACTGGTTAGTTTCTTTTTCCACCGGAAACGTCTCAGTTGGTTCGCAACTGAGTTCGCTAATTGAACGTGAGTATATCTGACAATAACTGTTATTTCTAGAAAGACTAATATTTTTATTTATTCAGTCATGCGAAGCTTTCCAGAAATGAAGTCCGCATTGTGACATTAAACGAAGCAGCACAAAATGATGTAGACTCTACTTACCGCCCAGAACTAGAATCAGATTTTCTTAATCGTCAGTGCTAACTTATCATGGAATAACTTAATGCTCATCACAAGTAAGCAGGGATTTCCACTTTTTACTGCTCATGTCCAAAAAAGGCATGTCTATCGTTACAGGACATGAGAGTTAGTCATAACGGAGCCAACTGAGCGATTCGTATCCACTGCAATTAACTCCAAAACTTTAAGTTATAAATTCATCCCATGAATCAGAACAGACACATTTATGAATTACAGTGGACATGTCATCACCCTTTTGCTGCAATGTCTAGAGCCATTAAACAATATGCTATAACGTTAAAATACGAAGCTCCACAAGGAAAACACTGAGCATCAACTTGCTAAAAATATCTGTGGTCGCCAGACACTGTGACCGTGCAGTTGTATGAGACGCACTGTTAGTTCGTGTAGGGGCGGCACTTGCAGCACTCACATCTACAGAGATGAAAATCTGCATTTACATTTGGCCCGTCTGGATTGGAAAACTCACAGGCAGTCAGTGGCGACAAGCGAGAGGTGCCCGCCGACGGAAGTTTCTCACTTGTCAAGCTTTCCACTGTAATGTATCAAAGCAAAGCTCCTAGGCTCAAGTCAAGTCTAGTGCAGATCTTGATCTAACTCTAAATCTAACGCGCCGTTTTTAGAGTAGAATTAGCATCCTGGTTGTAAAAGGCCACGAGACTATGCGGCGAAATCCACTTAATTTGGAAAATCCAAGATGGAAAGACAGAGGAAGGAGGGAGGGAAGAGAGATGAGGGTGAGGAGATATTGAGTGACTGAACTTTATAAGCAGAGAAAGAGACACATGGACTAAAATACACTGAAAGAGCGAGAAAGAGAGAAGAGAAAGAGAGAGAGAGAGAGAGAGAGAGAGAGAGAGAGAGAGAGAGAGAGAGAGAGACACAGAGAGAGAGAGAGAGAGATACAAGGAGAGAGATAAGGAGCAAGAGAAAAAGGGTGAAAGAGAGACCGAGATAAAGGAGAGTGAGAGAGGTAGTGCGAAACCAGGAGAAAGAGAAACATGGCGATTAAGCGAGAGAAGAAAAAACGATAAAGACAGAGATTTAGAAAATTATAGAAAAAGAGACAGAAGGTCTGAAAGCAGGAAAATATCATTCAGTACAATAAAAGCCCTGGAAGTATGAGTGCGGACTCTTGTCATGAAGTTTGTGAGAAGAGAGAGAGAGAGAGAGAGAGAGAGAGAGAGAGAGAGAGAGAGAGAGAGAGAGAGAGAGAGAGAGAGAGAGAGAGAGAGAGAGAGAAAGAGAGAGAGAGAGAGCCAGACAGACAGGCAGACGGACAGACATACAGTAAAAAAAAGTTCATGCGAAAAAAGGTTGATAGTATTTTCCAAAAGCAAAAACAAAAAAACCATTAAATTTGAAGTGCAATTGATTTTAAAGAAAAATATCTTTTCCTCTAGTATAATTTTCTCTTTCATGTGATAGTAGTCGGTTTAAAGAAAAAAGGACATATCTTCCGCTCTTTTTTCAACAAGCACAAAACACTTTCAATCAAGAAATTTTTATGTTCGTTATCAGGTCTGTAAACCAAAAACAAAAAAAAAAAAACAAAACATTTTCATGTTGAAACAAGTTGTTTTCTTTCCATTAGCAGCATCCATCTTGTGCTTTATCGCTTCATTTCTACTGCTCCACTTCATTCTTATTACCTCCTCCTCCCCCTCTTTCTTCTTCTTCTTCTTCTTCTTCTTCTTCTTCTTCTTCTTCTTCTTCTTCTTCTTCTTCTTCTTCTTCTTCTTCTTCTTCTTCTTCTTCTTCTTCTTCTTCTTCTTTTTCTACTACTACTACTACTACTACTACTACTACTACTACTACTACTACTACTACTACTACTACTACTACTACTACTACTACTACTACTACTACTACTACTACTACTACTACTACTACTACTACTACTACTACTACTACTACTACTACTACTACTACTACTACTACTACTACTACTACTACTACTACTACTACTACTACTACTACTACTACTGTCACAGCTACTATTGTTGCTACTGATACAATTTTTCCCCCTTCTCCTCTATCGCTTTAGTACAAATGCTTCTGCTATTGCTTCTATTTTTACCTTTTTTTCCATTAATATCATTTTGTTAGGTTTATGACTTTCTGCCAAAATTTATAATTTTAGCTACCAAGGCTATGGGGGGGTTTACAGCACTATGTAACGGTCTGCTGCTCATGTTGTGACTCGAAGCACATTAGATCTTGATATCATAAAAAAGTGTAAAATATTTCATTCGAAGTAGACGGATGTTTGAATAATATTCTGTAGATCTGTTAAATGTGTGTCTGGGCTAGACAGCAACTTCTGACAGGTTGTCAGCCAAATGTTGTCATAGCAAGGCCATGGAAACAAATTTCTCTTTCTCTCTCTCTCTCTCTCTCTCTCTCTCTCTCTCTCTCTCTCTCTCTCTATCTCTCTCTGTCCCCCTCTCTTCCTAAGTCTATTTTTCTTCCCTCCCTTTCGCTTTCTTTATGTCTCATTCCCTCTTCCCCCTTTTCTCTCTCTTTCTCCCTTTTCCTTTCTTCCTCTCCCTCCCTCTCTCTCTCTCTCTCTCTCTCTCTCTCTCTCTCTCTCTCTCTCTCTCTCTCTCTCTCTCTCATTCTATCTCTCCCGCTTTCTTTTTCTATCTGCCTCTTTGTATTGCTCCCTTTCTTCCTCTCTATATCGGCCCTCTAGACGTCTCTTCCAAATGCTGCAAAGAGAGTAGAGAAGACGGCGCCTTTAGAATGCGAGACTAGAGTTGTCAAGAATCAGGGACAGAACTGACGCTTTTGTTAACCCATTAAAAGATGTCGCAAGCGTTTAGCAAGCACGGGCCATTAAGAGTTTGATCGCTGTTAAGGTAACAGCACAGGGGCTGTTCTTCTCTCATAATGATCTTGCAATGAAGCTTGAGGTTTGCGTCTAAAAGGAGTCCTGGGCCTCCATCCATTTGTGAAAATCAGCGAAATGACGATAAGTAATGATTTTAGTAGAGATAGATTTACATCAAAACTTTGAATCCTGGATGTACTTTTTTATAATCTTTATATTGATATCTCCGGTTAGAAAACGCGATATAATTTGTAATGGACTGAGAGAATGAGACAGTGAAGAGAGAGAAAGATGGTATACCGAAAAGAGCAGATAGATAAATAGGTAAATAAATAGGCAAATAGATAGATAGATAGATAGATAGGCAGATATTTAGAAATGTCATTAGTACAATTTTTACGCAGATTGATATGTTGGAACATAAGCAGTTAGTATCTAGATGATCGGTAGAAAGATAGATAATAATAATAATTATTGTCATTAACGTTCCTCTTTCTCTAACACTACTACAGAATGCTAGAATAATCATCAAGCATAGAAAGAAATATAGACAAATAGAAGAATCAGTAGGTTGATATTACTCACACATGTACACATAGCTAGATCAATAGACAGATAGAAAGATTCATAGATATATGGCTAGCTAGTGATCCTCTCTCAATGCGTTCATGTAAAAAAAACAGTTGGAAGAAAATATATCGTGATGGAGAAAAAGAAAGAAGAAAAATATCAAGGAATGACAGACAGAAGAAGGTATTTTATGCAATGAACTGTTTTGTTCCGGTACAAGTTTATGTAAAAATTCTTTTCATGATAGCTTTACTTTTATTCGTCCACCCTTCTAACTTAGAATTGAAAAAAAAAAATTCAACTCTAATATCAACAGCACTAACCATTAAAACAAGTCTTTAATCCAGAATTGTGATACATAACTGATTTATCGAGAAAGACATCTATTTTTTATTTTTTGTTGTTTTATTTTCTTTTGTTTTTTATGAAAAAAAAATGACCACACTTTCGTGAGACATTGGCGGATGGGACTGGATCGCACCGAATGGTCGATAAAAAAAAATCTTGGTAAGAGTTTTAGGGAGACCAGTAGAAATCGACGGAAGAAAATATACAACTTTATTTGATGTCAAAGAGCATCAAGGGTAAATTGATCTCAAGATTTGCGAGGATCAAAGCGAGTTCGAGACAAGGCTGGGTTTTTTTTTTTTCCCTCGAGGCTGTGACTCAGACAGAGAACAGCCAGGAAGACTAGACTTGATTCACACCATGACCCACATGACCTGCCGGAATGTCCAGTTGAGCAGTGGTCGGCTGCTCGTGTCTTGTCTCTAAGATTCAGTGAAATGGCCAGAAATTGCTTACTCTTCATTTCAAGCAGCAAACATAAGGGTGGGACTGGGCGCTGTTTTCCTGATGGTCAAGGATGTATGAGACAGGGGTCGCTATAGGGGTGAATGTAAAGCTGGGACTGGTTCTCATTTTCGTCATTATGTTGGAAATCATCGCTCAGCCCACTTAGGTATATTGCTCTAAAAGGACATTATAGACATCAATGCCTAGTGCATTTTGATGATTAAAAAATGCGTCTTAGATATGCATGTTATAATCCAACAGGAGAAACACTAGTAAACTTCGCATAGACTTGACGACTTTAACAGCTCTGCTGCAGCGAAACTCACGAGTTTGAAGCTTCTTCCGTTTACTTTTATTAAGGCATTAGCGAGAGAGGCATTACAAAATCTACATCTAGATCTAGATCTCCTTTTATGAAGATTTGATGGTGCATGGGAGGGTATTGCAATAGTTTCTGAGTGTTGTAAATGATTTTGCCTTTAGACGTTAATCATAGTCAGTCACCCATGCATCACGAAGCTCAGCTGTAGAGCGTGTGTGCGTGGGCAGTATGATCACGATTTTAAAAAATAAAATGATAATTATAGCTGTCACATGAAATTGCTTCTGACACACTGTTATAGTGGCCTCGATTATCGTGAAGTATATTTAGTAGCAGGAGAGATGCTTTAATGTGTGTGAATATTTTTTTTAATGTAAAAAGCCAGGCTGCTTTGCTCACAGTCAGTCCGGCGCCAGTAGGTGTTTGAACAAGTTCACACAGCCCGCAGGAAGATTAGAAGTGGAGAGAGCTGGAATAGAGAGCAGAGCTGTCAGTGACATTAAAGTAGCTGATTTAATAGCTCCAGCCTAAGGTGTATCCATAGATAGGTGTAATTATGTATCACACAGATATCAATCTGTTCATATAATTAGCATATGCGCGTTTTGGTCTAACGTTCACAGTTTTGCTTCTCGATGCAGGCATTCTTTTTTATAAGACTTTGGCTCATGGATTGTTATTTCATCGTTATCTTCACAACATTATTTATGGTGAATAAGAGGCAAAAGAAAATTATTCTTGATAAATCGTTAAATCAGGTTTCAGTTTTTACTGCAACATCCCACTTAAAAAAGAAGCAAATTTACTTTTGATGTGATCATGTCGTTTTTTATTTAGTATGATTAGTTTCAAAATATTAAAGTTGATAGTGCAATTTACTCCTGGGCGTCAGTCCTGATATCTCCGCAAGTGGTAGACTGGGTTTGTAAATTTTCCCGATCCACCAATCTACCAATCTACCAATCGCATAGATGTTCCCGTTTTTCTCCCATTTTTTTTTCACAAGTTGATTGCCTCTTTTTTAGGAGGAAGCTGGATGAAAGTTTTGCATCAAGTGAAGTAGGATTCGATCTAAAGTGATGGCCATTGGTGCAGATACATGTATTATAGAACCTTCAGGAAAAATTTGACTTTTAAAGACATCGTCGTTATGTCATTCCTCAGTTTATGTTTTTCTCTTCTTCTTCTTCTTTTTTTTTTTTTTTTTTTTTTGAAATTGTGTGACTGTTGCTTTTTTTTTTTTTAAGAAAAAAAGGCTCTACAGATGAGTTTCAAAGCGCACTCCAGAATTCTCACAACCTACGTGCAAGACTGAACAGTTCATCCAATATTTAAAATCTTATTACATCCGCCTTGGACGCATTGCTGAAGTTGGAGATTAACAAAGCTGGCCCCATATGTTTGCTGAAGTTGGAGATTAACAAAGCTGGCCCCATATGTTTGCTGAAGTTGGAGATTAACAAAGCTGGCCCCATATGTTTGCTGAAGTTGGAGATTAACAAAGCTGGCCCCATATGTTTGCTGAAGTTGGAGATTAACAACGCTGGCCCCATATGTTTGCTGAAGTTGGAGATTAACAAAGCTGGCCCCATATGTTTGCTGAAGTTGGAGATTAACAAAGCTGGCCCCATATGTTTATGCAAATCGTAGGAAACGCATGACTTCACAATTTTTTCTCTCTATGATGCAGAATTGCTACAAGGGCGTATCCGGCTTTTATATTTTCTTCATATCTAATGCTTATCATGACTCCCCTCCTCCGCCTCTTCTTAACTTTTTTTTTCTCGTCTCCTCTCTCTCTCTCTCTCTCTCTCTCTCTCTCTCTCTCTCTCTCTCTCTCTCTCTCTCTCACCCCTTCTTCCTCCCCAAAGTTTCCCAAACCATCCATTCTCGCTGCACCTCCTGGATCCAGTGCACAGCTCAGGTCTTTGAGAGCAGGCAAACAAACTGTTTAAAACACCAGCAGTGGCGCCTGCCGCCATGACCTGTACATGGAGGCAATATTTCGACTTAAGCGCAGTTATTCTGTTTAAAAATACAGCATGAAAGTATGCACATACCAGGATACAAATTGCATCCCCGGCCCCGTTCATATTCTTTGATACTTGTTGTGCTTGTCTTGCCTACATTAGGCTAGGTTTTGTTTTCTTAAACTTTGTGGTTAACTTCTCCAATGGATACCTTCTCAAAACTTCTGATTTAAGTTTAAAAAATAAAGCTATTCTCCCCAAAGGCCATACTATAATAGCTCAAAGGTTTTTTTTTTCCCAGACGAGACCAATTACGACATAATTATAGGAAGATCGTAGGTCAATCCTGGTTGATTGTTTGGTCTCTGATCCTGCACCCTCTCTAGACCATTAGTGTTTTACTAGGGTCGCAACTGGCGCGTAGAGCAGGGAAATTTAACCTTTTATTTTCAGCATCGGAGGCAACAACAAAGTGCACTGTCGCTGTAACCTACAGTCATAGTTTTTAATACAACTAGGCCCCCGTCCGCCTTTAGGATAGGGCTGGTTAAATGAGATGCAACCCCTTCACCAGATAGCCCAAGCCAAAGTTCTCACCCCGGATCTCCACACTATGAGGCCAACGCTCTACCGACTGAACTATTTGACACATCCGGGTAGATCCTGAGATAAAGGCTCAAACAAAACTGGGAGAGAGACGTTGTGGACGCCAAATAACTCGAACTGATGAGTCAACCGTCTGACCTGGATCAGAGAGGCGCATCATTGACCCTGTAGGTCCTGAGCATCTGCTTTATAGATAACTTTAGGAGCGAACATTGTACTCTCTCTCTCTCTCTCTCTCTCTCTCTCTCTCTCTCTCTCTCTCTCTCTCTCTCACACACACACACACACTCTCTCTCTCATGGGCACATGAGTAGTGAAGTAGCTGCTTGCTCACATTTTGCTTTGTGGCAGATGACGGATCCTCATGACCAGCCAAACATTTTGGGTTTTCCTCAGATTTGGTCGGAATCGTCTATGTTTACTCTGAATCACATAACCCTGTTTTTCAATGTCACACTCTTCTTCTCTCCGCTTCTATTTCTATATTATACTCTTTATCTAAAAAAAAAAAACAAATATTTCGAAAGCTTAGCTCCAGGTTTCAGTAATGTAAGGCAGTACGTGCCATACATGCCCTGGATAGGATGTTCTGCCACCCCAGCGTCAGCTGGTACCCATTCTCTCCATGGAGTGAGAAGAAACCTTTGATTCACCCCAAATTAAAATAGATAAGGTCTAGCTGCTGCTAGGATTAGAACTCAAATGCTATTTAGTTCTAAGATCTCGAACACAACATGGACTAAAGTAGGTACTATGAGTTTTTAGACCTCTTTTCCCACAGCATGTGATTTTCATTGAAAACAGCTGATCATGATTTTATACCTTCCAAGTAGCGCCAGATGCGAAAATGTCAATTTATGTCAAACATTTATGCAAAACGTTGTGAATTATCCAATTCTGTTCCCCGGTGGTCTTCTGGAAATACTCTCCCTTGCAGTGTTATTATCCTCCCTTCTTTGACTGTTGCAAATTCATCCATTTCTGCATTTTGCCAGAGTTCGACAAATAGTTTCTCGCATTTTTAATAATTTTTAATATCATCTTCTACAACTTCTAGATTTTTGTTTCTATTTTCTCCAAAGAATTTTCAAAGTTACGATTAAAATTTATCTCTTTGAGTATTATCGTGTGTATTTTTGTGAAAGTGTTCATTTGAGAGAGCGAGCGAGAGAGAGAGAGAGAGAGAGAGAGAGAGAGAGAGAGAGAGAGAGAGAGAGAGAGATAAATTATCTTTCATGCTAATAATATCTATGGCAGGCGATGGCACCCATCCAGTCCATTGAAAAGCTGCTGAGTACATGTATCATAACTTGATAAGCCCATTTTGACATATATTATCAGTACGCACTGCATAATGAAGCAGTTTAGTTCCCTACATTTGCATGTGTGAATAGTAACTCAAATACCATAAGCGGAAAATCAAAGTCATGAAGTAGTTAGAAGAGTGATAGTTATCAATGTCTTGCACCAAGATGTCAATAATAAAAATTATACGAATAGGAGAAAAGAACATAAGACAAACAATAAACAGCCTGAGCCCATCAAGTTTACCGCCAAAAAAATCTATGAACATGTCGAAAGAGGAAATCTTTAACTATTCAAGTTGGTTGAGATGAAGATCCGTGGACTGCCTCTAATTCTATACCGCTGCGCTGTGTAAAAAAATCGAAACTGAGTATTAAATTTAACATTTAGACAAAATTCAGACAAGCCACTTTGAGAGTAATTATAGATATTTTGGAAAAGTACTTGAAAGGACAGTACAGAGAAAGGTATGCATTCGAGGCGGACACAGTGACAGGGAGGAAAATGGCTGGCTGATATTAAAACGCGGAAAGGAAGTTGAACATTAATTTTGGTCAATGAAGGCGCAAGACTGAACAGAAAAAGATGCAATTATATGATTTCTGGGAAACTACTGGTCCAGGCAAGGCACCAAAACCCTGAACACAAATCCAACAGTGCCTGACATAATATCCCAAAAGTTAGTGAGTCACTTAATATGTCTAGCGTGAGGTCGAACACTTTAAGCCTTGCTAGGATTAGTTAAAGTCACTCAGCACCCACTTGATCTCCTGTGTTGTCTTCGTTTTTGTGTTGATTTCATAACAAAAAAAAAATCTTCAACTAAAATTAATGTCTATCAGAGTAGTGAGGGAGTTTGTGAATACCTTTCCAAAGTTGAGGATCCAAGTAAGATTTGGATTGGAACTCATAATAGAAAGGAACGCAAAGTCTAGTGCAAACGCGCAAGCTATAGATCAAGCAATATGACACCCCCCCTCCCTCTTCCTCCCTTCCTCAGCTGAATATATGACCCCTCACTATTTTTGTCTTTTTTCATTATTCTTATCACATTAGTTTTAATAAGTTCTCGAACATGTTTAGTCTAAGTCGTAATACTTCCCCTCCCAAACTCCGTGCTATTTAGGTCTAACCCGATACCTAGAGCCGACCACTGAGTGAGTATTAAGTCCTATTCTTTATGGTTGGTGGCAAGGAAAAGCTTCGATGTGAAGTTAAAACTTTCTCTTCACTTGCCGTTTTAACTTAGCAGTTAAAACAAGAAAACATCAAGAATTAAGGTAGATAGAGAGATGGTTCATGACAACAAAGCAGAAAATAATTGAAATAAAAAAATCTTCAGAACGGTTTCGCTTCTGTTTGATGCTCTAAAATGGTATACTTTACGAAATTATTCACATAATTTACTATTAACTGCAGAATTAAATTCATTTTAGGGATTACCCTTGACAGATGTAGATTCTAGTTAATTGGTTGTGAGTGCAAAAGCATGGTCAGAACCTAAAATACGATGTTGAATACTCACACTGAACCAGACAGTACGTTTAATACTGATGGTAGAACAATTTCCTAAGAGATCCAACAAAAATCCAAGAAATAACTATGATCCGAGTCCATGCAAGAAATCTAAGTTTTCTAGTCAGATCAGAGTGTATTCCAAAGGATGTGATGATCCAACGATCTACAGAGGAAAGGGGGATGTTATGGTGTCTTGATGGCGGCGAGATGATGGGCGCGCTTCACTGGTTTAAATGGCTTGCGCACTCCCATCTCACTGGGCTGGGAAGGGAAAAGGCTGGTGTTTGTGCTCTGTTTAGTTGGGCTGTCGGCATCAACACAGAGTCAGCCGCGATACAAGCAAAACTTGTGAATGCATCCCTGGTTTTCAGGTCACGACTGGGCCAGACAGCGAAAAGACTGAAAGCACGAGAGAGAGAGATAGATAGAGAGAGAAAGAGAGAGAGAGAGAGAGAGAGAGAGAGAGAGAGAGAGAGAGAGAGAGAGAGAGAGAGAGAGAGAGAGAGAGAGAGAGAGAGAGAGAGAGAGAGAGAGAGAGAGAGAGAGAGAGAGAGAGAGAGAGAGAGAAATGTTTTGGGTCTAAGAAATTTCGTGGGTGGATAATTATAATTGCTGATTTTGTCTGGTTCTATTTTTAGATGGCGAGCAGATGGCTGAGAGTGCACTGGCTAGAGACTGTGGACTGATTGTTAACTCAAGCTCTGGTTCTTCGAAAAATGTGATAGAAAG
>JAWDGP010004054.1:290000-335000 GCA_033675545.1 Elysia crispata | reverse complement strand
AGCCATACTCGATGGAAATCGAGAGTCTTTACTGTAATAGAATAATGCGCTAGAATAATGGCTGGTTATTATCCAAAAAGTTTGAGAGAAATTATCATTCTCTTGGATGGATCACTGATCTAACTACATAATGATTGTAATTATGGCCGTCGCAAAATACCTCGTAGTTTAAGGGATAAAAATAAAGTAATACTCGGTGACTCAAAGTTTTACTAGGATCGACAACATAATGAGGAAATTGTTTGAAACTTTCCTCCCAACAGCAGGGGATTGCGTCCTACTGCAGATTTTAGTGGGACCTTAGCGAATGGACGCAGCGTATAGACAAGAGAGATGAACTAGAGAAAATCTTCCTCTAATAGTAAGTTGCAGAAAAACATAAATAAGGAGTGAAGAAAGAGAGTGAAATGAGACACATACAGAGATGAGGACAGAGAGAGGGGTTAATTAAGTGAAGATAAAAAAAAAAGTAGGAGCCAGAGGGAAAAGAGCGAGAGAGAGAGAGAGAGAGAGAGAAGAGGAAGAGAAATTAATAGAGAAAGTAAGAGAGTGAGAGAAAAAGATAAATAGATACATTGATATATAAATGGATAGATAAACAGAAAGATAGGGTAGGAGATAGTCAGAGAGAGAGAGAGAGAGAGAGAGAGAGAGAGAGAGAGAGATAGCGAGAGAGAGAGACAGAGACAGAGTGGGGGGGAGGTATATGCTTATATTTTGACCTAATTATTTCTTCATATGTTTTAAACGCTTTGGTTTTATGTGTCACCAGCATGCCAATTCTAAATCACCGTATAGTGTAGCATGTAGCATGCGGCATTTTATAAGATCTCACTCTTTGTTTATATTGTTGTTCCACATTATCTGCTAGCTGATATTTCAAACAACGAAGTGCACCATAAAATTATGTTTGACAGGTTGCATTGCTGTTTTAACCGCATACCTTTTCAAAGAAGTTGATCTGACCTTGTCGGATTAACAGATTTGGAAATTTAGAAGCCAAGATGGCAGTCGAGTAGAGCCGCCGTCTTCAGATCTTGGACGTGGACTTGGCGGCTTGGGTCCGAACTTCGAACTGTTCGTGGCTGAGCATGACATCTCACCTTTTCAGCTATGCCATGTTTTGTTTGATAAACAGAAAAAGCTATTTTCATGTTGTGTGGAGACTATATCCCTAATGCAGTCGACACGGTATACTTTCTATTATAAAGATAATTAACTCTGTATTTGATTGCTGAAGGAGACCCATGATTCGAGGAGATATCAGCGCGGATTTCTTTATTCTATGCACAACGATGCAGATGCAATCGCTTAGATCAAAGTATACATATCAGTTTCTAAAGGTAGGATCAGGTTAGTTTTTTTTAATACATGATAATCATAGAGACCAAAACATTGGTAGGCATTGGTTTCTTTTTATTCATTTGTTTCCCTTGGGAGTGAGGAAAGATAGGTGGGAGGCTTGTTTAAGTTTGGCTTTTGTTAAAGAATACCTTTCGCCAATTGTGTTCGACTTAAATGTGAGTTAAAGACCAGAGCGGATGTGTGATCACAGACACGGTATCTACATTCTATACATCTATCGCACATTGGATTGAGAAAACTGGCTGTTAAGTCTAGGCGGGATTATTATTCATTTGTTTGTGTACTTATTTGGTTTTTTGTTTATTTATACAATTATTTTGGGTCTGTATATACGTTTGACTTCATAAAATAATACACTTCTCAGGCTTATCTTCGACTAAAATGAAGGTAAAGGATCACATTGGTTTTGTATACATAAACTTTATGATCTACGGTCTAAATCTACCACAGATAAAATTAGATCGAAATTAACTGCTCAACCCAAGACTTAATAAGTTTTGTATATGATATTTTTTTGGTTATCTCGCTCTAGATCAAATTTATATACTTAATTAGGTTACGATTCACTCGCAGACCCCAGAGTATTCAGGCGAGAATTGTTTACAATATTTGTCGCAGTCACGCTTGTGTGGATCAGACATGCTCGGCGTCAGCATTCTGGTTCCGCATCATTGAGATGTTGATAAAGTTGTAAGTTACAACGTTCAAGACGGAGACGCGTCTCACTCGTGTTGCTTTTATTGCCAATCGTTATAAAGGGGCTAGTAAGAGCAAACAGATCTTAGAGAAAACTCACATATTTTTCTAACGCAAGTTTTACTCGCCGACCTCCGCTAATTGTCTCGGCTGGTTTGCACAATACGTTTAAAAAACGTGCACCAAGAATATAAAAATAATTATCACTGGCCTCCTGAGTTTGTTACGTGACACGTGAGGTTGCGACAGCTCCCGGTGAGCACTTGCTGATATTCTCCTGATGAGCAATAATCTTCAATTATCACTATACTCATCCATCTTTGTTATCACTAGATCTATCCATCTTTGTTATCACTAGATCTATCCATCTCTGTCGTCACTAGATCTGTCCATCTCTGCTATCGCTAGATCTATCCATATCCATTTATCACTAGATCTGTCAGACTTTCTCATCACTAGATCTTTCCGTTTTGGGCCCGCTATGACGTTGGTTGTGTGTAACTCGACTTCAAATGCTTGCATCAGTAATGACCTCTGTTTGGTAGCATTTGTTTAACTTAAAAAATACAAATGATAATATTAATTAACCTACCAACTTTATCAAGATCATATTATATCTTATGTAACAAAATAAAATGTTTAAATTACAAATGAGAGGCCTTATTGGATATAATTTATCTTGTTACAATTTTATTTGTTTTTTAAAATAACAAAGAGAGTACGAGAGAGTGAGTTAACCAAAATAGAAAGAGATTGAGCGAAAAACAGAGAGGAAATTAGAGAAAGTTAGAGAGAAACAGAAAGAAAATAAAGAAAGAAAAAAAAAACTGAATGAGAAAGGAGAGAAAGGAAAATTTTTATCGCTCTTCATTTGTCTGGATCGTGGAATAATGATATCTGAAAGGCAATAATCATAAAGAAAAATTTCTGCATTATATTCTAATGATTCCATTAACATTTTATGTTGTGTTCTTCTGTCAGCAGAGCGAATCATGAAAGTGAGTAATTGTGGGCAACCACCGTCACACATCGCAGGACGAGCTCAGTGCGTGCTAGATACAACAATTTAACGCATAAAAAAAAGAAGAAGACAAAATTTGAGAGAGGAAATTGAAGAAACAAAGTTTCCTAGTCTCATGGGAAAGAAACGCAAAGGATGCAATAATAATTAATGGAAAAAAAAGCTGGCGCTAGACTGCAAAAACAAAAAAGGCAGTGAGAGAAAAAAAGCTATACAGAGAAATGATGAAATAAATGAAAGCAGCGCTTACAGAACAGGAATTCACTGTGATAATAATCATGATTAAAGACATAGCGAAAAATGGATTCCACAAAAAACAAGAAGAATGCAGTGGGAAATAAGCACAACAGAGACAAGTTCAGAATTAATACTAGTCATCTTGGTGATTAAATCTAGATCTAGGCTCAAGATCACTAGCTTTTCTCTTCAAAACATTCTCTTCACTAACTTTGGCCTTGCGTGACTGGCTGACTGCCATACAAAGCTTGACAAATTTAGAAAGGTTACGAAGTTCTTCTTTCTCAGTCAGTCTCCTCCACTATAAGATGCCTCAACCAGGCCTGCCATCGACATCTATCGACTCCCACGATCCTGGATCCAATGACACAAGGGATGAAATCTGTCTCAAATGATTACAGCTTCACGCAGACAGTGGGCTTGGGAGGTCTCAGTTTCAAGTACTCACTCCGACGCTGAGGAAAAGCCTCGATAAAACTTCACAATCCACAAAATGCATTACTTACACTCAGCTTTGCTTAACAGTTGAAAAGTGTGTCTGCCTGAGCGTTGCATCGATTGATGATTGATTGGGGTTTTCTTATGTGCTCTCTAACAGCTGTCACAAGCTAAAAACTGGATACAGACATTGAAACAATATTATGTTCATCACGTAATGGCTGTGGAGAATTCAAAGTTTGAGGTGAACATATAAAAACGAGATGTAGCAAAAGGGGCAAAATAGAAGTTGTTGTTGTTGGTGTAGTAGTAGTAGTAGTAGTAGTAGTAGTAGTAGTAGTAGTAGTAGTAGTAGTAGCAGTAGTAGTAGTTGTAGTAGAAGTAGTAGTAGCAGTAGTAGTTGTTGTTGTTGTAGCATAATAGTAGTAGTAGTAGTAGTAGTAGTAGTAGTAGTAGTAGTAGTAGTAGCAGCAGCAGCAGCAGCAGCAACAGCAACAGCAGTAGTGGTAGTAGTAGTAAAAGAAAGAGTAGTAGTCGTAGGAGGGGAAAGAGGTGGGAGAAGAGGAGAAGAAGAGTGAGAAGAAGAAGGCTATTATTATTATTATTATTATTATTATTATTATTATTATTATTATTATTATTATTATTATTATATTTATCATTCAGATGACAATAATAATGAAATTGATTCAGAATCAGCTAGACATAAAGGGATTTTTTCAACACCTCACGTATCATTTCTAACTAATTATGTTTAAAAGCCTGGAATGGCAGTAGAGCAACGCAATGCACATCTACTCCAGTACCATCTGGGGTCTCACAGACAGCCAGGTCAAGGACGTTGCACCACCCTTTTGCCTTAATATCTTGTTGCGTGCACAAGACAAAGTTTCGGTCATTAACCCTCTGTAGAAGATACTATGCCGTGTTGCAGGGGAAAATAATGCTATGGAAATCGACACTAGTAGGATAAAAGGAATGTTGCTCCGTAAATTTTGGTTTGTTCATTTAGGTTATAATGTTTATTGAGAGAGAGAGAGAGAGAGAGAGAGAGAGAGAGAGAGAGAGAGAGAGAGAGAGAGAGAGAGAGAGAGAGAGAGAGAGAGAGAGAGAGAGAGAGAACGTTATGGTGTAAGCTAGGAAGAATTGGTTCTAAAATATGAGTTCAGAAGCCAAATAAAGCTTACTGAAAGTGATCTTCATGTAATGAGAAGCGGCGTCACTGATGCTACATTCAAGAGAGAGAGAGAGAGAGAGAGAGAGAGAGAGAGAGAGAAAGAGAGAGAGAGTAAGAGAGAGAAAGAGAGAGTAAGAGAGAAAGAGAGAGAGTAAGAGAGAGAGAGTAAGAGAGAGAGAGAGAGAGAGAGAGAGAGAGAGAGAGAGGGGGGGGGGCGCAGGTGTGTGAGAGAGAACGTTATGGTGTAAGCTAGGAAGAATTGGTTCTAAAACATGAGTTCAGAAGCCAAATAAAGCTTACTGAAAGTTGTCTTCATGTAATGAGAAGCGGTGTCACTGATGCGACATTCAAGAGAGAGAGTAAGAGAGAGAGAGAGAGACGGGAGGTGTAAAGAAATGAGGGGGAGCTGTCAAAGGATAAAAGAAGATTGAGAAAAGAAGATAAACCTAGAGAATGAGCCATTACTAATTTTCGATTCGTTTTTTTTCTTTCACTCTTTAGCATCCAGGCCGATCAGTTTCAATCCCACCCCCCCCCCCCCCCTTTCCTCAATCTTTGACAAAAAGTAAAAAAAAAAACAAACCGAAGTACTAATATTCTGAAACCTCTACCTCTGAACGGCTGTAGATTAAGAAACCAAGCTAATTGTATTGAGACAGTCATGCAGTCATTGTTAGCTTTTCATCTGCGGAATGAAGCCTTTAACTAATGGGTAAAGAGATCTCAAGGAGATGGTCTAGACCTTCATTGAATACCGTACAATCCTGAGCCGCGCTAGCCTCGCTAACACTTGATAACTGAGGGAGATTTACTTTCTCCTTGACCCGTATCGCAACGGTCGGATTTATTGGTCCCGCCGTTTAGTCTGTCACTAAGTTTTTACTCTTGGGAAATTTTCTTGGCCATTTATTGTTCTAATAATGCTTGAATATTTTTTTTTTCGTTTCAAGAGAAAAGAAAAGAGAACATTTGCATCTTCTGTTGGGGGATACATCCATTTATCTCTGTCAGTCAAACTGTCAATAACTCTTCTCCTTACCCCCCACCCCATCTCCCTCTCTCTCTCTCTCTCTCTCTCTCTCTCTCTCTCTCTCTCTCTCTCTCTCTCTCTCTCTCTTTCTCTCTCTCTTTTTTTTTTTTCTTCCTTCTCTCTCAATCACCATTTCTTTCTCATCTCTTTCTATTTCTCTAAATTTCTCCTATGTCTTCATTTTCTTCGTTTTTTCTCCTCGCTCTCTCCAACTGTCTCTATCTCTTTATTGACCTCTACTTCTCGCTCACTCTTTCTTCTTTACTCTTCCTGTCTCTGTTTCATAGTTGTCTCTGTTCTTTCTCTTCCTTTCCTCTTCTTTTTCTTTCTTTGTCTCTCTCACTCTATAATATATTGTGATGTCACCCTCTGTCTATCTGTTTGTCTGTCTGTCTGTCTATCTGCCTCTCTCTCTCTCTCTCTCTCTCTCTCTCTCTCTCTCTCTCTCTCTCTCTCTCTCTCTCTCTCTCTCTCTATTTCTGTCTGTCTCGTTATCTTTGTCTCTGTTTCCATTGCCCACTATGTCTTTGCCTACAAGTCCACTTTTCTCTCTCATCCTCCTCGAAAGAAAGAGAAAAGTTAGCTAATTTTGTAAATATTCAAGCCCATTTATAGATCCTTTTCAATCTTCGTTACCATGTAGGTTTAGACAATTCCCACAAGGCAGTGAACCTCCTCGTCTTTTTAAAGTTATTTATAGACTTCTTACTAGCGTCTAAAAGAATCTTCAAACAGAAGCAAAAAATTAGAATGATGAGTACCCATATTAGGAAGATATCTATTTCTGTACACAGAAAAGTACAAAACTGTCCCATAAGAAACCATTTTATTTCACTACCACCACCGCCCTTATACAAGGGATGCACTCATTTTCCTAGAGTGCCTATCTGGATTAACAGATCTAGAGTTTTCCGCGGAAACTAATACGATCATGTGGTATTAGGATTATAAGAGGAGAATTAGCGGGTTTCGGTTAGTCCGAAATAACTTGAACTGGTTATCTAGGGTATCTGGAGGGAGGGCGCTAGGACTAATGACTGTGACTGGAAATTTAACAATAGTTAGCAAGTTAAAGGCACTTTTTATAAGAATATATTGCCTTCTAATCGGCTTTTAAAAGGATTTTTAAATAGATTAAGAAGTTATAATAATTAAATTTAGCTGATTTCTTAAATTCACGACAATTTACTTCCATGATTCGCTAAGTATAATAACTGTGTCCCTCGTTCAATACATGTTTATTTAAAAGAACAGTAAGCTACTTTGTAAGTTCAAACCTATTTATAGATCCTTTAAATTGTTTATCATCATGTAGGTTTTTAAAACAAATTGCGCAGCTTTGAGTTCCCGCAAGGCAGTGCACGTTTTTTCTTTTGTCTTGTTTTTTTTTAATATTTTTTTTTAGGATAATCGTTATTCTCAAGATAGATTTGGAAGCTTAATTCCTTATATTCTGAAGGCGTACATTGATAATAGACACAAATTCTATATTTCAGAAAATGCCTAATATACCTCAATCCAATCTACCCATTTGAAGTTCTTCATTTCGTAACCGTATTGGTTTGAGCTCCTAAAGACTGCCACATAAGCAGTTGCGGGGTGATATCAAATAAATCTACATCTAGATTTAAAAATATCTGAACTAAATTTTTTTTAACAAATCTTTGTCTAAATCTAATTAGGTTTTTATCCTGGGCCAAAGTGTTAAGCCTATTTTTGCTCACATTGATTTGATATCTAAAATAAGTTTGGGAAATACCAGAATCAACTGGTGTTTTCCAGCATTGAACATAATAGCCCGATTTTCAATATTGATATAATATAAAGCTTTTGCTTTTTATTTGAATATGACATGGCAGAACCCAAAGAGGCTGAATCTTAAATTAAGAATTTCATATGCAATCAATCTTATGTCACATTGTCAGGTTACATTAACATCCAAATCTAAGTGTTAAATAAAGGAACAGTTCAAAATCGGAGCATTAATCGTTTTGACAACGTTGGATGTAAGTCAGAAATCTACATTTAGATGACAAATTCATTATATTAATATCCGATACGAAATCCATTCCATTAACTAAGAGAAGGACAAAAAACAAATAAATAAATAAACATTAAGAAGAGTTAAAGTGGCTTGTGCACGTTCAATTCATAGACATGTCGTGTTTTTTTCTATCTCAGATACAAGCGTACCAGGTTGTAACAATAGACTGCAATAGATGTACGGCGTGACCCCAGAAAATCGTGAATCTAGGTTTAGGCGATTCTGATCTGAAGCGTTAGCTTCAAATACGCGGTGTTTGGCATGTGTAGGGTATAGAATGACAGTTAGCTTAGAACTGTGGAAAGCTAAGACGATCTTAAGAAAATCATAACCTCAACAGCCTCTTTTCTAATCTAAGGCAGAGTTTTTATTATATTGCTGTCTCTAGAATGAATCATTGGTTTATGCTTTTCTGCGCTTATATTAAGGGGTTTTAAAGATAACTAGAAACAAAATAAAAAAAAAATCTTAAAAAAAAAAAAAAAAAAAAAAAAAAACATAGTCTCAATAGAGGTAACCACTGCCACGTCAATGTAACGATTTTTTGTTCATTGATTATCTTTCGCTTTACACAATAAATTACTATAAAAATCAAGACTTTCAAAATCGAAACACAGAACTTTTTTCACAATTTCAACACTGCAGTTTTCAATTAAACCGTAGCATTGAGATGCTATCCTAATCAACATAAAAGTTGATTTTTTCCTCCTCAATAAAGTAACACGGATTTAATAATGAGAATGAAATATTGAAACTGATAAACGCTTTAACAATTCTGTCTCACACACCGACAAGATGAAGTCCGGCTCATCTCTGGAATCGAAACCATGAAGATATTGAAAGATTTACCATGTTGAAAGATTGAAAAGTTTAGAAAAAACTGAATTACGTTTTGTGACGTGTTTACACATTTTGCGAAATTGTGCTGTCTAGGCCATTATTCCATCTGTCTCTCATAGACAAGCGTTTGCGAATTCAGCCATTTCGGGCCTTGTTGATAATGTCTATTCGTTTGATGTATTCGATCATGTGAAGAACCAGTGTTCTCGGTTTAAGATATGATGTGTATTTTCCTCTACTTAAAAGATTAGATCATTTTCTTTGAGAGTGTAGCTCTATAAAAATCCATTTGAAATATTTCATATTGGTCTGCAGAGAGTGCTAGGAAAGACTGGATAGTTTTTTTTTTTTTTTTTTTTTTTGTCTTTTTCCGTCTCAATTTTTTTTGGGGGAATTATCATCTTTAGTACTATTCTTTTGAAAAGAACCGAGTATGCACAGGAGACAGAAAAAGGTTTGCAGGTTGATCCTGAGATCAATGCAAAAAAAGAAATAGTTAAAAGAAAATTTTTGCAAGGAAACAAAAAAAAACAACAAACAAACAAACGAAAAAACCCTCATATTTTTTCAGTATTCGTTATAAAATCTCTATTACCGTTTTGATAACAAAAACATGTCTTTGGTTTTATATTTCTCACCACCACCTTAAACTCCCAGCACATTTTTATATTTTGCCTGTTGTGATGAGGTCAAAACAGTTGCTACCAAACACCATTCGGAGAATCTCTATATGCTCTAGGATAAATCCAACCTTCAGAAAAAATATTGTAAGCTCAAAATTTGAAATTTGGCTTCTTTATAACCAATTCTTTTTTTTTCCTATTTTTTTTTCTAAATGAAACCATGCACCCGCTACAATTGATACTTACAAAGTAAGGTATCAAAATCTATTGAGATCTGATAAAGTTTTTCATAAAATGGCAATTGTAGTACAAACTTTGTTTTTGTGACTCTTTTTTTGTATCTACACAATCCCAACATCCTATCTATTCCCACTATAGTTCCCAAGACATTACCTGCCTGCGGGTAATATAGCTCTTAGGACATCCTGTCTATTTTCAAGATAATCCCAGGACATCCTGTCTATTTTCAAGATAATCCCAGGACATCCTGTCTATTTTCAAGATAATCCCAGGACATCATGTCTGTTTTCATTTACATCATATTCCTTAGTGACTGTTTCGATTTTCAACATAGTCCTTGTCTACTTTCAATGTAGTCCCGAGGATATCCTTTTTTCTGACAAAAATCAATTTAGTCAATATAGTATCCAGGACATCATGTCGTCTGTCACTATAGTCCAAAGATCAGCTATCCTGTCTATAAATACTTAAGCTGTTGAATCAGGATCTCTATTGCCCTTTGAACACCATGTTCACAGTGAAAAACTTCCAAGAACAGCGTATACATAATACCTTCTACTCCCACTAAATTCTTGCGGAGAACCTGACTAGTATCACTGTAGTCTTTTGGACAATGTCCAATGCCAGTGCACTGGGTGCAGTCCTCTCAACAGACCCTCAATTGCTATTACGACCTGAAAAAAAACTACCTATTGTTACTATAGCTTTTTTTGACAGTATATCTATTGATGCTTTAGTTCTAGGATCAGTTGGTCTACAACAGTAATAACAGTTTTGATCTAGTAGTTATCTGCACAGCTATCTTGTAATATGGGAGAAGATCAGGCGGAGGATCAGTGCCTTGTTGTCTAGAGCGGCATCAATACTGAGAAAATACTTGGATCACTTGCTTTATTTTGTTGCATCTCGCAATATTCCGCTAATGTCTTCTACAAATTCGTTGAGACTCTTTCAAAGAACATATTGGAATAGGTCTTAGAATATGAATAAAGAATCGATTTCATAGTTTCATTTTTGTATTCATATTGTAAAGAAGATGCAGTTTTGTGGACATCTTTTTAAAGTTCTATAAGAAAAAAAATGTGAATAAATTTCATATGGCAAAGCGCGAGATAAAAAAAATTAATTTTTTCAAGTTTAAAATGTATATCGCTTAAGGGCGTTGAGCGAATCCAAATTGGAAACTAGCGGGCCTTCCTATCCACAGAGCTATGAATAAACCCTGAGTGCATCCTTGCTTTGCCAAAAAATTAAACAAAAATAAAATCTTTGGTGCGGTCGAAGCGACCTTCGTTGCGTTCTCTAAAGTTCTAGGTTAGATCAAATGTATATTTCAAAAAACTTTTCTTTTGGTTTCAATTCAACTTAGATTAAGATACCTTTGCGCCGCCTCTACCCTTTAAAAAAAATAAAAATGGAACCTAGATGCAAATCTTGAGACGGAAAGAAAAAAGTTCATGATCTCCCACATCAAAATGGAACGTTTATTATAAACTTTACTCTGTTTTTGGTTGGGTTTTTTTTTTTTTTTGCTTTGTTTTGTTTTGCTTGCTTTTGGTTTTTTGTGTTTTATTTATACTAATTGCCATTTCATCCTATTGTTATTCAGTTATAGTTAAGAATGTGAAAAAAAAAGGAGGAAAAGGGTGGTTATAAATCAAATGAATAATGTAAACGAAAACAATTAAGCTAGAGGTTTTCTGATGGTTTTATTTTTTTAAAACGAGTAAATTAGCATAAGTTTAAAAAAAAACCTAGATTTTAATGTCGATTCGGAATACATTTATTAGTGAAACAACCTCATTCTGTCAGCTCACAAACATTCATGGTCTCCATCTCTCAGGTTAAAAGAAAACATGCCTGCAAAGTGCTGTGTTCAAGAGAGTGTTGTTATTTTCCCAACGTAAGACTTCCTGAGAAGAGAAGTTATCCTTAAACCAAACATTCTCGTGTCGTTTTTAGCTTATTATCTGAAACAGCTGTGCAATTTTCTTTTTTTTAACGTTTGATGTGAAAGTTACAGTTGAACAACCAAGGAGTATGTAAGCTGTGGCGTGCAAAATAACCAGGTATTTCTGTAGTGATATTTTCTGAAGATAAAGCATTAAACAAGGATAAATTAAGCGTAGAGTTTCCGTCACAAAGACATAGGAAATCCATGAGGTTTTAGCTCCTGTCATAGCGCAGTGTGAATATCGTTAGGCGAAAATAGAAAAACGATCAAACCCGGAGCGTTCAGTGCCTGAAATGGGTATGATCTCACATCTTACAATAGCCTCCATACCGCGTCTATTTTCTTAGTTCGGGTCCAGTGTTACCGTTGATGGTGGAGCGGAGCCCGTTCTGACCACGGTGGCGCGGAAGAATCTAATTTGCGCCAGTCATGAACACACTTATGACTAGAGGATTTCGTTCAATACTTTTTCCCCTCAAAGTTTTTCATGTTTATTGTAAACATTGAAGGGCACAATACATTTCCATATCAAAGAAAATTTATAACCTAACGCCTTTTTTTCCACCAAAACCCATAATGAAGAAAATACGCTTGTCAGAGATTTAGAAATTTTAAGCGTTATTTTGAGTGCTTTATGGCAGGGGATGGTTTTCAATGCTTGTTCCAGCAAACCCTTGATGAAGTTGTTATATAAAGATCTAGACAATTTTATTGCTGATTTATCATCAAGTATAATTATAGAAACACTCTTTTTTATTAAAATAAAATCCTCCAGAATGTTCATTATTTTTTTTATAAGACGTTCTTTGACCGTTAACATAAATATGTTGCTTGGACATTCCTTAATTGCTTGAGGTTTCCTTTATTTGGGAACTTTTTAATATGCTAGTCTTGTTTCAACAGCATACAGTTGGCTGGAAATCTTTTCGCACTAGCTTTAGTTTTTTACACATCTTTAAAGAGAAGTTTCTTTTTGCAATTCTACGTGTTTTCATACGAACAATTCTCTCTCTCTCTCTGTCTGTCTCTCTCTCTCTCTCTCTCTCTCTCTCTCTCTCTCTCTCTCTCTCTCTCTCTCTCTCTCTCTCTCTCTCTCTCTCTCTCTCTCTCTCTCTCTCTCTCTCTCTCTCTCTCTGTTTCTCTCTCTCTCTCTCTCTCTCTCTCTCTCTCTCTCTCTCTCTCGTTCTCTCTCTATCTATCTATCTATTTCTCTTTTGTTATATAATTATATATATATATAATTTTTTACGGCAGGAAAATTTTTTACGGCAGATTATTATGCGTAATTACCTGCGCACAGGAAGTTTCAACAAGCTTGTTTTGGAAACTAGGTGAATGCGGGGTTAAAGGATTTATAACCATTTGTCAGGTTTTGCTCACTTTCTGCAAACATCGCCATCAATTCTAAACGAGCTGCGCACGACATTCGCAGCATTTATTAGTTCGTTAAAGACATTTTGTCCGCGCGCATTTCTCTCTCCTTATATAGCAGGTGAGTTTTCACCTGGAGTAGCTCGTGTAACTTTCTACCGGTGAAATATTCCCCTCCTCAGCTGCATCTCTCACAATTATATCTAGCGCAAAAAATCTGTAAAGATTATTAGCGTTTCGAGGTAAATGTACTATTATCAGGAGTTTCATTTTGTAGTTCCAAGCTTCTTTTGGAGTTAATTTAAAAAAAGATAATTTTATTTCTGAACCAAATTATTATCCCAAAGCAGATACTTTGAGTTTTGTTCATCTTTTTATCGATCTTTCTGCCACAACTTAATCCTTCTATCAAATTTTAATGTCTGAGTTTGAGCTTTTCAAGACTTGTTTCCTGTTTGCTAAGTTTTCATCTGCGGAAGGCGCAATCGAAAGAAAGAAGATTTTTTTTAGATTCATTAAAAAATAATGAGCAGGTGGCTCTAGGCAAGGAAAAAAAAAGAAATAGTTTGAGAAAGAAAGAGAGGAGGAAGAAAGAGAGATATAGTTTGAGAGAGACAAAGAAAGAGAGAGAGATAAAGAAACACCAACAGATAGAGAGCTACAGACAGACACGAACAATGGGAGAAAAAGAGATTATCGTAGACTGATGCAAATGTGCGAGAGATAAAAGGATAAGATGATAGAGGAAAATGGAGGCAATTCCATCCTTAAGATAATGTCTAGCGAGTCAAAATGAAAACAGATGAATATGGTTGAGAAAAATAACTGTGAAAGACTAAAATACATGGATCGTTAGATGATATTTTCGTATCAGCCAGATAGTTTCATATAATACTTCTCCTCCCCTACCCTATATGCTCTCTCATCTCTTCCCCTCTCGCTTACTCCCCGGTACTTATCTCTAGCGGGTAAATGCCCGTTGCACGAATTCCTACGGCTACATCAAAGGGCTTTTACAAGACTCGAGTACTTGCAATATTAATTTCAAATAATTACTCCCAAAATAATACAAAAAAAACAAACAAACAAACAAAACAAAAACCAAAAAAAATCCCACTTATCTAGAACCTTTTACCGCAAGCTATACTGACATTACTTTGTTTTCCAGATTAAAGAGTTTGTCCCCTGGTTTTCCATTAGAGATCTGGCGTTGCGCAAGAGCGATAACTCGATGTCGATCTTTGACTGCTCGATAACTCCTGGTCTGGTCTGAGTGGAATCACTGGACTGCCCTCTCTGATCCCGGGATGCGCCCCGCCCCATGATAAGTGCAGCCTTGTCTCCTCCTGGTTACCGGTTTCCGGAGCAGAGGAGATGGATCCACCCGTAGAGTCACTCAGTATTTTTAGTGTTAAAGGCTGATGCACTTTTGAGAAAAGCGTATTATGATTGTTATCGGCTCAAGAAATTTCGCTTTGTTTTACTGATCATGGCGTAAGTGTGTTATTACCTTGTTGTGCTTTAATAAAAAGGGGACATTGCAGAATATAAAGTGTGCGGGTTTTTTTTTTTTAATCATATAGCGCGCTTTGTCTTTCAGAAGTCTTAAAAATGATTCCTAGAGAGACAATCAATTATACACATGTTATCGTACTAAAACTTTATTCCTAAGATAACACAAAGACTTCTAGAAGAAGATGGTTTACAGACACACCAAATGAGGCTAAAAATTGACAACCCATGGTTGGCTTTTAAGCTAGAAGACTGATGGCGTTTGAAGTAAGCTGCATGGAGTCATGCTACAGTGATATCTTCTTGTAAGTTCAAACCTTGCTCGCAGTATTATCATCTGGTGAGCTGCGTGACCTTATCCTCATCGGCATTAAGAGGACAAGTTGATTTCGAAAACAGGAATCAACTTCTCAAGGAAACAGCCAACCGTTATAGCCTTAAATAAATTAGTTTAGGATCTCCTTACTGTGAGCTGTTAAAAAGAATAGTTCACTAGTACTTGGAAATCAATTTAGAACTCATGGCAGGGTTATCGAGGTGGCAATTGTCCAACAAAAGGCTGGGATGCAACTTCAAATATACAATATAAATCTTTAAGCTATAAATCTTTGAAGTTAACGCTTGATGCTTATAGCACAAAGCCCTCCAAAAGCATTAATCTCAACTCTTTAAAGGTTCAAACTTGAGACCTTTTTATACAAAGGTTGACTTTCTACAGCACAGCTTCAATGTCGTATAATGTATGAAACACAATTTACAAAACTACTTTGGAATACACAACTGTGCTCAGATTTGATAGAGGATCTCTTATTTTCAAACCTTTCTTTACTTCAAGTTGTTCGAGATTCCCAGATCCAGATAATATATTCCAAATATGTCATTTAAACATACACCTACAATTTTCAATATCAAATTGAAAAAAAAAACCACACTTTAATCCATGGAACTTCACAACCCTAAACGATGCTAAAAATAAATATATCCGCTTTTATTAACTAAGCTTGTCTATCAATTTTCAATTAAAAAAAAAATTGTAGATTTTATACCGCAAATAAACACAGTAAAATATTCCTATTTCTATATTTCTTTTATAAAAGAAAGTTTCTCTTCGTGGATATAACATTAGAAAAAAAGGATATGAGTAGCCACTTGATGGCAAATTCTTCAACTTTTGTTTAACTTGAATCGCGTAACGAGGCATGTCCATCATGTGATTTTCACATAAACCTGGCTTTATCGAGTTTTTGTGTTTTCAATGATGAACTTTAACGCGAAAATCTAACCAGTTTATATGACATCCTGAAGCAATGCTTTTTGTTTTCTATATTCAAAAAACCCATCGCAATTGAAAAGTGAATAGGTAAAGAATAAATCATTCGTCTTGAATCAATATTTGCACCAGCTGCAAAGATGTTTGATTTGCCAAAATTGTATGTTCCTAGATTAGAAAGATTGATGAGGCACTTTTTCTTATTCAGCATCAAATTATTAAAAAAAACTTGAAAATTTTCAAATTCATGCACGTGCAGTCAGTTTTTTCATTCAAACATTCCTTTTTTCAATTATAACCATCGTTTTAAAAGATAATGTGGATTTTGTTTGGATTTAGAGTGAATTTGAGTAAGAAAGGACATGGGTAATGATAAGATCTTGGCATGCACACTACTAGGAGCATAGAAAACTGCATATGTCTTTGATAAATGATAATATATGGTATATATGATAAAAGATTTCGACAGAATTTGAAGAAGGATACGACACAAACTAAGAAGAAAATGTAAGACACAGATGACTATCACACAGTTCAATGTTGAGACAGTTGAATTTAAGGATATTAACCTGGCAAAAAGAGACGAAAATATTACGTCCTTTTTGCTAATGACATTCTGTGCTGATATTGATATATCACAAGTAAGTTTTTTTTTTCATTCAAAACTTTTTTCAACTATTATTTATTCTTGACTTTAAACTAAAGACGGATTATGAAAATCATCCCTTTTTAATGATGGATTTATATTCTTATTTTTTAAGTATATATTAAAAACTTTCGAATATTTATATTAATGGTGAAAGTTCTAACCAATCAAAAAAAAAAAAATACTAGCTCAAGTCTGAAACAAATAAACTATTAGCTCAAACTAAGTACTTCTTACTATTTTAGGTATGCAAGACGTTTGGCTATTAACAGCAAGTCAATAAAGCAACTCAGAACTCCTAACTATGACAGGTATGGAAGAGGTTTGGGTAAAAGCTGCAAGACAACCTGGAAAATATATCGTAGGCCTATGTGTGGGTGTATGTTTATCGGCTCGATTTAGACTGGTAACTTTTTTGTTCCTTCTTCCCTCCTCTTTTTTTCCTTTGCCACAACAAACACTTTGCCAAATCACACATTCATTAGCACTAGTTGCCTAATACCAAGTTACATTTTAGACGCTATAAACATGATATACTAGCGAATTCCAGCAAGGTTTTTACATCTTTGTTATTAATCTGAAGATCAAAGGGTTTAGAATTTCCATCATTTCTCTAAGTAAATGAACTTTAAAAAATCACATCTTTAATTTTACATTTTCGCCTTGCAAATAATTGTTATCTAATATTTTTATAACCAAATTTTATTTTAAGCACATTAAAGATTAAACTATTGCTCTCTTCTGATCAAATTCAGATGTAGAGAGTTCAGTGGGTAAAAATGTTCTAAATCGATTTCATTACATTTTTATTTTTGGGGTTTTGCCACTAGTAGTATGTTTTTTGAGTTGAGTTGGAGCGATACAAAACTGCGAGCTTTACGTAAAGACCCAATTCTTTGTCTCCATCCTCTAACTTTGATGTTCTAGGCTCGAATAGATTCCAAGACTGAATTGGAGATGCTGGATAATCTAAAAAAAATTATGTACATCGCAATTCACACTTAGATCAAAGTTGGGAGAAGAAAGCATTGGAAGAATCAAATAGAGGACAAAATAAACCGCATTTAACAAAACGCAACGTTTAAAAATATAACATCGTAAGACAAAAACTATCTCAGTTACACACCCCTGCGCTTTCACGCCATGTTAAGAGTTAAATCTAAACCTCTTACGTATTGACGGAGCAGGCACTGGAGGAATCATTGAGCTCAAAGTTTGCGAAAAGTGTAAGTTTCAAAGTTTGCATGATAAAGAACAGATGGTTGAAGACTGCAGGAATGCCACCATCGTTAAGGAATTTTTATCACTCACCTGACAGCTTCCTACTTCGAGATATACTTTTTTTTACTTTCCTTTCTTTTTACTTGTTTTCCCCTTTGAGCGCTTCCTAGGCTTAAGATATTTACAGTTTATTTTCTCGTGCTGAGGTTAACGACCCGACTATTCTAAATTAGTAACAGTGAAAAGAGAGAGAATTTACCATTAAGAAGCACACCCTTACAATAATCTTAGGTAGTTAGACCTTAACAGTTTTCGCCTCATAAGATGGCAAAGTGAACATTTCCATTAAAAAAGTGAACTTTCTTCCGATAAAGATGCAGCATAAAAGAGCAAAGTATCATACAGGGCTTGAACTTTCAGTCTGCCTGAGTGTTTTATAAGAGAAGATTATGAACAGTTATTCTATGCGTTTTTGACCTAGATGGCTTTTTCAGATAACTATAGCAACTGAGATGGAAAGATTATACCGGCACCGAATGTGCACTACTTATATATAGCGTAGATAGATCAAGGCACTCAAGGAACGTCATCTAAGCAGAAAAGAGAATAAGATGATGTTCCTTGCACTTTGGTTATGTTAATGCATCACGACTAGCGAAGTTAGAATCACATATTATTTGCTTACACGTCCGCAGTCACTTTATTATCAGAACTACTTGCAAAGGTAGCCCTGCTTGTCTTCCCCATTCTCTAAACAACTCAGAACCCGTACCTTTATCAGTTTTCTATGCCTTTTACCCTACAATGACTGTTCGGTTCCACCTCGGCTTAGTGAGCTGGCGCTGTGCTGTTTTTAATCATATATTTTTCTAACCTTCTTTTGCGCTCATCATCTCACAAATAGGCATTGACTGATACATTCTCTGACACTGTTTTTCTTGTGGATCTTTTCCCATCACACCTTCTTTGTTATTATAGCTTTCAATGAATCAATGAGGTTAAATGTGGTTTTGGTAAACAATTTATTATTTTTTACTTGTGTTGACTACTCTCTAAGATACCCCTTGCTTTACGTTTAATAAAAATATAAATATTAAGGAAAACTATTTATTTTATAGTTTAAAAGAAAGAAAAGAACACTGCGTCGCCAATTTAAAACAAAATAAGACCAAAATTGAGTTTAAGATGCAACTTCTAAATTTCACTTTCTTTACCAAACTATTTTTTCCTTAACAATAAGCCCTCTTATAAGAAAGCTTGATATCATTTTTATATGATTAAAAAAAATGTAAAAAGGCCAGATAACTTAGGAAAGGTAAATGATAGGGTCTCTGTCCTGATTCGCTAGTTCGAAATAAAAACGGCGAAATCTTCATGGGTTATCGGGAAATCTGAAAAAAAAAAGTCATTTCATCTTTCTGTCCTCCTTATAAATAAGCGCTTTCACCTAAAACAACAAACAGATTTGTTTTCATCGAACGATAAGCTAAAAGATGCTTGAAATTCCAAGAGGGATAATTATCACTTACCTGTATACATCGCTCCGTTACAGGGAGATAAACAAAATGTGCGGTTTTTTAAGAGTATTTTTCCCACTTTCATGCTTATAGTGCGTGACTAAAGAATCTGAATAAGCCATTACCAACCAATATACCTTTCTAAGCTCACATAGGACCACCTATTGGAAACAGCGCGTTACGCTAGCATAGGGACAAGATTTTTACAATGTTCATAGCTTGGTGCTCAAGAACCATCAAAGTAAAGAAGAAGAAAAATATTATGTAAAGAGCTTTTCTCAAGCACTTAAAACTAATCGCACCTAACCAAACTAGGATTCAAACCCCGTTACTCTTAATTAGAAAGGGGAATGTCTACCATGCTACCATGACGTAACAATTATACCTAGTTTGAAATCTACCACTGACGGCTAACCACCTCTAGGGTGTTTTAATAGAGTTGGCCAGTTTTGCTTTAAGTACAAGTCTCGATGTTATAAAGTATATCCAGCTATTTATCTGTTTCAATAAAAATAGACATCGCCTTTTTCATAAGCACTAATTTGTCTTTATTCAATTTGTTAGATTGCTTTTTTCCCATTAAATCTCCAAAACTTTTTGATACACTCACGCCAATTCAGTTATGTCAAGAATAAACCTATTAGAGCTTACATCTAATGTATAGGGGTTATTGAATCTCTGTGATTTGATACCTCTATTTCTCAATAATAAAACCAGTGCGACAGCTTGAAGCAGTGTCAGAATTTAACAACAGAAACCAGAATGGAAAATGGAAATGAAAATGGTTTATATTTTTAGTTATATCCGCCACCATAAATATTTCGTACATTCTAATCTTCCCTTTACAAAATTGAACAAATGATTACTTACCTGAGAATTCCCATGTGCCATAAAGGAAACACTAAGTAAATCTCATTAAATTACAAGATGAAGCATTCAGTAGCTATCAACCCGGGGTTAAGTTCTCTTGTACTAATTAAAATCGAAGAAATTTCACTGCCGAATATTTAGTAGGGCTCTATCCTCTCGCACTAGACCGAACCAGAATGATGCACGCCGATGATGATAGTAATTTTGGTTTCCAAAATGTCCCCTTAACTAGTGAATAATTCGGGGCGCTTGAATTAACCGACTCACTAAGTGAGCAGTCACCCTCAAGTTGCGTGTACCGCAGTGCGCGCTGGTGGCGAGCTGCGCCGAGTATCGCCTCCAGATCACGCGGCCTTCTCTCAGCTGATAGTAGCAGATCTGTTGGTGGTTTGGATCTCTTTTAAAAGCCTGCTCGAAATGCGGGCTGTGTTATAAGATCAGTGGGTTGGAACAAAGCGTCCACATAATTATAGTGAACTCATTGCAAAGAAGCATTGGAAACAAAATAACTCACTGTCAGTGGGATTCAAGTGTTGTCGTGATACTAGAGATCCTATCATTGCAATTAAGCTTGATTGTCGAAGGGATAAGCTTTAAATGGATCTAAATCTGAACAATCGATGAAATAATTATTCCACGCAAGACTGTTTTCTTTGTATGTGACCTCGTTGGCATAACATCTAATTTTTTAGTAACACCCCCTTCCCAATCTCCCCTTTCCTTGAGTTAACATCGATATCAGAAAAAGTTATGATTCGCTGAGAAGAATAAGAGGAGTTTTAAGGTACATTTTGAACAATAAGGGGAAATCAGCTCATTCTGTAGTTTCCTAGGATATATTAAAAGTACGTACGGACACTTTTTAAGGCTATCATTAACAATTCCTGAAACAAGCGCTTAGAAATAAAAGTGCTTTCTTTATTTACGGGTGAGGGGGTGAGAGAGAGAGAGAGAGAGAGAGAGAGAGAGAGAGAGAGAGAGAGAGAGAGAGAGAGAGAGAGAGAGGGAGGGAGAGAGGGAGAGACAGAGACAGACAGACAGACAGACAGACAGACAGACAGAGAGGAGAGAAAAGGGAGAGAGAGAGAGAGGGGGGGGGGGGGTAATTACATCGTAATGAATATTTCGAAATGATGAAAAATAATTTTGGGTTTTACAAAATTAGCGTACTTATTCTTATTCCTTCTGCTAGGCATATAGAGTAAAACCGTGTAATGCCGCTAAACGTTTTAAATGTTTAAACTCAATTATTTTCTTTTGAGATCCATCTATCTTAAATTTTTCTTCAAAGACGTATCGTTTTTTTTCATAACTGAACCTAAAATATTTCCGCACTGACAGCGAATCTCAAAGGGGACCGAGTTACCATAAGGGTCCGTGCAAATATACCTGCTAAGGTGGATTAGTGAAGGAAAACATCGGGATATAATAGCAAAGTCGAAGACAAAGTTTTCCTTACCTTGATTTCACTAGACTAGTAAATTGAGGTCGTTGACTTTGAGATTCAATCTATTCCATCAAATAGTATTTTTTTTTTCTTTTTAGTAACATTAATCAAATGATTGTTATAAGTGGTTTACACCAATAAAAATGTATCGATGCTTATGGCTTGAAATAAAAACCCTCATAGTCAAGATTTTGTTGATTTAGAAACCGTAGGTTAGGAGCTAAGTTTTTAAAATATACCTATGTTAAGCATTGTGAGGTAACTGAACCATCTGTCGATTATTAATCTAATCAAAGATTTAATTTTGTTTGTTATACTAAAATGCGCAGAGTTTTTTTTCCCCCAAAAGCAAACATTATAAGCATAAAAAATATGAGAATAAAAAAAAACAGAGAGAGTAGTCAAGACTGTTTGCTAAAGTCACTAGGTGCGCCCCAATACTGACCTCCCACAACCCCCTGCGGAGGGTAATTGAATCCCTTCTCCCATGTTTAAAGTCTTCTTTCTGGACAATTAATATAATATCCTAGCAGTGAGGTCAAGCGATGAAAAAAACGCCATCAAAGTTAATGGGTTTCGTTGACTCCTCTGACCTTTACTCCTTTTTCTGTGAAGTACATTTTACGACTTAGTGGATTCAACACAGCTGTCTTCGTCCACTAGAAAGAGTTACATATGAAGATTTTTCTCAAGGTTTTTCTAGAAGACTGGAATCGTCGTAAATTTAAGTTGATTTATGTTGACTCTTTAATAGCTTACTGCTGCCACTTTGAAGCCAGATTTGCTTTTAAGAATATCAAATATTCTTTAACTTCAAATATAATGTTTGAGTGAAATCGCGAACAATACACTTTACTGAGGAGTGAAATTGTGTAGGCCATCCAACCGTTTATCTATAGATGTTAAGTAGGCCCTAATGACTGTAGCTTGTACTTTCTGTTTTATTTTTACCATATGATGGATTTTTTGCGCTAATTTTTTATTCGTGTTTTCTCTTTTACGGCCGGCTTATTATTTCTTTCTGGTTGGTATTGATTATTGAGAATATTTGGGTCTTTAATCAGTTTTCTAAACTCTGCCCACAAAACGTCATCAATTCCTACATATTTTTGGCAAATAGCACATTTCAGCTTCTTTCATTGGTATGGAATTTATAAAAATCCATTATTTTTCTAGTTTTTTTCGAAAGGTGTCCTTTGGAAGTGGCTTGTAAGAACTTGAGGTTGTAGAAGCGTTTTCCAAATGAAGCATCACGTCTGTAAGAAAAAAAAAGTGTTGTTGCTGAGGCTTTTAAGGCTTCTGTTATTTTTAAATCGCTGATGTAGCCAAATAGTAGCGCTGAACGTGTTCTTATACTTTTTTTCTCATAGTTTTCTTTTTTTTTTTTTAAATTGCTATTTTTGTTATTGCTGTTTCAGCTGTTTTATATGTTGCTCATGTTTGTCTTAATGATGGTAATAAGTTGTTCTTTTCTTGTCTTGTCTTGTTGTTCTTTTGCTATCATTGTAATTATTAGATTTTTTTTTTGTAACTACCATTTCCGCTGCCGTTGTTTCTAGTTAAAAAGATACAATTCACTGCATTTTTTTTAATCAAGAGGATATCCACATTGTAGACAGCTTGCATTAACCTCTCTCTCTCTCTCTCTCTCTCTCTCTCTCTCTCTCTCTCTCTCTCTCTCTCTCTCTCTCTCTCTCTCTCTCTCTCTCTCTCTCTCTCCTTCATCTGTGTGTATGTTTCTGGGTTTTTTTTCCTCCTTTTCAGACTCTGTCTTTCGATTGCTTTATTTGTTCATTTAGACCCACATTAGGTTATTTTTGTGATTAGGCCTATCCCCAATTTCACCCTGTTCCATATAACCCACCTCCCCCCCCCCACACACACACACACTCCCTCTACCTCCGTCTATCTCTGCTTCCCTAATATCTCTCCTCTATTCTCTCTATTTCTCTCGTACCCTCTCAATATTTTATTGAACTTGGAGAGCTTCCTGTCTAAATACTACAAAACATTTTTTCACTTCCATCTCTCTTCCCTGGACGATTATGATCCTTTTGAGGCGGAGGACCAGAGGACACCAGGTCTTTTTAGCTCGGCAGGTGGTATAGGTTTTTTTTTCCAAGATGTTTTTTTTAGTATTTTACGTCTCTATGTGATTTTACTGCTTATTCATAGTCCCGTCTGGAAATAGCTGTGTAGGGTCTTTCTTTTTTTCAAAACTCGCTATCTCTCTCTCTCTCTCTCTCTCTCTCTCTCTCTCTCTCTCTCTCTCTCTCTCTCTCTCTCTCTCTCTCTCTCTCGTTCTCTCTCTCTCTCTTGCTCTCTGACTTTCTCTTTATTACTTTCTCTCTCGTTTTTCTGCACTGTGTCTTTCTTTTTAACTATCGATCTACACCCATCTGGTATCTATGAACTTATCGATATAGCAACCTAACTATCTTGCTATCTATCTATTTATTCATCTCTAGATTATGAATTCTTAATTCTCATATCGTTTCATATGTCTGTTCTCCTTTTTCCTATTTATCTATTTGCTTACCCGTCTACCTGTCTATCTCTCTATTTGTCTACCTCTCTAAATACTTTTCTATTCATCTATATATTCTCCCGTTTTATACAATTATTATTTCTATTATTTCTATTGTTTCTCCTTCTCTGGACAAACCCAACGATTTATCTCCTTTTTTTCCATGTGTCCATCAATTCATATATCCATCTACTTTTCACATTGTTATCATCAATGGATCTTAATGCTTGTCTATCTCTTTAATTTTCACCGTCCTAAGTCTTCACATAATTAGTAAACATGATGTAATCTCCAAAATTAATTTAATGAATATTTTAACGCATTTCCATGATAACATCAGCGTCAAGAGCTAAGCACCACAGTAGTATATTCGTGGCGTATGTGTGAGCCAATGAGAGACCTCGTAACATTCGAGGCAGTATGAGATGTGTCATGTTCTTATGTTACAGTGCGACCCTACATGATAGCAATGTTTTGTACCTCACAAAATTGTTTTTGGCATCCGCGAAATTAGCATCGAAATGAATTTTTAGCTTTTCAGGTTTTTAGTTATGCAGGTGTTGACAGTCCATCATTAGAGATAGATTGAATGTTTTTAGTTATGCAGGTGTTGACAGTCCATCATTAGAGATAGATTGAATGTTTTTAGTTATGCAGGTGTTGACAGTCCATCATTAGAGATAGATTGAATGTTTTTAGTTATGCAGGTGTTGACAGTCCATCATTAGAGATAGATTGAATGTTTACTGAATGTACAGCAGAATTCAATGAGTAGACTGACCTGTGAAATATGCAAGACAAAGCCATAACTGCGTTTTGTTGAAATTGCTGTTGCTGAAACAACTTTTTCAAACTTAAAGACGGATAGATCTGTAAAATTCAGGCGTACAACAATTTTGTGTGGAACAAGACGAGTAAAACACATATTGAATAATTGCAACTGGAAAATTCACTAAATGTGGCAAATGTTTGGTAGTTGACCAGCAGAAGTGGCGACAATCTGACCAGAGGCAACTCACCTGTTACTCTGGTTACATCGTTACTTCTCGGCATTAAGTGTTCGAGATGGACCACATGCACACCGCTTATGTATTTGAACTGGCTATTAATGATGCTATGTTTGGGATGACCAAAGCGCTGTAATGCTTTGATGAAATAATACCTCCGATACATGTGTTGATCGTCAAGTTTTGATTGTAGGGATCACCATAGAACTGTGAACTTTGACCTGTGATGTTATTGGTGATGAAAGGGCTGTGATATTTTGGTTTTTCTAAGAGATGTAATATAACGGTAACCATAGATTGACCATAGACTGTAAGCTATGGTGACATGTTTTGGGTTGACCTCGTGCATAGCTCTGATGTTTGGTATTATAATCGTAGTAACTGTAAGCTATGGTTTGACCATGGCATAGGTTTGGTTTCAAAACCTTTTAAGGCCACACGATCATGGAAGGAGCGATAAAGCTCAAAACTGCTTGTTTTGTATTCTAGCCCTTTACCTATATCTATATCTTGTCGGAGCCTAGCACCATAAAGCGCCTGGTAGATAAAATAATATTTTACCATGAGGGCAAGTTTTAAATAGCCGAGTACAAAGGTTAAATAAAATCAAAGATCCTTCTCACAAAGAAACAGAAAAAATATGTGTTTTATCATTTATTTTTTACCTAAGCATATTTTAGCCATTTTTTCTGATTCCTCTTAGTTTTGTTTTCTCTTTATTTTTTTATTTTTTTTTTACTCAGTGATTTCTTTTCATAAATGTTCTTTACCATTTCGATTTTTGCTTTCATATCCTTCGCTCTGTTCTTTTTTTCGCTTTGTTTTGTTTAATTTGTAATTTTTTTTATTTTTTTTTTTTTTTTTTGGAAAAATATCTGAGCAGCGTTCAGGATCAATTGTCGCATTTTCTTATGTTCCGAAAACAGTTCAGAAAAGGTATATCCTTGATTTAAAATAGATCTTACTTTGGGCGTTGGTTTTTCCAATGTCACTTTGTGAAAGCTGGCCGCAGGTGAATATGAAAATATAATAATGTTGAATGTAAGCCCTGAGGCAAAACAGTTGAAGGCAAAGGGGAAGAGGTCAAGAGGCAGGGGCTTATCTTCTCTCTCAGTTGGGTCGGAGAAAGGAAAAGATGAGTTAAGTGAGGCACAAAGAAACCGAAAGAAATTCGTGGATAAACCACATAGTATACCTGTGAGATTGGCCAGCCCAGATAGGGTGAGCAGTGAGCTCGCTTGTCGGAGTTAAGTGATGGGGGACTGGACCAGATTAGAGGGCAAGCGATGAGAGACAGTTCACAGTTCTGTTATCTTCAATCTGACACTGTAGGGTCAGAACAAAAGTTAAGCTCTTCATATCTTGATAACAATGGACAGTTAGGAGTGGCCTACCCTTTAATTGATCTTTGAAAGCATGGCTTTTTTATCTCTTGATCGATTAACTTTTATACTAAATTCAGATTTTTTAAAAAAATGTAACTCATTTTTGTGCGCTTCCATGTAATTGCTGAATCTCTAATAAATTGCCAGTTTTAAAAAAGTGTGATAAAGATTGAGAGATCACAATATTCCAACATATAAATTATGGTTCCCAAAGAACGTAAATATTAATTTGGATTCTTAAAGGGTTAATTCAAATTCAGTGCTTACAGTTGTCTGCAAAGGTTCCCAAACTAGCCATGGCCGAACCAGGACATTTTAGAACACACAGGACTTGTTATGGTGGACAGACTGACGCAGTTCCAAGAGAACTAAACAAGGCAGCAAAACGAAGCTAACTTTCATTCTGATAAATGTAGCATTCACCAATTTCCTAAAAACCAGGAAGATATAAAAACTTGAAAGATTGTCCTATCTTCAACTGATGACCTTACAAATCACACTTAAAGATGTCAAACATGTCTGTTTACATTGAGCTTATTTTCAGAGTAGAGACTGCCGCTCTCCCGAACTTTCCACAGATCAGATAAACTGACAATACATTTCCGTCAGCTGTTTCAAACAGCGCAAAATGGCGGAAACATGCGCAAAGCCACTTTAACAGCTGTGTTGGCTTCCGGTACCCGATATCGTTAAACACCGGGGCAACTAGTCAACGAGTGACAAGTGGCAGAGCGCCAAAAAAATGCTTGAACATTTCCACATGCTTTTGTTCGCAATTGGCAAAAAGAAGCTATAATATCGTGAACTTTTAGGAATGCTTAACTGAGGAAAATTCAGAAAATCTGTGTAGGATATTAAAAAAAAACATTAGGTCGGCTAATTTTTTGATAACTACGCGACCTTAAAAAGTTATGTCTTTTTAAAGTCGCAAGGGATTAAAGAAATGCGCCTAACTTTAGAACGAATGACTTGCTCACGTATTGTGCCGAATGAATAGATTCACAAATTTAACATTGTGCCCCGAGCCCCTTGCATACGTGGCATCGTCATCACCGTCATCAATAGGAACCTTCTTCTTCTTCTTCTTCTTCTTCTTCTTCTTCTTCTTCTTCTTCTTCTTCTTCTTCTTCTTCTTCTTCTTCTTCTTCTTCTTCTTCTTCTTCTTCTTCTTCTTCTTCTTCTTCTTCTTCTTCTTCTTCTTCTTCTTCTTCATTGTTATTATTATTATTATTATTATTATTATTATTATTATTATTATTATTATTATTATTATTATTATTATTATTAATATTGTTTAAATTATCATTACTATTATGTTGTTATTATCGGTGTTATTTCTGTTGTTATTCTTTTTCTTATTATTTTTCTGCAAAAATAAAATCGCTCGAAGCGATTTTTTTTTCTTTTCAAAACCTTCTGATCGGCTTAGAACCTAATTAGACCATTTTGTTTTCTTTGACAGCTTTTTCTTAAGGTTCGTGAACAAAATCTGTTTCCATGCATTAATAAGATATTCTGCTTAAAAATTAAACATGGCTAGAAATCTTTCTGTTTTTTTTTTGATTTTTTTTTGTTTTTTTTTTGTTTTTTTTTTTGTTTTGTTTTTGGTTTTGTTTGTTTTTTAATCAGCTTAAAGCTCTTCCGGGTTCAACAAAGTTTGGCCGATTGAAACATAGTTTGGCTGCGAACTTAATTCATCATGTGTGTCGGTGAGAGAAAGATGATAAACATTCAACTCATCGTCTGAGCAGGGCGTTTCAGCGACAGTCCTATAGACACGTATAAACCTGTCAGAAAGACCTGAAGATTTTAAACGTATTATGACTTGTGTGTGGGGGGGGGGGAGGGAGGGGGGAGAACAATGTAATTATTGTCGCTATTGATGTTGTTATTATTATTGTTGTTAATAATATTAGTATTTTTCATTGATAATATTTTAATAAAATTATGCTAATAATTTGCTTCTTCTTCTTCTTCTTCTTCTTCTTCTTCTTCTTCTTCTTCTTCTTCTTCTTCTTCTTCTTCTTCTTCTTCTTCTTCTTCTTCTTCTTCTTCTTCTTCTTCTTCTTCTTCTTCTTCTTCTTCTTCTTCTTCTTCTTCTTCTTCTTCTTCTTCTTCTTCTTCTTCTTCTTCTTCTTCTTCTTCTTCTTCTTCTTCTTCTTCTTCTTCTTCTTCTTCTTCTTCTTATTATTATTATTATTATTATTATTATTATTATTATTATTATTATTATTATTATTATTATTATTATTATTATTATTATTATTATTGTTGTTGTTATTATTGTTATTATAATTATTATTATCATCATCGTCATCCTCCTCCTCCTTCTCATCATCATCATCATCATCATCATCATCATCATCATCATCATTATCATCATCATTAATCCAAGTTTTATATTTGTTTCTAATTTGATTTTCGAAATTTCTTTTCCAAACACACTTTTTAGTTATTTATCCGTTTTCGTTTTTGGAAAGGCACAAGGAAAAAAGTATGATTATAATTTTTTTTTTTTAAATTGAAAATTTTTCGGCAAGTTAAGTTAACCACTAGGGAACAACTAACCCATATCATTGAACCTCTTCAAGTGGTTTTTGTTTGTATCACGGTCCTTCATGCTAACTTGGATTTCTCAAGTTTATGTAACATTGATTATAACAGACATTAGGATTGTTAGCACAGGTAGTTCTCTGAGGCCAAGTTGTACTTTTGTAAAACTTAAGGCTCTTAATGTTCTGCAATGAAAATGAGTATAAATAGGATCATACTAGAATATGAAAACTCTCTCTTCCTGTCTCTCTCTATCTCCCTGTCTCTTTCTCTTCCTGTCTATCTCTCTTTCTCTTTTTTTTTCTCTCTCTCTCTCTCTTTATCTCCCTCTCTCTTCCCTTCTCTCATCTTTCTCTTTCTCTATCAATTTCTCTCATTTCTCTATCACTCTCTTATCCTCTCTCTTTCTCTCTCATTCCTTCATCTTCCCCTCTCTCGCTCTCTCGCTCTGTCTGTCTGTCTGTCTGTCTGTCTGTCTGTCTCGCTCTCTCGCTCTCTCGCTTTGTCTGTCTGTCTGTCTGTCTGTCTGTCTGTCTGTCTGTCTGTCTGTCTCTCTCTCTCTCTCTCTCTCTCTCTCTCTCTCTCTCTCTCTCTCTCTTTCTATCTCTCTGTGCTCTTTTTAGTTGACTACTTTCGGTGGCATTGAGTTTTGGAGAGGAATGAGGAGGAAAAGAGCATCGAAAAAAATGAAGCCGATCTTACGTCAAGACTTTTGTGTCAATCTTTACAACAGAAAAGATATTTCAATGTACCATCGATGCTCTTTGATCTAAAATTAGAAAAAAATGTACTATTGTCATCTTGGTTTTCATGGGAAAATAATTTGCATAAATAGAGCAGATATTTATACGTGGTTTAGGCCTATTATTTCTTGGAAATTTAAGTCCAATGAAAGATAAGCAAATGTTCTTCATTTTAAGTTATTTTCCTAGCAAAAGTCAAGAAATAAATAAAATAAGAATTGAGATTTCTTATGTCATCTTATGTCATTAACAGGAAGCTTGGATAGGGAGATGAGCTCACCAAAAGGCCCGAGTGTAAAAACACATTATGTTGTTCGTTCTCAACAAACTATAAACTCATTCCACTAAACCAAAATCAATTAAGTTGCCGTAACTAGGAATCCACGATTAAAGTAATCTAGCAGTAGAGCATAGTACCTCTTCAGTCGTTAAAAAAAACTTCATCACAACACATCGAAATCTGATCTTTTTCAACGGGAAAATATTATGCCAATATTTTGTGGAATTTATGTAGAGATCAAGATTGGTTAGTTCATACTTTAAAGGTTATTTCCACTTTGCGGTAAGATCTTGAAACAAGATCTAGATCTACTTTGGGAGCTATGAACGGCTATTCTCCGTCATGGCGAAGCGTCTAGTTACCGGCAGGTGTGCAGAGAATGAGGTAGAAAATCTATTATTGAATGAATTAAGATTAAGGTTTAATCGAAAGGAAGAAACAATATGAACCATTTATCTCCCCCCCACGCCCCTAAAACAATGTTTCGTCTGTTTGTGAGGATGTTTGTTTTATGTAACGAGAGATAATTATCTTTGAGGAAAAGAGAGAGAGAGAGAGAGAGAGAGAGAGAGAGAGAGAGAGAAGAAGAAGTAGAAGAAAGAGAGAGAAGAAGAAGAAGAAAAAGAAGAAGAGAGAGAGAGAAAGAGAGAGAAGAATAAGAAGAAGAATAAGAAGAGAGAGAGAGAGAAGAAGAAGAAGAAGAAGAATAAGAAGAAGAAGAAGAAGAAGAGGAAGAAGACGAAGAAGAAGAAGAAGAAGAAGAAGAAGAAGAAGAAGAAGAAGAAGAAGAAGAAGAAGAAGAAGAAGAAGAAGAAGAAGAAGAAGAAGAAGAAGAAGAAGAAGAAGAAGAAGAAGAAGAAGAAGAAGAAGAAGAAGAAGAAGAAGAAGAAGAGAGAGTGAGAGAAAGAGAAAGAGAGAGAGAGAGGCGTGTGTGTGTGTGTGTGGTGGGGGGGGGGGTGAACGAGTGTAGCAAATTAGATGGATAAGAGAAAAAGAATGACACTCATATTGAAAGATGGAGAGAAAGGGAGTAAAAAAAGCTTGGAGGATAAATAGAGATAGATCAGCAGATAATAAAGAGGCAGATAGATATAAAATGAAAAAAAAATTTATTAAGATAAGTCGAATTGTTCCTACATACAAACAACCATTTATACAAACATACATACAATCATGCAGATTGACAGACAGATAGATTATTAAGCAAATAGGCGGGCTTTTGTGTAATTAATAATTATTGGGGTTTTTTTTTCAGCTTTTATTGAGCAGAATGCATAATTGTTAAGCCTTGGTTTTACTTCAAAGGTTTTGGAAAAATAATCAAATACTTAACAGTGTTGAGGTTTTGTATGTTGTTTTTTTATTTGTTGTCTTGTTTTGATAAAATGGATCTAAAATAATTTATATGATGGCCCATTTACATTTATATTAAAGCATTAAACTTTAAATAAGAAATCATCTAACTCTGTACTTCCCAAATCTAGTTAAAAACCCTATTAAAAGCTTATTAGAAGGCTGTGTCTTACTGCAAAAAGCGCCTTCAAGCACGTTATTGCTGCCTATTCGTTTTAAACAAGATAATAAATGAATATGTACACGGATTTTTAAATAGATTTAGATTTTAAAAATATAAGCTAACAATTCTTTAATCTTATTGGGAAATAGTTTTGATCTGAATTGTTTTCTATTTCATCAAAGATAATGAATACAGAAACACCCAAATGTTATGTCTACTATTTACAATTCAGGATTGGTATTTGAATTGATAGATAGAGGACTGAGTAAATTAATTAGCATAATCTAAACCCCATGTGGCACACCGGCAACATATACTTTGAGACTTTTAGTTTTAATGATTCATGTAAGTTTAGATTTGGTTTAGTTTGAAATTCAGTAGACATGGTTTAATCTACGTTACTCGTACAAAACTGTTCTGTCCTCTTTAAGTTTCGAGTGAGTTGAAATTTAATCACCTTCATTTTGAACACTAATAATCAGATCTGAGTAATCATAATAACATTTTTTATTTCGAGATCTAGAGTCTACGTTACATCGTGGTCTCAATATACCAGATTTGTGTATGCCGTCGATAGGTTTTGTGGCGCCCACATACTGTTAATGACGTGAGACAAATTCAATCAACGCTCCATAAAAATCAATTTATTTCGCTTTTTTTTAGAGCTCAATGAAGTCATTAAAAGCTTAGCATATTTCTCATTATGCGGTCTTTTGGGATCTTAAGGGTAGTCTTAAAAACTGGGTTACTTCATTTAAGGGACAAAGTATAATAGTATTTCTGTTCTGTCATTTTTGGAAAACTAAAAAAAAAAAAAAATCTAGAGTTTAATTAATCTATTTATGTTTAAATAAAGACTTTATTTGTTGAAATTGCAAGTACTCTTAATTCAAACGATTTCGAATGTTTTATACCTTTACTTCTTTATGGAATCCAAAAACATATTTCTTAGTTGTATGACAGTTTAAAAATACTAAAAAAAATTACGAAATAATTTTTTGTTAAATTAAATTTGCCAGGCACAGACTAGTTCCTCTAATTTTTTTTTTCTTTCTTCCTCGGTGCATTACTTACATTTTCCTCCGTTTTGTCTGATCTGCAATAATTATTATAACTGCAAATATTATCAATTGTTGGAAGAAACGAATTTAAATAGAATAAAACATAAATAAGAATATTAGATATTGTAAATAGATCTTGTTTCATTTGTTAAATAACTGAACAGCAAAACATTTATCAAATAACTTTAGTCAAGACAACAGTTTACTAATGATATTTCGATGTTCACATTTTATGACAGGAAGTTTGTCGCAACAGTTTTGATTTCTATGTTTAGAAAATTTACTCAGATAAAAATCTGTACTTGTTAAGCTAGATCTGAAAATTTGACATTCATCACAAAAATATTCCATGACATCAATCATTTTAAGATTCTTGAATTGCATAAGTAGATGACGCAAGAGGACTTCCAATAAGGCATAGATTACCCGAAAGTCAACTCTTAGATTCCTCCTTAAGTTAGTGTGTAAAATCTTGAAGTTTCATTATTAATCTCGAGGGATTTAGAAAAACTCTTTTACAATTTAATTAGCTAAGCTACATCATTATTGTGTGAAAATCCATGTCTATGACACAAGATGTATTTTATGGAGATGATTATATCACCTCTGCCTCCTTTGAAGTAAGGCAAATCACACAATAATATTCGCACAACGCTTCGATTACTCCTTAGAGTGTACAAAATCCTGAACTTTATTAATTTCCGGAAAGATTGTGTTGCCCCGACGTTGCACGGCATGCTAAGTTCAGGATTTCGAAATATCATTTCACAATTTGATTAGCTTGGCTACATCATTATTGTAGGAGAATTCTTGTCTGTGACACAAGATGTATTTTATCAAGATGATTATACCACCTATTTCTCCGTGTGGGGAAGGCAAAGCACACAACATTATTCTGGTCTTATTTCTCTAGCGCCTCTTTGTGTAAAAAGGGCAATAAAACGAGGAGCCATAACCTCTTAAATGATCAGCAGTATGGAGTCTGACTGGAGAGGAATTTAAAAAAAAAATAAAAGCAGCGTAGCTTTTTCTTAAAATTTGTGTCGTCTTAGCCGAATAATCTCGAGCTTATTCCAACAGACCATTACCTACGATGCATTGAGCAGGAGATTTGCATATTTTTTTTTAATTTAAAAGGCTGCTTGAGATACAATCACAAACCAACTCAGACTCTCGTTTCCAGCCAATTTATCTTTTCTTCCTGCTTATATTGAAGACTGTGAAACTGATAATAATCAGTAACTAAAACACAAGTAACAAATCAGTTTCGACCAGCAGAATGACCAACCGTATAAAAAAGAAAAAAATTTACACACATACATATATATATATATATATATATATATATATATATGTGTGTGTGTGTGTGTCTGTGTGTGTAAAAGAATTTAAAAAAACGTGCAGGTTTTCCTAGAATTGAAAGAAAAAAAAAATTCAGACGAGAAAATCTTTTTGACAAGCTTTTATGAAAAAGACAAGTGCTGTCAACTTTTGACATATTATTCTTTTAAGGCATGAGGAAGCGATCAAGGCTGCACACTGAACACATATAAATGAAAATTTTAAGAAATGGGAGAGGTTTTCAGTCAATTAAAAGCGAAGAGACAAAGACGGAGAGGCACGAAAAAGGGGGGGGGGGAGAGAGAGAGAGAGAGAGAGAGAGAGAGAGAGAGAGAGAGAGAGAGAGAGAGAGAGAGAGAGAGAGAGAGACATTACATATAAAAAGAGAAGAAATTTAATATATAGATAGGAAGTGTGAATTGAAATAATGTGTTCCTTCCTTCAAAAAAAATCACCCTTTTAAACTGTAATATAGTTTCCAATGAGAAATAGAGTGAGCTAGAGAGTAAGAGAGAAGTAGAGAAAGGGTAAGAGTAAAAAAAGAGACAGAGAGAGAGAGAGACAGAGAGAGAGAGAGAGAGAGAGAGAGAGAGAGAGAGAGAGAGACAGACAGACAGACAGACAGACAGACAGACAGACAGACAGACAGACAGACAGATAGAGCGGGTGAGGGAATATCTTTATTGAATTCTCTGAAATAATGTGTATTGAGATTTTTCATCTAGCGCCGAAAGTTTTGACCACGTCCACATTTGTATTTACATTTTTCTCTTGTCTCTCCGGGATCGCACAGAAACGGGGAAAACAGCGAATGGTAGTGAATAGACAGAGTTCTAAAGAATTCGTTAGTTTTTTTTGCTTTTTCTTTCAATTTAAAGGCTGGATCTAATGTTGATTTTAAAGAATTTCGTCATCTTTACTCTCGCCCAGACATTGACAAGTCTGTAAAATCAAGTTTGGTGTCTCCATCAAATTCCTGTTCTTCTCGCGAGATTGAAACCTAATCTACGTAACTCACGCCAATTCTCTCCTCTCCTGCCCATAAGTCCACATCTTTTCTTGTCATTGCTGAGTTTCCAACGCAAATGATAAACTTCTCTGTTATAACGAGAGGAGATAGAGAGGAGAAAGCCGTAGGCGAGGAGACAGAGAGTTGAGGAGGAGATACTTGTTTCGATCTCCAGCATTTGAGCAACATTAGTTGTTTTTAATACTTAAATCTTCACTTTTCAAGGAATAAAACGTTAACTACGAACAAAATTAACGAAGTTTTAAAGGAAAAGTGGTTGCGGCCATTACTGCTAAAACACTGATATTTAGATTATTATCAACTTTTCCCTCACGTTGTAAAAAAGCTAACATTGAAAGCATCTTGTGGGGTTTTTTTTAGTGGAGAGATCTTCACCGCAAAATTGAATGTCCTGAAAGACCCTCACTTTAAGTTTCACAGGATGCCTCCAACCGCGGTTCCCAATAGGAAGAGAATGTGTGACGTCTCTTGTGGTTCTAAACAATCTAAGGATAATACGGCATCAGACTTTTTCAACTTCGATCCGTCGGTCTTGTTATCTTAAAGAGCGACTATGACTGGCTTTCGGAGCAAGGCTATACTAAGTGGATAAAGCTTTTCAATGCGCTTGGCAAACTCTTAATGATTAGGGACAATTAAGAAAAGATTGTGCAAAGCCTTTTACTTCCCGTTGCTGAGGGGAAGTGATGTTATAACCTTTTCTCTCTAACAATCACAATTAAGTCTACATAAGGAGTGTGAAGTTATTATATGTGCCATCTTGTAAGATATTTATTTTACAATTTCTTCATAAACGTCAATGTTTAAAGTAACCTTAACAATTCATCTTTTCTGCGCAAAATTAAGTGTATCATTAGGTCTCAAAATTGTGTTGTCATCACTTATTGTTATACTGATTCCACAATTATCATTGGAATATATGGGCGCACATAAAAGACACGTTAATCCATGCAACACTATTTTACACTTTAAGTTCTCAAGTCGTTTTCTATGACAAAGCAAAATGAGAAAATTTATGGGATTTTTATTCAAGCTTTCAGCGTTGCTGGCAATCAAGACGATGTTACGCACCTTGTCTAAAAGCTTGCTTGTTCCGCTTGAACACAAAAATTTTATGAGCCTGCTGTCTGGGATTTAAAGGGTATTTCTTTTTTAAACCATGCCTTCAGGCATCAACGGCTGCCTGAAGTTAGAAAAAAAATACGTGAATTTACTGTTCTCCACTTTTTTTTTTATTTTTGGTTGAGGAATTAAATATGTAAAAATTACGGCTGGTAATCATGCGAGGCTGTAAAAAAGCCGAACCAACTAGATCAACTCATTCGAAGCTTTATTAAAGTATCATTTACGCAATTCACTTGCTTGTTTACTTAGATAAACTTCTTTCCTTAATTTTCCTGGCGTAAATCCCTTACTGAAATTAGTGCGATCGTGGTTAAATTTCCCCAAACGCAATCAAAGAAAATTACTTTCCGAAATTTTAAGCTTGAACAACTTTACAATGCACAAGGAATGAATGACGGAAAAATGAATACAGAACTTTCTAAACGCAGTTTTCACGATGGAAACTATGCCTCATACGTTATTGAAAGATAATGACTATTATGCATATTTTTTAGCACTGAAGTTTTCGATTCAGCTCTTTATTGACACCGTCTAATGACCTGTCAGAGGTGAACATCGATTTTGAACACCTCAACTTTCTTTTTAGAAAAATTTTATCGATGGATTAAAAAAACAGTGAATTTAAAATGGGGCTAAGGATTGTGAGAAAAAAAATGTGAACCAGAGAGAAGGCGAGACAGAATCAATAAAGTTAAAGGGAATGAGTGAACAATAAATGAGAAAAAAAAAATAAATTTGCAGAGATTCGCGAGGCAGTGATGGCGCCAACAGACATAAGTTACAGTCCTGGATTTTTTATTGGCCTCTTTCACGAGAAACCGCACGGTAGATTGACAGAATAAAAAGACAAGAAGAAGGAGAAGAAGAAGAAGAAGAAGAAGAAGAAGAAGAAGAAGAAGAAGAAGAAGAAGAAGAAGAAGAAGAAGAAGAAGAAGAAGAAGAAGAAGAAGAAGAAGAAGAAGAAGAAGAAGAAGAAGAAGAAGAAGAAGAAGAAGAAGAAGAAGAAGAAGAAGAAGAAGAAGAAGAAGAAGAAGAAGAAGAAGAAGAAGAAGAAGAAAAATGCTACAAAGTGAGATTAATAACTGATTAATTTTGTCACACATCCTCGTTTAGAATCTTTGAGTCGAATCCTCAGCTAACAACTGTACAGGTTGATAAATGTAAAGACTTTTTAGCCGTGTTTTTTTGTATATATAGATTTGACGGAGATGTTAGAAGGCGTGGGATGGGAATGGTGAAAATAAGCAAGCTAGGCTCAGACAAGATTTATACATGTATGTATTATACCACAAAAAATTGCAATGGATCACATCATGTGGGAGAAAAGTTTCAAAAATTCAATTTGAAAAGCTTAAATGAAAATACATTTTAATCTCGGAATATTTAATAAATGCGTAGCTAGTCTCTGTCTATGGGTTTGTTTGTTTTGTTTTTAAAGTTTTGTTGTTGTTGTTGTTGTTGTTGTTTTTCCTATGTGAGTGATTCGATTAAAAAAAAAAATTGGAGGAAGAGATCGGAAGGACATTAAAAAAAAAAAAAATATTCTCAAAAGTGTAAACCATTTTACAGCTATACCTTTCGACAAGATTAATTAAGCGATTCATCTCTAACTCATTTCCTCATAAGCTTTCTGGAATTTCTTCTATGAAGGGAAAACTTGCTAATACTTCCTAGGGATTTTTTTTATAAGTATTTATTTTGTTTCTATATTTTCGCCCATTTGAGAGTTGTTTTTTTTCTCTTGTACGTGTAATAATATCAGTAAATAGATACGTATCAGAGTAAGCTTCTTGCGTGTGGAATTATCATTTTGCTCACTGCACCAGAATATTTTTCATTTATCTAGGCTCTAATTTTGAGGAGTATGCCTCTGTAAATAAACCAGTCTGCTCTTCTCCTGTCCTGTGCCAGGACCCAGGACCCAGGACCCAGGATCCAGAACCACACCGAACGCCATTCGATGCGCAGACTCAGCCGCTATTCGCAATGAGATTTGTCTGCAGTTAGCTTAAGAGACGCTAATTGAATTAACTCAGACCAGAATAAAAACGTCAATACTAACCAGGTTACTTAAAAAAAAAATAGTCTCGGTAACCAATGGAGCTATTCCACTCACTCCTCTCAATGTCATCAGTGTGTTTTCTTTTTTCTCCTCTTCTCTACTGCTTGCTAATGAAATATTGAGTGCTCGGCCTGTCTGCGTAGTATACGTGCAATATCTGTTTCGCTCCATTAATTGTCTATTATCGCCCTTATTATTGTTCTTATATTACGGCGAAATACGATATTATAGATGCTGCTGTGTTTTTCTCCCTGTCTCATTCTGTCTCTGTCTTTCTGAATCTCTCGCTCTCTCTCTCTCTCTCTCTCTCTCTCTCTCTCTCTCTCTCTCTCTCTCTCTCTCTCTCTCTCTCTCTCTCTCTCTTTCTCTCTCTCTCACTCTCTCTCTCTCTCTCTTTCTCTCTCTCCATCTATCTATCTTTCTCTCTCCCCTCACCCCTGTGCTCTCAATCTGTCATTGTCACTTTTTGTGTGTGTTGTCTCTCTCTCTCTCTCTCTCTCTCTCTCTCTCTCTCTCTCTCTCTCTCTCTCTCTCTCTCTCTCTCTCTCTCATTTTTCCCCTTTCTCCACTTATCTAGCTATCTGCTTTTCTCGCCACTAGTTTTTTGAACGATATAGCTCTAGATCTCCCATTTTCAGTCTTTAACTATTTTTGCATATTTTGTTTATTGAGTCTCTCTCAATTTTTCATCCTATCTCTCTGATTCCCTCTCTCTCTTCGTCCACTCATCTATTTATCTGTTCATCGTTATAAAATTTTTTTTAACGATATGTCCCAATTTCTGGCTTTATCTATTTTTACACATTTTGTTAACCGGGTGTCTTGCATTTTCTCATATCTCTCTCTGTCTCTCTGTCTCTCTGTCTCTCCCTCTCTCTCTCTCTCTATCTCACTCTTTCTCTCCCCGCTTCAACTATCTCTATAGAGTCTAACAATGCATAAGAGATACTTCAACCCATGGTACTTCAAGGGGCTGCAGAGCTCAGTACTCAGCCACTGACTGGTTTACCCTGAGTATGCGCCTGGTCTTCCCTGCAGGAATTGGGAGTCGGGTTACGCATTTGTGTGTCTGCCTGTTTATTTTCTGCAAGTTTTTGTTTGTTTTTGTTTGTGGTTTTTTGCAGAATTTTGTTTCTTGATTATTTTTTCTGCATTAATGCATTAATTTCTAATAAAACGTCTCATTATCTTCCTATCAACCCTATCATTTCTCTCTCTCTCTCTCTCTCTCTCTCTCTCTCTCTCTCTCTCTCTCTCTCTCTCTCTCTCTCTCTCTCTCTCTCTCTCTCTCTGGCTCTCTCTCTCTATCTATCTATCTATCTATCTGCCTTTCTCTCTCTTTATCTCTCTTTATATATAAGTATATTATATATTTATATATATAATTTAGGTATACAATTCTCTCCATTTTGTCATGCTAGGCTACCTCGCTGTTTCATCGGATCTCAACTAAACTGTTTGGTTATGTAACTATGTTGATGATCTGTTTCTGACCTGAAATTTTCAACAATTTAAAACAAACAAGAATTTTTCCAGTAATTTTTATTACCTGTTCCTTAGTACCTTCAGCGTAAGAGTTGGCAAGGACATCTCTCTGAAGCAACAAATACTAGATCGCTACAACCTGAAGTTAATAGTACATATTTTTTTTTCTTCCATCCGGCTAATTTTGTAAAATCATTTATGTTTAGATCTTTTTAAAGCCCGTTTTCACTTATAACATATAATATATATATATATATATATATATATATATAGTTTGAAGATAAGTTGGTATAATTGCTAAGAGTGCTCAACTGTGGGAGCTTTTTATAAATATCGAAGATTTTACCTTTAATTCTCTTCATACGACACAAGAGACACCCTCGTCCTCTGCTTGAAACACCAGTGTCGTATGCAGAGAATTTAAGGTAAGATCTGCTATATCTATATATCTATCCCCGCAACTCAGCGTACCTCTTAGTACCTCATAGTAATATAATGAACGGTTGGAAAGAACTTCTAAAAAGATTGTTGTCGTTACTGGTGTTGTTGTTGTTGTTGTTGTTGTTGTTGTTGTTGTTGTTGTTGTTGTTGTTGTTGTTGTTGTTGTTGTCTTTGACATCCCGGCTGTTGATTGCCATTCTGGGGTCGACTTGCCACGCTTCTCCGAGTCACACGATCCTGGGCTAGCTTGATGTTCGTGTAGAGCTGGTTGCCAGTCCATTTTTTGATGTTGTCGTACCACTGACGTCTGGGTCTGCCCCTTCCTCTTCTACCATCTATTCTACCTGTGAAGACTGTTTTCTGTCAAAAGAAAAAGAAAGTAAAAGTACAGAAATAGCTGTTTACCAGTAAAAAGAGTGTGTAAACAGCCTTAAGCAGTGCCGTGAGTCTGTGGGTTAATTTCTACTCAGCAGAAGCGGTGCTACAGGAAACAAAATGAAGGTATTCATCCACATCATACTAGTATCAGAATTGGACGTTTGTGTAACCTCCGCTGAACACACTGATTCACACCTGGTAGCAGTGAGTTCTGGCTGAAAGAGTGCTTTGTGATCCCATCTGTCCCGTATATCATGACAGTTCCAGTTCTACTGGTTATAATTATGATTTTTTTTCTTTGAAAAAATTATTGAAATACACCTTTATAAAAATAATATTATGTCAAACGTAATCCGCATCGATCTGAGTTCTTTTTAATAATTTTTTTATTTGTTTTTAATAATCAAAAAAGGGGAAAAAACTTTATTTTTCTGTTGATCAGATTGATGTTCCACTAGATTTAAGACCCATTGTGTATTTGTACGACAGCTAGCTTGCCCATTTTACCTCTCCCATTCTCTTTTGATTCTTAAAAGCTCCGGTTCTAGCTTTTTAGCATCTCTAAATTTTATTCACTTTGGAGTAAGTACAAATTGGAAAGTTACTGCACTTATGAAACTAGGTTACTGCAAAGCACACGCCGTCTCACAAATACCCAACGAAGACTTAAAACACATAGACAAATTTGTGAGCTATGATCCAATTTTTTTTAAATTCTTTATTTCACTATTTATTGTATCAGTCTCTTTCCTCCCTCGGCATACACGCGCACACACACACACTTCTATTCACATTATGTTATATTTAGACTGCATCTCATTATATTCGCCGCCTTATCATATCTTGACACAAGATTCTCCCATGCCATAGCGTTATCATGAGCGTTTAGAAAAATCTTTAAATAAATTGAAAAAGTACAGAAATAGTTCCCAAACCTGTTCGTAGAATGAGTAGTTGGAATGCGCGACTGACATTTACCAGACGTTGATACCTGAAGGCTATTGGAATCAGACATTACAGCTAATCAAAAAGAGGATTTTTCAGGTGAGGAAACTTTCAATTATAGGGGGGAGTTTCCTTGGCGTCATTTCTCCCATAACAACACTTAGTTATTGGTTAGTAACTTCTTATCACGTATTATCTGTAAAAACAAAAAAGTTTTCCAAGTATATTAAAAAGCTATTATCAGTTATATCTTTCTCCTTTGTATATATCACTTCTTGGGGCAGCATTGGGAGAAGAGCAAAGGTGAAAAAGACTGGCCTTTATTGTTCACAGATTGTTTAGAAACAACTGAGATACCACACTCTTTACCCTTAATGGAAACAGATAGAAGAAACCTTAAACTTAATGATTAGATAAGAGAAAAAAAAATGAGCACCTGCAGATTTTTATTTTAAATACAGCTGACAGCAAGTTCATAAGGTTTTTTTCTCGATTACTCATAGCAATAATTTTCTGTTCTTTGATGAATAAATTATCTGATTTTCTTCTTCTTTTTTTTTAAAAAAAAAAAAAAAAACTACTTAAACGATTGTCCACAACAATTTCTTTGTTCAGTAAATTTAGACCATTTAAAATAAGTGTGAGATATTTAATTTATCTCTTTCTGCAGAATCAGTTCTCGGTGAATCTTTACACAGGTTAGCCTGTGTTTAAATTTTGACTCAGTGAGTGCTGGTCCTATAACTCTCAAAAGCTCATGAACACAAGATACTGTCAGGCCAAATTTTAAAAGGCGAAATGTAACAGTTGCGGTAAACTTCACTTGCGAATTTATATAAGCGTATTTTCTTTGGTCCTAATTGAATTTCACCATCTGATCAGTGTTTTATGATGAAAACCAGATTTATATATATATATATATATTGGTCGCCAATTGGGCAACTTCCGGTGTTTGCTGAGACACCGGTGGTGCCACCTGGCGAGGCTTCTGTCAGCAGGAACAGCTGGCGGATCTTCCTGCGAGACAGCATGGTGGCTGCTGAACGAATTCCGGCTTAGAGATTAAAAGAGATTCTGTTGGAACTGGCCTAGTGGAATGAAATATAATGCGCCGCTGATAAGAAGACAATTTCAATATCTTTATTTATACACATCTGTCATATTAGTTTGCCCAAAATTTGCTTTGGCAAAACAAAATTGTCTTATTATACTATTTGGCCAGGTCTAAACGCTCTGCTTTGAAGAAGAATAATCCTACGTAAATTAACAGCGTATAACAAAAGCTTACCTTTTGTTTTGCTTTAACTCACCATTGTTCTACCTGTTTCTTTCGAATGATATGGAACAGAAAATGGTTTTAAGTTATCCAAGTTTTAAACTAAATATGAAATCCCTCAAATTAAAAACAAAATTGGCAGGTGAGTGAATTTAGACTCAAGCCAATCCAACCCTACACTGTTTTTCAAAGGGCCCAATCATTCTTTTCTCTCATTTTTTGTTTCCTTTACATACCAATAAATATTTCCAATTGAAAGTATTAGTTTTGAACGCTTGAAAGACATAATCTATTTAATAAATGGACATTATCGGATTATGTTAGCGTGCAGATTCTGTGAAGCAAAATAGTAGCATTTCATGCGATCCGAAAAAAAAAAAAATCATGGTATCATTTCTCTCTCTCTCTCTCTCTCTCTCTCTCTCTCTCTCTCTCTCTCTCTCTCTCTCTCTCTCTCTCTCTCTCTCCCTCTCTCTCTCCCTTTACATCTCCTCCCCCTATCCCTCTGACTCTCTCTGACACACACCAAGACACATACGCACATTCCCTCTCTCAAGATACTCTAGAAGACACGCACTCCACATCAGAACAAGAAGTAAGGTAAATGGAACTGTATGCCCCAGCATATGCTTATTTTCTCTCATTGTTTTTGCTTGTTTCTAAGTGTGTGTTTAATTTCAATATTCCCTTGGCTATTGCTTGCAATGACAGTTTTCTTTCATCGAAACAGTTTGCGCTGTTGAAAAATGTTGAAATAATTTCTCAAAATAACAAAAAAGGAGACGTTCTGTACACATAACTAAGTGATGTGTTTTCAATTAGGAAATCAAATAACTTGATATTATTTATACCTAGAAAATATTCATATACGTTGTATAACATATCTTGTAATATTTAAAAAAAACGGTTTAGTATTTATAATATCGTCCAGCAACTGGTTCATACATAGCGCCATTATTCTCTGTAGTTGTCTGATTAAATTATTCAAATTCATCTATAACAGAGACTTCGGATCTGAGACTTGTGACAAACCTTGCCCTCTGTTAATCCTAAAAGTCAGAGGCCTAATTTCTATCTTGTAGTATTTAGTCTCACTCTTCTGCCCCTTGAATCTGAGACCTGGTCATGCTGAAGACAAACATAAGGCGTGGCAATGTCTACCACAGATCCTGGACGCAACATCGACATATGACTAAGGGCAACGTCAATGTCAGCTTATCAGCTTGTTCTCTGTGTGGAAATATCTTCTGTAAACTACTACATACATAGCTAGGTAGTGTATTTTGTTGTCTCTTTACTCCAGGCCTAATTTGTCTGCAACAAACGATCTCTCTTGCCATTCTAACGCTTAACTTACTACATCTTGGGATCACTTAAGGCTAAATGAGAGCTCCATCTACAGACTTCCTTGATGTCCTTTTGAAAGTGATCTTCCTCCGTTGGTGCGCATGCCCTATTGGTTGCAGACGACGCAGTCAGAGCTTGAAGTTCATAGTTCATAGTTTATTGATAGGTAGCCTTTTCTCAGCTCTTGAAACGGAAAACCAGTTTGTATTATACTTTCTCAATCTGTTTAAAGATCCCTCTAAACACTTGTTGTTGAAAAGGTTCCCGTAGATACATTACTCGTGGAAATTAATAGCTGCCATAATATTCATACTCATTGTGATATGAGTTTTAAAATTTATCCTTGCGTATATTGGAATTTTACAAAACTAGCTGACTTTCTTATTGATGATGATCATGTCTTGCTAAACATTAAACAATGTTCTTCTTTGGTTATGTTGATGAATCCATTAACCGGTATACATTAGATGGTTTTCTTGACAGGCAAAACTTGGTCACACCTTTCTTAAAGTTATTGACCTCCCAAGCTCGAAGATAGGGCGCCAATTGAGACGCTATAATCTGTTATTGATTTTCATTTGTCCCCAGAACCACACCTTTTAGCAATTATATTTTAGTGTTGAAGTTGCAAAGATCTCAATTCTGGTGTCGAGATACTCTCCGACTGTGTTTTTTTTTTTTTCTGAAATATCAACTGTAACTCTCACATTAATGTTTCAAGGTGTTTGAAAAAGTTACTGAACCAAGAAAATTAATTTTTAAAAAATTGATTCTTCCAACGAAAGAAACAATAGCGTAAGATAAAACTGAGCTAAATTAAAGTTGGGTAAAATAAAAACGGGAAAAGACAAACAAGACGGGAAAAAATCATCTATAGACCAAGATTTCCCCGTCCTTGAATTGATCACTCTTGATTTAACGAATCGTGACATGGGACAACTTCTCCAGATTCCCATGGCAGCCACAGGGGCCTAAGGCA
>JAWDGP010004054.1:280000-285000 GCA_033675545.1 Elysia crispata | reverse complement strand
TTTTTAGTGAAAACTCATAGCCTTCTATTAAACGTTTAAAAGGATCTTAAAGAAGGGAGTTAGCGGATTTCCAATATTCTTTTGGTTATCAGGATTTTAATCAACTTTACTCTCCTAACATCGAGAAAACACGTGAATTCAAAACGTGAATATCAGACGGAGCTCTAGCTTGTTTAAGAAAATAATTTAAGAGAAGGCAAAAAAAAAAAAAAAACAAGTTTCTCCCAATTACGAATTCGGAACCGTTGGAATGCTGTAAGTGCTAGGGCCTACATGTTTGGTGGCCAATAGCCTGTTCAATATTCAAGCTTTAAAAGCCATGGAATCTTGTAAAGATTAAATACGTGTTTATAAAAAAAAATATATTGTAAAAAGACAAACCTGCTCTTTAAATGTTGCCCTTTTTTTCTTCTTTTCTTGATTTTAGCGTAAAAAGGTTAAGGAGAGGCATTCTCCATGATATACAGGACGCTTTAGCCATCTTCTCCCTCATCTCTTTTTGCTCTCTTTCACTTTTTGTCTTCATTGGTTTCTACGTTACTGCTTCTGTGTTTGATATATTTATCTCTTTTTAATTCTAATTATTTTTCTTTCTTTTTACCAAGAAGTTGGTTACAATCTTTAAAGACCAATCTTTAACTATGGAAATACTTTTGTAACATGAAAAGTATATTTGAGTTTGCAATGTAGGTGATATTTGATTAGTTTGGCATGGTAAATTCATAAATTTCATTAAATTTGAAATTGTTTTTCGTCTTTCCTACTATGAATAGACTGTAAAGTACATATCAAAGTGAGTGCTCTGATTGGATAAAACAAAAGTCTAACAATCTAATCAGCTTCTATAATTAAACTAATAATGAGCAATGATATATCAATATTAGCAGAATTTACGTAATTCCAAATATAGAAAGAGATAGAATTGTTGCCAATTGTGTTGATCACAAACTAAATAATATGATAATAACAACAGTTAACTAATTTTGTTAAATTCTTTTAAACATCTTAAAACAGATTTGTGAACTATAGAGTTCGTTGACTGCTCACACTCCTTTGTTATCACGGCTTCACTTTAACCCCATACTCCTAACGTCGAGAAAACATGGGAAATAAAAGCGTTTTAAGTCAGCCTCAGCTCTGGCCTGTTTAGGAAACGATAGAAATGGTTTTAAAAAAAGGCAAATCTTCCCGAATTATTAATTCAAAGCCTTGCATGAGATTACTATCACAATTATCGATGAAGCTCCGTCTGTGTAATCTCAACCTGGTACATATCATCTTTCTCAGTCTTTTTTATACAACCGTTATAGTTTACTGAATAATTTTGAGATTGAATTAGCATTTATACAAGAGATATTTATAAAACACAAGCCAGCTCTCTAAATATCACCGATTTTTTTTTTTATATTTTAGCGTAAAATGTCAATGATAGCCACTGTGCGAACTGAGCAGTTTTAAAGAAACACATCAAAACCAGGTTTGGGATGGAGAAAAGAAAAAAAAAATGAAAAAAAAAACTTTTGTTTCCTGGAGCATCTTTCTGCAGGAAGACGCATTAAGATGAAAGCATTCTGTACTAGATCTAGTTCAATTTTGTGCGGAAAACTGCAGTAGTGTTGATTCAGAGCAGGACAACTAAATTTCTCCAAACCACTCCAGTAAGCCAAATCTGAAAGTGGTAGTTAATTGCAGAAGACAAGCTGGACTTCTGGTTAGGATGAGGCCTGGAGTATTCTCGGGTCGGGTTCCGACCATCAGGCCAGTAGGAGTACTAGGACCCGAAGCCTGATAATGGATACAGGAACTTGGGAAAAGCTTTACAAGTGGGAAGACCGCTTGGAGATCAATCAAGGGTTGATTGGGGCGAGGAATGATCTGAGTTGGTAGAGGAGAAGTATAGGGGGGTGGTGGGGGGGAGCCGGACTTCTCAACGGCAAGGGGAATACACATATCTTTACGTGTAAAGTAGAAATAATCTCAATGTATCATGTTAAGCAAGCATTGGTGTTTAGATCAAGCTATTTTTATCTTCTCTTTTTTCATCTCTCTCTCTCTTTCTCTCTCTCTCTCTCTCTCTCTCTCTCTCTCTCTCTCTCTCTCTCTCTCTCTCTCCCTCCCTCCCTCAACATTCCCTATAGCCTAATTCTTCTTTTTCTTTTTCTGCCTGCTCTTTTTTATACATGAATGTTTAAGAACACAGAAAATTAAATTAACTTCTAATTTAAACGTATTGAATTACCGTAAAAGGAGCATATCTTCACTTGTGTTTTTAATGAGATTGGTTATCTGATATCCAAAATTAATTATTCGATTTAAAGGCATAATACTAACAAAAAATTTTAAACAAAATAATTAAGGAAAATTGTAAGGAAAGACCATCTCATATATTGCAATACAACAATTTAATTATCATCATGTAATTAATTTTCAGAGTCTTGATTATTGCGAATTATTATTTTATTTGATACTAAAGAAAGTGAAATAAATATCTCCCACAACCTACATATCATACGGCAGATATTCAGTTTTAAAATTGCACTTCCCTTTAATACACACTTTGAAAAAGAGTCGTTTATTTAAAAAATCCGAGTAAGAAATTTCTAATCTTCTGTTCTAACGTATTTGTCCAGCAATTTTGAAATTCATATCAAACGAATTGGTACCCCTCTGTAGATTTAATTATTCAGAGTTTTGCCGAGTCTCGATATCCCTGCCTAAAGTTACATAAAAGTCTATTCGTATCTCTACACTAGCATTTTAGTTTTTTCTGACAATATTAAATTATTATTCTTCGATTAATTGACACGTTTCGTCAAGCAGCATACTATTGGTGTGCAAAGCAGCTCAGATAATGACGGATCTTTATCCTTAACAGCAGCATCCTTTTGGCTTATCTTTTAGACTTGATATGAACTTCCGGTAACTATTGTTCCGCTTCCGGTGGGACTCAACAAAGATTGATGTTCTTGTCAGCTCAACCGCTAAACTGCCGAAGCGGACGTGTTTACCATAGCGACAATTCTGATATCGGGCGGTTTTCATTCACCGTAATGTCTATTATGCCATGTTACCATGACAACGATAAGGTTGCTTTAAAAATAGGAATGTAGAAAAATACTCGCACTCAAATTTCTTTATTTAGATATGCCTCACAGTGCTGCGGCTCTGAAACATTTTTTTTTATTCATCATTGGTAGGAATTTTGGGCTAACAAGAAATGAGTTAAATATACTGACTTCCTCCGCGGATCTTCATGGAATTTTCAGTAACGCGTGTTGCTTGAGAAAATTCTGCAATTTTTTTTTGAAACACAGGAAACCAATTATTGACCCTCCTTTGAGGTCTTGGAAGTTTCTCAGAAAAAATGTTGAATTCTTTTCACATGCGAAAGTCTAAAATGGGTTACAAAAACCCATGTTGAACCTAACTTAGCAGCACGCACAAACATCATCTTTATACTGTTGGAATGGACGAGTTAATATAGGAGAATAATGATATGTATATATATATATATATATATATATATATATATATATATATATATATATATATATAATTATATATATATATAATATATACATATATTTTCTGACTTTTTTTTTCAATATAGGACCCCAACACCGAGGCAGGGAGGATATATCTTCACGCCCCTTAACACGTGTTTGCCGAGTAATAGCAAGCTCCACCAAATAATGAACAAAAACCCTGTGAAATTAAGTTATAGCTGCATGAGCAATATGAAAGAAATAAGAAACACTTCATAACCAAAAAAAATCCTCAACGCAGCCAACGATGAAAAGAACGTCCAGAAATATTGCAATTGTAGATATAAAAGCACATGCCTGTGTAAAGAAAAATGCCAAAAAAAAAAAAAAACAAAAAAAAAAACGTTGACTACCAGGCTACGGTCGAGCAAAAAAGCACAATAATTATAGACAGTTACAAAGGAACTACAGAAATGTGAATTTCAAAGTAAGTATAATCAACACACCTCCAGCTTTAGACTCGAACACAACCGATCTGAAATCAGCCTCAGGAAACATAATATATGGAAATTAAAACAGTCCAATAAAGAATACACCATCTCGTGGAAAATAATTAACAAAGTGAGGCCCTCTTCAACTACGACAAACAAAAATGCAATCTGTGCATAAGGGATTTTTTTTTCATTCTTTCAGAAAAGCCAAGCCTGAACAGATGAAATGAAATGTTCTATCTATGTCTAAACCGCAAGAAACATCTGCCTGAAAATGTGGGCCGGAAATAATATCATTCGCTTGTCGCTTATATACACACATGTATAAAAATTATGTTGATAAATTTTAAAGAGAAAGAGAGACAGAGAAGGTTAGTGGAGATCAGAGAGTGTAAGAAAGAGAGAGAAAGAGGAGGAGAGAGAGGAAGGAAAGGGGTACCTCTCTCTGTTAGCTGATTGAGAGCTCGTGATCCCGTAATGTGAAGTTTTCTCGACAATCTGATCAGCGTGTAAATATGACTGCTTCAGTGCTAGCCTGGGGATTGTCCTCAAAACAGTATTTTAAAATCAATCTTTGTGGCAATATTTCATTCGCATCCAGCCACATCTTTTTAAGGATAGTGTTGAGGCACTAGGATGTTTGAACAATAATTATTTCATCTATGGACTAGGAAGATGGTATGGCTCAAATATCATGGCCATTTAGACTATAGGAGTTGTCGGTCAATTTTTGAAAGATTGGTCTAAGCGCAATCTGGGATAAGAAGAAGGAATATACATTGACGAGAGTCAACTGAAACAATAAAAGAGCTATTGTGAACATAAGGCACTCTAAGAAAGCCATAGAGGTCAAACTATCTTGAACTACAACACGGAGAGCAACAGGAAGAATTCGAAAACATAAACAAATATGAGAGAATTCTACTAGAGTATTCTTTAATGATGGAGGTAAGAAATAAGAGAGAAACAGACAGACAGATAAACTGACAGAGACAGACAAAGAGATAGACATTCAGACAGAAAG
>JAWDGP010004054.1:112500-275000 GCA_033675545.1 Elysia crispata | reverse complement strand
AAAATAATTTTTAAATATATTTTTTTCACCTTAGAATCAATTAAAAATCATTCGTAAAATGTAAAATCATTTCTTTTTTTTTTTTTTTTACCTTTATTTGTCAATCTGTATGTTTATTATTAATGCACGTAGAGTGATTTAACAAGATCTTTAATTTACTTTGATTTCTCAAATTGCATATGGTTTAACAACTTACCCGTGATAAAGACCTTCCAATTTTCTTTTCTTTACAACGCTTTAAAATCATGTTTCTCTTTATTTATATACGCATCATTTTCTATTGGAACATTTTCTTTTCTCTCCCTGCAGACAAACCAGCTTTATCAACTCCTGTTGAACAGTTTCATCAAGCTTGGATCTAAATGCTTTACAGCAACTCACGATCAACTGAAGGTTAAACCGCTGCCTACGATCCAATCTACAGAACTTTCCACGATTTTCTCTCCTGATTGAAACACATCGTAGAACTATCGCACAATTCAGATTTTCATCAACAGATCAAGACATTTCAAGCTACAAACTTGAGAATGGGAGCGAAGGACTGTGTGTTTACTATATCGTTCATTTCCGCCTTTTTACTTGGTATCTTCTATATCGTTGCTTTTTCATCCGAGGCTTGGGTGCGGTACACGCTGTTTATCGGCGGACATAAAGAGACGGGTGCCTACGGTCTCTGGAAAAAATGCGCCACGAACGAAACGAGCCAAACTGTCTACTGCACTCAAACACACCTCGCCCAGGGACCAGGTCAGTCACGAGCCAAGCTTGCCCAATCAGAGGCGAAAGTCTAGAGCTCAACTTCATATCTCTACTTTAAGTCATTATAAGTTCTGATTTTTATAACCTTTCTGAAGTCTATCGCATGACAATTAGAATATTGCTTATGGTTTTTAGAGTCATTTCATAAAGTATATGAATGTCAGAAGGTCCAAATGAATCCAAAGCAATATGACGTTGTTTATCAAGTTCGCTAATAATGTATACTTTATCATTTTGTTGTATGCTGTGCATGGTTACAGGCAACATTGCCACCATTTTACAACTCTCGTTATTTATGCTTTGCTTTCTTGACACAGGCTGAGGAATTTCTAAACAGAAGTCGGTGTAAAAGACGAGGGTACATGAAGCAGAAGATTAACTTTAGTTTCTTTTAGTGGTTTCTATAACTTTTAATAATACAAAATCTGTATCTCTAGGGTTTTTGGAAGCTTCCAGGATCCTGGCATGTATCGGTCTGGTGTTTGTGGTCGGCAGCATGTTCGGATACATCTTCGCTGATAAAGTTTCATCTCCGCAGAATTGGAAAGAGAAGGTCAAGACGAGACTTCAAGAGATTTGTTCAATTAGTGCAGGTACATGTCGGTGAACACTTTATTATTTAAAGGAAAAGATATTAGGGAAAGGGGAAAAAGAATGAGGAATATGAGAGAGAGAGGGAGAGAGAGAGAGAGAGAGAGAGAGAGAGAGAGAGAGAGAGAGAGAGATAGATACAGACAGAGAGATTGGAGATAAGGAAGTCTGAAGAAAGAAATAGTTCAAGGAGGAAAAAAGAGGGGGGGGGGGGGCAGAATATGAAAAAAGATTCAGTCAGAAATGGAAGAAGGGATAAACAGAATGTAGACGGTGTCCAGCGTGTTTGTGTAAAACAAAGTTTTTAATAAGTTAATCTTGAAATATGCGAAGGATTTCGATTAATATTCTACATAACACTCAAGACCACGAAACCTCTAAGATTAACTCAGCAAATTTAGGCAAAGAATAATGCAGTCTCTAGCAATTGATATTTTTCCACAAGATTCAACTTCTCACGTACACATTCTACTAATACAGAATCGGCGGACTGCAGTATGTTAGAATACCCTTAATGTTTGCTTATCACAGTTCCACTGTAAGAGCAATGCATTTTCATTGACCAAAATCCCATAGAAACACGGCATGATAGGTTTGATCAGCAATATTCTACTCCAGTCTCAGCAAAGTGCAAACCTATTTGTTTAGCAATACTCTACTCTTGTCTCACCATACTGCAAACTTATTTGATAAGCAAAATTCTACTCTTGTCTCACCATAGTGGGACTATTTGATAAGCAACATTCTACTATTGTCTCACCATACTGCAAACCTATTTCATAAGCAATATTCTACTCCTATCTCACTTACTTTCTTATAGGGCAAGTGTCTTGACAATTTGAACCAATGCTTCTGGTCACTCCTTTACCAGAAGTAGAAGTAATTCGTTCATCCATTGTTTCACAAGGGGAATCTTGGCCACAACAGTCTTCCATGATAATATTCTATATGACACCCATTTAGGCAAAGTAGTAGAACTTTAAGCTTTACCACTTGAGAACCTTGTATTGAACGAGATAGGAAGGGTTGAATGTGTACTTGTTACTTCAGTATAAACATATCCATCGTTGTTTTCGCTCCCGCAGGTATTATGGGGGTTCATTCGTCCTCCATTCATCTGAGTTATTCCGAAGACCACTACACGAAGAATCTGGGGACGGATGACGTCAACGTAGGGGAGATGGTAATAATGATGCTGGTGGTCAGCGCTGTAACGGTTGTCAACTCGATCGTCCTGTGGGCTGCACGACCACCACCACTACCACCCGCCAAGACAACTACAAGTAAACCCGTAAACAAAGATAAAGTGGATGCCAAGGTTAACGTGTAAGTTGAGTTCCTCCTCATGCCCACTCCAGAGGCATTGTTAAGGAAGTTTTTCTATCATTATTATTATTATTATTATTATTATTATTATTATTATTATTATTATTATTATTATTATTATTATTATTATTATTATTATCATTATCATTATTTTTTTTTTATTATTATTATTATTATTATTATTATTATTATTATTATTATTATTATTATTATTATTATTATCATTATCATTATCATTATTTTATTATTATTATTATTATTATTATTATTATTATTATTATTATTATTATTATTATTATTATTATTATTATTATTATTATTATTATTATTATTATTATTATTTTTATTTCCCTTCCTTCTCGAACGTAGGATTTTTTCTTGCCTCTTCAACTTACATTGCCATGATACGAGTTGCCATAAAAATCTGCTCTGACAAATCCACTCAAACCAATATAATGTGGTTTTCAAGGAAACTTCAAGTTTCAGAATCGACGTCAACTTCCATATTTTGTTATCGCTAGTTTCCACACATTCAGTTGTTGCGCGAATTGTTATCAAAAAGATCAAATCAAAAATAAAAAAAAAAAAACTGCGACATTGAGTTCCCAAGCAGTCCCTCTCAAGTCTCGGTAGAGGGAAAGTCTTCAGGGTTCTGTGAAATTATTATTCAGGACAAACTAAAGTCAGATAGCTCTAAGCCGAGTTACACAGGGGACAGTACACCTGTCTCGGAATGGAGCGCTTTTGAATTTTGTGGTTATTGCTGATCGTAAACAGTGTCCAGGCAAAGAAAAGATTCCCTTAACATTGTTTAGTTAATTTTGAACATCTTTAAAACTATTGCTCGGTATTTGTTTGTTGATTTTTTTTTTTCCCTTTTTCGTTTTTTTTTTTTTCTTTCTTTCTTTCTTTTTTTTTTTTTTTTTTTTTTTTTTTTTTGGGGGGGGGGGGGGGGGGGGGTTTGTTACGCTTTTTTCTTGAAAGTTTTTTGATTGGTACAAAGATTAATTTTACTGGTTTGCTGCTCAAAGCGCTGCCAAAGGCTGTGGCTGTGTAATTTGCTACTGTAAAATCGACGCTAACTTTTCTTTTGTAAAACTTCCTTTTAATGTTAAAAGGTGAAACAGTCTATCATAGACGCCAGTAGTCTAAAGCTTTCACCATTCCTATTGTCAAAAGATCTGACAATGTTGTTGTTCATGGCAGTTTTGACAATAATTCGAACTATTATGATGTTAGTTTTGTTGGTTTTGTTTGAAGAGCATCGTGTTGATGATATTAGGATGAAGTGAACTGGCTTAAAGTGTAGAAAATGTTTACAAATTGTAATTTATTTGAAATGAACAAGTCAAAAAACGATTACGACTCCTTTCACCATCAAGCTAGGGTGATTTTTTTTTTCTAAAATCAACGTTCTTATAAGCAAAGGTGTCTTTCTAATACCATTTCTTAATAATGCTAAATTCTGTTTTTTTCCAAAGCTTTTTCTCTTTTACTATATTAAACTTAAGCTCTTGACAATGCCCTTCTAATATAATAACATACGATCAGACTTACACTGATGACATGTTGCTTTCCTTACCAGGGCTGAGTCAAAAAAGAGATGGCTGTCTAGCAGCGCTGTCCCCACGCCTGTGGAACAAAAGACAACAATGGACCTGGTTCCCACCCAAAAAACTCACGGACCATCAGGAGCTCAGGACACTGAAGCTGGCGAGGTCGAGGTCAAGAAATCCTGGACTAGGAGCATTGTGGCTCCTACCCAAGTCATTCTGGCCATCAAGAGGCTCAAAAAAGGTATGCTGTCATTTTTGCTCTACTCGTGGTAAGAGCGTAGCACAATGGTTTCCGATTTGACTGGGTTCAAGAAGTATAGGCAGTAACGTCCAATTTATCAGAGGGTTAGAGAGCTGCACAATGATTTCTGTTTAATCATTTCGTTTAATCGCCTGTTTAGAAAGCTAGGCCTTTCCTCCCCAGTTTATCAGGGATTCTCTTAGGCGGGCCAGTAACTTCTAGTTTTACTCCTTGTATGTAACTGTCTTTCAGTGAATACCTATAATAAGACGTGGTAGCTTTTATTTAATTTTGTTCATTCATGGTGAAGATTATACCTAGTGGTCAATCTTAAGTTTTCAATTGCTTAAGTGATCGCGATAACACCGATTTAATCCTTGAACTTTTTTAGTTGCATTTACGTCTCGTAACACGCAAATGTTCTTCAATGTTAGTGAAAGGTTGTCTTTGTTTCGAAGACAATACTTTTTGTTTATTTCTTCAGGTGAAAAACGTCACAGTGAGGACAAGAGCAAATCAACCATAGTGGTAGAGGAGGAAAAGTCTCTTCCTCATGAGGACCCCAACAACAAGCTCAAGGGAATTTTTACCGTCTCAGTGGACAATAGTAAAAAATATAGCCCCGCCCCTCCAGTCCCTCCTCCAGTCTTAGCCACGCCTAGAAGAAGGGCAGATTCTGAGACTTCATCCTCCTCTTCAAACAGTGATATAAGCGTGGAAGCAGCTCACACAGGGAAGAAACCGGCGACCCAAGCGAAGGGCGGTGCAACTATCTCTCGGCCAACGCCTGTAGTTCGTCACTTCAGCCAGAACGAGGTGGAGCTCAGAGCTCGAGCGCAGCAGACAGCCGTGGTGGTCACTGATGAGGCTAGCGTGAAGGAAGCACAAGAAAGGTCAAGGCCGGGCATCAGCAAACGCCACATGACCCACCAGGAGTCAAGCATGCGCAATGCTGTGGCGGGCGTAGCTTCCGCTGACGGAAACAAGCTCAACATCTACCACATTCCTGAAGAACCGGCTACCAGCAAATCGTTACCACCGCCTCCTAACTATGAAGCTGTTGTTAATCTATAGAACACAACAGATGAAGAGAACGACATAATTTTACTTTGTCTTTTTTTGACCGTGATAGAAAAAGCTTATGGATAAAAAGAATATCTCATGGAGAGAGAGAAAAAGAAAACAATGAATCAAATTCATATGTTATAGATGGTCGCTCAAATATGCTATATGATATATTCATGCATTGTGTTTTCATCATCTTAACAATTAGTCTTTTATCGTTGCATTTGAAGACAGGTTTAATATTTCTATCAGGGAATTGTAACTCGCCTAGAGTCAAATTAGCGAGTGGCTTTTACCAGCAATAGAACTTTGTGCTCATAAGTGAAAACAAACAACATAACAATACATTGAGGTGCCTTGCACAGCAACAACACAGCAATCATAACAAAAACATCAATAACAAAAGTAAAGTCAAATCAACAAAACAAGAACAAGAACAGAAAACACACAGTTGGAATTTTATGAATCACCTTAGATGAATTATAAAAAAAAAACATTCTTCCTTATGCAGTAGACCTATCCATGAGCTTTACTAATATAAAAGCAAGCTTTTTACAACTTTTTAATAGACTTGAAGTTTACCTCATTACAATCGACATCGCTAGAAAAACAACCACAGTAATGGCCTTGTGTCTTGAGAAGCATTCCTAGTCACCTCCTCTTTTTCTCCTCCGTCTGCCTTCAAACAAGTAAGCAAATTGCATCAAGAGTGAGAATCAAACATCGACAACGGATATGTGAGAATGCATGCTACATATGCCGTATGACAATATCATTGACTAGTCATGTTTTGTTGATATATAGAACAAAATCGATGAATAACTATGCGACTGTATTATATTGAGTTATTGAAAAGCTGCCTTGCATGTTTAAAAGAGCTATACAGGTATTTTGTCATGCCAACGTTACATTTAATGGAACCGAATCTTTGAGGCCATTGTTCTTTTATTTTGATTTTTAATATATTTTTTCCTCATCAAATCTTTTATAAACCATGACACGATGACAAAATAGAAATACTTGTGAACTCTATCAACGCCTTCCAGTCAAGTATGAGGACTGCTGTTTAAAGCTCCCAGTTTTATTTATGGTTGTGTGTTCAATCTTTAAAATTCAGACAATAAAAATGTTCTGCATATTGTTTTTCAAACCTTCCAGGCTTACTTTTTTATTTGTGTAGAAAATAAGATTGAATAATACATTATCTCATTTGTGCCCACCGCAAGGATATACATTGTAAACTTAATTATGCTTTGAATAAATCGTGCTCTTAAAACTCTAGCATTCTCTCTCTTTGTGATTCTCACAATAAAATGCATGTTCCATAGCGTTTTTACTTTACTCATTCATGCTCCTCTCCTCCTTATTTCCCTTATTGTACGACCAACTTTATATCTCTCTCGACTTGCTTTTATTTGTTTCTTTTGTTCACTTACTCTCTCTCTCTCTCTCTCTCTCTCTCTCTCTCTCTCTCTCTCTCTCTCTCTCTCTGTCTCAATAAAGACATGGACATCTAATGTTCTGAAAAAAAAACACGACATGGTTAAGACATAGACATTTTGTGCTTTGAGTAACAGTTAGATCTTCAAGACATGGACATTTGGTGCTCTTAGTATCATATCACACGGTTAAAAAATTGGATATTTGGTGTTCTGAGTAATAAAGTGCACGATTAAGATATATATATATATATATATATATATATATATATATATATATATATATATATCTGATGCTCACAATATTGATCACAATGTTAGAACATGGGCATATGGTGCTTTCAGTGGTATATCTCAGAGTTAAACATGGGCGTTTTGTGCTTTTATTAACATGTCTAAGAGTCAAAACATATCATCTGGTGCTTTTCGTGGTATATTTCAAAGTTAAAATATGGACATCTGGTGCTTTGAGTAATATAATCTCAGAGTTAAAATATGGACATCTGGTGCTTTGAGTAATATAATCTCAGAGTTAAAACATGCGCATCTGGGGCTTTTAGTGGTATATCTCAGAGTTAAAACATGGGCATTTGGTGCTTTGAGTAATATATCTCAGAGTAAAATCATGGACATCTGGTGCTTTGAGTAATATAATATCAGAGTTAAAACATGGGCATCCAGTGCTCTTAGAGGTATATCTTAGAGTTAAAACATGTACATCTGGTGCTTTGAGTAATATAATCTCAGAGTTAAAAAATGGGTATCTGATGCTTATAGTGATATATCTCAGAGTTAAAACATGGGCATTATTATGATGTTCTGAGGAGCTCACTACGTCACGTCCCAGATTATGACACTAGGTGACCGGAGTGTAACAGTTTTCATGTAAAGAGTAGCCACAGCATTCGTGTATGTTACAGATACTGCTTGCTGCCTGTTTCGGAAGCGGAGCAACCTTTTAACAACATAATGAACAAAATTGCAGTTACCGTTTCATTTAGTCCAGATTCTGACGTATTCTTTTTATTCTCTTTTCGTGTTATTCAAATGAGTGAGGGCAATAGAAAAAATGAACACATTTACGAAGACTCAGAACCTTGACAGTTTTTGCCAACTCGGTTTATGTAAAAAGCATGAGAGATTGAGAATCTCATAATCCTAAATCAGAGGTAGGAAACTTTTCTCTGCATACTACATGTATTATGAAATAACATGGGAAATTGTTTTAAACTGTTCTTACATACCACCTCTACTGAAAGAGATGACTGCTCATAATGACAAGGTCTTAACCTTTATAAATATCGTTTGAGTTTCATCACTTTCATTTACGACAATTTTCTATAAAATTAGCAATTTTGACGCTATTATAGATTGTTTTTTTTACGTTTTATGGGAGGCTTCTTGGCTAGACAATTACCTCCAAGGTTGGACAGTTCTGTTACGCCTATATTATTATTATTATTATTATTATTATTATTATTATTATTATTATTATTATTATTATTATTATTATTATTATTATTATTATTATTATTATTATTATTATTATTGTTGTTGTTGTTGTTGTTGTTGTTATAATCATTATTATCATCATCATCATCATCATCATCATCATCATCATCATCATCATCATCATCATCATCACATTTTCATTCTCATAATCACCATCATCATTTTTAAATAATTTTGGATTTTCGTGGCCTCCACAGATGTCTAGCTAGTTTAACATTATATCATCACTAGCTTCTTTTTTTAATCTAAATATTGCTTGCACTTTCTCATATCATTTAAGATATTTTAGCTATGGGATATGGACCTTATTGCTCTATATTTTTTTAATTATAGAATATTAGTAGAGAACGTAGAAAAAGACCTGGTTACTTAGGCTAAAAAAGTTTTAAACTTAAGGCCAATATTTCTCTTAGACATCATGTATCACTTGCAACAGATTTGGGGATTTTTAATGCCTTTTAATGTATTGCATTGCGCAAGGTCACTTTGTGTATTAAAATGTTTTATAGGATCATTCACACCACTTTAAACAAAGACCAATTTTAACTATAGTGATATTATATATATATATATATATATATATATATATATATATATATATATATATATATATATATATATATATATATATATATATGTCATACACCTGTCGTCCACTTTTTTATGAATGGGGCCTCTACTTGAGAAGGAATTTGGAAATCTCTATCTACACTAGCCTCACTACAATATCTAGGTCTGACTTGCTCCGTGTCTCTCACAGGAGACTAAAATTACGATCATCATCCAATTATTCTGCTAAAGCTTAGTAGAGATAAGTATCCTTGCGCTAGTCCATACAACTTGACGTGACATTTGGATGGCTAGCTATTGTGATGTACAAAATTCCTGCTATATAAAATCATTAAAAAGAATTATAAAAGCGAGAGTTATAAGTATTTTTCAGCAGCGGTTATAGTTGTTTGAAAACATACTGCAGCGTTGGTATACTGAGCTCTACACCAACTGACCGCTCATTTGGTAAGTCTTCCTGTATGAAAATATTTTTACTGGAATTTAGTTTTAAAAAAATGAAGTTCTTTAATGTCAAGTGATATTGATAGCGTTGTCTTAAAGACTGCATAAATAGATATACAGCAAATAAATGTGCAATATATTAGATAGGTGCAAGATGTTGGTTTTCCTATGGACTGTGTGTATTGCTCTTTTTTATTTGGTGTGTTTGTGTGAGTGAAAGAAAATTGATATCTAATCATTATGTAATAATGATCTGCTCCTTTTTTAAACCTATAAAAGATTTTACTCATCTACATATTCATAAAACTAAAAAAAATCTATAATTGTTTAGTGTGCGATGTGATTGGCCAAAACAAAAAGTGTGCAAAAATCAATATGAACTTTTTCGGATCATTTTTTTTTTCAATCAGATCTAATATAGATCTTGGGGTTCGACCCGGCCTGGAAAGGAAAAAGAAAAAGACTTAAATATCACTTACTTGGTCCGCAGTGTTATGTGAAACTGAGGTCGACTGGTGGAGTAGCAGTATGGAATATATTAATTCTTTCACCAATTAGTATTCTATTCATTCTTTTTCCGGTTTTTAACTCCCTTGGACTATCCGAAGGAAGAGCCAGATATGACCAAGATGGCGAGTGTCAGCATGATGGTTATTGCCTTGGCGTTGGTGAACATACTGTTTTCTGCGCATGTGTATAGTGCGACGGTACGCAGCAGTACGCCCATGGAGATGTTCTTCACCGGATCATTCGACAGAGGAATGTGTGAAATTCAAGTAAAATTAATAGCTACATGCACTTGTTTAATCACATTGTATAAAGCTGAGATTTTTGGGGTCTAAAAATTAGTTTTGTTCGTTTAGTATGTGCATAAGTTAAAATCACACACTTATGACGTCAATTTTTTCGGCACTATGCCTTTAATTTTCTTTTAAAAGATTTGAACCCCACTCGGCAGAGTTTTATCAGAAAAAAAGCACGCGAAATTTTTTTTTTTTATTCTGAACCATTCCGAATGAATTAATTTTTTATAGAGTTACAGGTTTAGGTAGTGCTATGCAGAGGTAAGAAGCAGACTTTAAATGAGAATGATCTAAAAATGTTCTCTTTTGAGAAACCGAACTCGGCTTATAGTTACACTGGCTTCCAGAGAGGGCACGGCTTGTTTCAAATCGCCAATGCGATGCCTTGTTCATCTCCTACTTATAACCACTCCACTGGTCTGCCTTCTCACTCATAAACAGAACCCATGCTCCTAGACATGGATGGAAACTAATCTTTCCTCAGATAGAAGCTACTTACCAGCCAAGCGAGGATATTTGAACCCTAGGTTTGTAAGAACGAAGCCGATATCTCTCAATAGAAAGGATCTATCATTTGGCGCCTTGATCATTCTAACACTACGCCTAAACCTCCTAAAAAATTAAAGAAAACAAATGATAAGATTTATTTAAAGATTGAATACCGTCTACGCATTCTGGCTATGAGGAAATGATACTCGCTTATCATATACTTTTTGCTTTATCTTCAGGGTCTGTACCCTCTTGATAGAATGTCGTTTGACAGAGGATCTATTACCAGACGTTACTCCATTGGGCAGAGGTGGACAGACAGGTGTAATAACTGTACTTGCACCACGTCAGGTCCAATGTGTAGGGGGCCTGGCAACAACTGCATGCACTGGTACGATTTCAGCCTGGAGAACTGGTGTATTGAGGTATGTACCCACCGACCACTGTTCTGAGTATTGAGGTATATAAAGAGCAAAAGGTTTTCTGGTGTATTGAGGTATTTCTCAACTAGTTTACTAGTGTATTGAGGTATTTTTACAGTCTCTACTTAATATTTATGAATCTCCAGCAACCAGTTTACTGACACGACCTATTATACGCGCAGCGTTATTAAATGGCACAAAGTGGTTGGATACGGTAATAAGTGTATCTTTGACTGCATGCGAGATTCTGACTACACCATTGTGGGATTATAATGAACATCAAACGTACACAAAGAGAACACAAAATCTAAAAGAAACTCTCCATATCAGATGGTGGCTTCAGCGGACACCAGTACTAAGAAGAACGGTCTGATCTGACTGGACAGTCCCATAATGATAACGTTTTTTCGTTGATTGGTTGTTTTTACTATGACTATTATAATCGTGGCAAATGTTTTCCCACGTCTATGAGGCTCACATCTATTTCTTTTTGTATCACTATAAGGCAAATGAAAATATTGTATCTACTGTCCAGCTTATGGCACAAGGGTCAAAGTGTGATCAAATGGAGATCTTAGCAAATTTGTGAGCTACTGTTAAGGGCCATGCATTGATGAAATGTCAGTATTCAATCAATCAATCAATCAGTCAGGTGCCGTCTTCTTCAGCGTTAACGATCATGGCCTTCTACGCATCTCTATCCCTCGTTGCTTTCGTGCTTCTGAACCTCTTCCTACTTTGAGCCACTTTGCCAGTCCATCCAACATCTTTTCGCGCTGTTTTCCCCTGCTACGTTTCCCCTCGATCATTTCAGTGGTCACAAGATGCACTGGTTTCTCTCATCTCATCACATGACCAAAAAAGTTTGCTTGTCTGTTCCTATTCTATTTATGAGTGATCTTGTTTTGTCGGCTCCTCGTAACTCTGTTTCGTTTGATTTCTTTGCTGACCATGTTATTCGTAGCATTCTCCGAATGAACCACATTTCTTATGTCTCCAGTTTCTTTTGTTCCTTTTTTGAAACTGTCCAAGCCTCGCATTCATACATCAGAATGGGTTCAATATAGCACTTCAGGGCTCTTCTTCTTGTCTGAATCGAGATGTGGTTATTTGTTAGTTTTGATTTCATTCTCTGAAAACTCTTTTTTGCTCGCGTTATTCTTGATGAAATTTCAGTGTTTTTGTGTTCATCTCTTGATATTAAAGTACCCAAGAATTTCAATTGATCCCGGTGCTTGAGTTTATTCCCGTTGATAAAGATGTTGATCTGCGCACACTCTTTTTTTCACTGACGATCATTACTTTTTTCTTTTTGCTGTTCAATTCCAAACATTGCTTGCTGCTTCCTTCTTCAACTATGTCTAATATTGTTGCAAGATGTCTTTATTTTCTGCATTTGATACAGTGCCATCAGTGTATCTTAAGTTTTTTTACGTTCGGCCCTCCTACTTTAATTCCTGGATATCCACCATAGTTTCAATGTAGGGAGAGAAAAGGTCCGAGGAAAGCACACATCATTGTCTGACACCACGCTTTATTTTTTTAAATCGATGATTTCTCCAACAACGCTCATTGCTGCCGTATGTTTCCATTACATGTTTATGATCGCTGTAGGTCTTTTTCATCTGTCTTCATCTGTGTCAGTTGTGTGATAATCTCATTATGTCGTGCTCTGTAAAAAGTCTTGGTGAAGTCAATGAAGCACAAATATACATCGTTTTGTATTACAGAGCTCGTTCAATAGTAATTCGAAGGGTGTAGATTCCGTTTGTTGTACTTTTTCCCTCGTCTAAACCACACTGCTCATCTGCTATTTTGGGTTTGATTTTGTTTATATGTCTCGCATCATGATGATTCTTAAAATTATTTTGGTGATATGACTCATAAGACTGATCGTTCTATGTTATTCACTCTCTGTTGCCCCTGGTTTCTTCAGCAATGCAATAAATATAGATTTGGAGAAGTCTGGTGAAATCTGACCTGTGTCAAAGATTTCATTGATTAATGTTGTGATTTTATCAATTCCATAGTCTTCAAGTGTTTCTAAAAGTTTCATTGATATATTGTCTGGGGCTGTTGCTTTTCCTTATTTCATCTTTCTGATGGCTGCCCGGATTTCCTCATTCTTGATAGGTGGGCCTGCAAAGTTGCGCTTCATTACATTGTATTCTTTCTGTGGTCTTCGAAAAGTACACTTATGTCTTCTACTCATCTGTCTCGGATTTTTTTTTTCTTTTTTTCCAAAATGATATTCCTATTTTTTTTGACTAAAGACACCCTGTGGATGAGCATGTTTTCTTTCCGAAGATTTCTTCAATGTTTTTGTACATTGTCTGCTCTGTACTTCTGTGGTATAGTTCGATGACTCTGCACTAGTTATTGATCCACTTTTCTTTGGCTTCATCACATTCTTTTTTCTGATTTCCTTTTGCAATGTTTCTTATTTTTCTCTGTTATTTTTTAACTTGCCTCCTTTTTTTCTGTAACGTTTATAATATCATCAGTCATCCATCTTTGTTTTGTTTTCCTATCAACTCTTGGTATTTTGATAGTATAAGTTCTCGTATTTAATTTGAATTTGACATCCAATACGACTCCTCTCTCTTTGGTCTGAAACTTAAGAGACTTTTAATGTATACGCAATTTACTCACAATAAATATTGGTTGCCAATTACAGAATTAAAGGCACATCAAATCATCAGATGAAAATTAATGCTTTATCTAGTTTTGTTAGCAGTTAAACGATAGTCCAACAATCTATAAGGACTAAGGCGTAATTTTAATATTCCTAGATAAAATCCGATACTGTTGAAGTCCGAAATTACCACCAGCAGCATGGTTTTAAAAAAGGAAAACTTTCTCTTCTAATCCGCCAATTCATCATCGTTCCACTCTCATTATCTTGTTCTGGTTCATTTATTCTCTGTTTTGCCAGTGGTCTGAAGATGGCTGTTGTTGCGAGAAAATGGGATGCACTGTTGGTGACACGACCTACGAGCTGGGTGAGCAAATGCCTTACGGCGACGGAAACCCGTGTCTGACATGCGCGTGTCAAGTTGGATCAACGCGAGAATCATGTCTGTGGCAGGTAAGACTAGACGCTTCAACAACACTAGAAAGTCATGGAAGTATATTATAGCTGTGTGGCTTTGATACCCACTCAAACCGTGTTGTGGAGGGAAAATATAAAAAATAGACATAAAAAGAAGTACCATTTTGGCTCCTGGGTTGTTTGAAAATTTACTAAGAAAGTAAAAACAGTAGCTATCAAAAAAATATACCAGTTAAGTGTTAATAAACACTTACAATGCGCTCTAACAATAAAATTATTTTGATCTTTGTCCCACGCGTTATGAAGCAATGTGGAAAGGTGGAGCTCCAGTGCCAAAACAGGACCGTGACGTATGATGGCTGCTGTCCAACCTACAACTGTCCCTTTGGAGGTGAGCCAGAAACCTGACGTTCAGTCTCCAAGCAGGTCCTCCAGTACCCAGGACCTTAGCGAGTACTAAATCATTTCAAAATCAATCGCTTTGATGATCACCTTCTGCGGACCGGGAGCCAATTATCAATGCCCATGTTTGTGAAACTGAACTTTTTTGCGTTAATATTACTTTTCCACTTGACTATTAAGATTAATTTAGAAATGCCACCGATAAAGAAGACTAACCTTAAACATAATATATGGATTACATTTTCCAAAACTCACCATGCATTGCTTCCAGCCCAGACCTGCCAGTCCCTCTATTGGCATGGCTCCCTCTCAGACAACTTGTAAAGTATAGTACATCAATTTATGAATGACATCTTTTTGTTTAATGCTGATAGGAGCATAACTCATTATCGCCTGTTTTAAATGATAAGCTGCGACATTATGAGCTCATTAACACGCCCGAAGCATAAGGGTTCGATACCGTAAATTCACAGTTATCCGTCCTATCACTGCTATATCATTATCCGCTTTTTGTCTACTTCTACTATCGATATCCACTTCCAGTGTTCTGTGATCAAATCCCCGACCCTTTCGAAGAAACACCTCACCACGAACTGCTCAACTGGTACGGCGGCCATCTTGAACGAATCCCAATGGGATCGACACATAACTTTCATTTTGATTCCTGGACAACCTATAAGTGCAAATGCGAGGTAAGATTGTTTATCAAAACAGCCGTTGATCGATCTGTTTTGCTTAGTCATGCTGATGGAAAAACTAATCTGTGGTGCTTACTGAATGAGGCCACAATCAAACTTTTGAAAAATTTCAGTGTTAAATATCTAAATATCTAAGCCTATTTTAATAGAGGAAGTAAGCTTAGACGGATAAACAAGAACCGTGTTTTAGGTGTTTATTTTTCAATGAAAACGTCTTGCTTCACCAGCACTGCAGCGGAAGTTGATGGAAAAAGTTGCCGTTTTATCTCTCTCTCTCTCTCTCTCTCTCTCTCACACACACACACACACACACATACGCATACATGCACACATAGTCTCTCTCGCTTTCTCTCTGCCTTTCTATCGCTCTATACTCTTCTCTCCAAAATGTTTGCTCTTCTTCCATCGAAAGCCTTACTCGTCTTAAAATCAACGCATTCTCTACGCTTCAGTTACTTAAACTCAAAGAAAAATGACCTCCTAATATAATTGAGGCCTTTCCTCTTAGCGAATAGAAATGCATATAGTTCTAGGTTAAGGATAAATTCTTTCAGGTCTTGCCTCTCTCTTCCCCTTTTGTCTTCTATCCAAATCTCTTTGTTTCTTCATGGAAAATTTAGGGATCATCATACTTCTTAAAGAACTGCTAGTGGGAAAAGATTGATAACTATGAATATGGCTTTATAATCATAATTAAAAAGACCAGCATTTTGCTTGCATAAAGTATAAGGAAAAGACAAAAAATGTACTAGTCCTTTATTTCTAAGTGTGAACCACTAGAAACGATGACGCTATGAACCTCTTAAACACCTAGTTTTCAAAGGTCGAGCTTCCCTGTGATACATTTGGTCGACGTGCGTATAGATCAAACTTTGGTAGCAATAATTCATAGGCACGTGGAGCGGAAATTGATCAATGTGAAGAATTTTTGGAGCGGTTTCTTTCAAACGCCTATTGAGGCCGCATCTCTAAAAGCCGATCTGTCCACAAATTAAAGAAAAACGTTTAACCTGTAGATCTGTCACTCGTTTCAGCTTTGGAAAGTCCCTGTTAGAATTAACGTAGAGTGACCATGTTGTTTCTTGAGGCTGTTCTTTGCAATATGTTCTGAAAGCTACTTGACCTTAATGCCTAAAAAGTGGATTCGACACATGACGAGGAATTTTATTTCGGTATGGACAGTCTGTTCAGATATTCAACAAAGAGCGGGCACCTCTTGGTGAACACCATCATTTGTTCAGACAACCTAAGTCCTATCGTTGTAGGTTTTTTGCCTATATGAGGATAATCAGGGAAACATTTTAGGTCCATCCTCTAAAAGATTGAGCTCTGCTTGTTGAAGACTGTGCAACTGGCACCGTCCTATTCTTCCTGTCGAACGCTTTTAGTAAGATAGACAAACAAATAGACAGACCACTCAGACAGAAAAGAAAAATACGAGTTCTACTAAAGTTATTTTTATGTTCCCATTCCCGCTTAAGGTTTGTGTAGATAAAACAAAACAATTATTATGTCTCAATATGGATAAATCTAAAAGAGAACATTTCATTTCAAAGGGTTTTAAGAGACTGTGTCAATAAAGAAACCGGGCGTAGATATAATTTTTAATGCATCTTTTATTCATGCACAGGAAATAAAAAGCAGCAACATGCGAATAAACAAACAGATAAACTCGAAATGGCAACACTATATCTGATAGCAGTTTCTTGGTGACTGACATTCTCAATGGAAAATAAAATGTTTGAATATATTTTTTTCCTTATTTGCAATGTTTACAATGCTGATAAATTTTTTTTCGAGTACCATAATGTTGGCTTCAACCTAGGTTATCTTGAGAAAATAAATAAATTCTTCCTTCTTCTCGAATATTTGATAACTCGATAAAAAGCGTAAATTGAAGCAAATGCTACAACTTGACAAGTGAAATAAAACAAAGCACTGACCATTCATCATCCTCCTCTCTGTATCTGCGAAATAACGACTAATTATGTGTGTCTGTGTGTATTCTATGTAAGATAATTGATTATAATATCATGTTGGTTAGCTTCATTGAGTCAGCGGTATCAGTCTTTGATAAAAAAAAAGTTGTGTCTATTGATACCAACACTTCTGTGTTGTTCATCCTTATCTTGCTCAATTTTTTAGCCGATGTTGTATGAGGAAAGCGCTAGATCGGACAAAATTTAAATTTTGATACCAATTAGTAAGCTACGTGGAGCGATACATAATTTAGGGTTTTCTACAAAACAAAAAAAAAAAAAACGGAAGCAAAAACAAAAAAGACCAAGGAGGTAACAGACTTGCAGTATGTATTCAAAAAGGTATGTAGTTGGCTGGGGATGTGTGCAGAACTGTAGTTTTTAACAAATAGATTTGAAGTGCTGTTTTGCATAAATACAATCATAATCCATGTCGTCCAAAGTCGTAGCTAGCACTAATATCTGAATTTTTGTTACACAATTGTTTTTTAAATAGGAAAATGAATTCATATCTACCAAATTATATAAATACTACCTAGTTCACATCCATTTAGGTGCTTTAGGTGTCGCTGCACAATATTGATAGAAAGATAAAATTGAGCTAAATTAGGCACATATGCCTATATTGTACTATATTTTATGTAAATTATTGTCTTGCATGACAAAGTTTCCATAGTTTCATTAAAAACTTGTGTAGCATCAGCTTTATGTACGAATATTTTTTTTACTTCCTCAGAGAGGGGGCACTGCCAAATGTGAGTTGATAAGATTTGGATTGCCTGAAAACAATCATTGAATTGCCCAGCATGATTGATTGTCAGCATAATCATGTCAATCAATAAAGATATTTACCAAAAAAAAAATAAATATATCTTAACTGCTTTATTTGGGTTCCTTCTGCATAATTTAATATAAAACACCTCTTGAAGTTTTCAGATTCTACAAAATTAAATTTTATAGTTGCTGTGGTATAATATTGTTATTAAAGTTAAAGAGACCTTGTATACAATGCCATAGTTATAAGCTTATGACAGACATGAAAGGACATAAGACCTGGGATTTTACCATTATGCTTTCAATAAAGTTGATGTAACTAGGCTCAAAACTGCACATCTATCTTTTGAAGAATAGTCAACTCATAAACAGTTAAAAAATAGAAATGAGTACTGATTGCTTCAGACAGCATTTGTGTATGAATCTGAAAACCATTTCTGTTTACATGATTTTTATCTTTCATTTTGATCAAATATATCCTCCATCTTTTGCTGTTTTCATAATTGAGTTGAACAACTTCAAACAGTTTGGTGTTTCACTTTGTGCTGGTTAATTTATAATATATTCCATGATTGATATACACATTTATGTATAAAATTACAGTATAAGTGTGTGTATAAATTAAATTTTGCAATGCATACACAATTGCCTCACAACCAGAAGGGAGTCAGAAATTCGAATGTTGAGAAACTGTAAAGAAACATATGTCTCTCCTCTTTATTATAACTTTAAAGATAATAAAATCTAATACCTCTCCTCTCTCTCTCTCTCTCTCTCTCTCTCTCTCTCTCTCTCTCTCTCTCCCTCTCTTTCTTTCTTTCTTTCTCTCTCTTTCTCTGTCTTTTTCTCTCTATCTCTCTCTATTTATCTCTCTCTCTCTCTCTCTCTCTCTCTCTCTCTCTCTCTCTCACTCTCTCTTTCTCTCTCTCTCTTGAGAATTGAGATAATAGTAAGACGTTCAGCAATTAGAAGGGTCAGTGCAGCTTTGGTTCACTTCTCAATGAAAACTATATTGGTTAAATGAAGAATAAATTAAAATTATATTAATGGTAATGACAAAGTAGTTTAAAAGAAAGATTAGATATTAAGATATTTTTTATTATCACAGAAGTTTATAAATTTTCATTCTTAAAATTTCAAACGTTATGGCAATTTTTGCAGTCATAAGAAGATTTAAAAACAAAACAATTAATCACTTGTTAATCAAATTACTTGAATGGGTAGAGAAAACTAGCCCACAAAATTTGAACTTTCACCAATGTCCTCATAATCTCGACTATCTTGGATAGAAATTCTGCAACTCTCTCAGCCTCTCTTCAAGTCCATTAATTAATTGGATAAATTTTTCTTGAAATACATAGAATGCTATTTTCACAAGAAAAGCGACAGAAACTAATATTAATTCTTTTTGAGTCCTTGCCTCTTGCAACTGTTTAACTTCGTTGCCATGGAAGTGAGAAACAGCTGATGTCTTAGCAAACAGAAAAGAAAGTGTTTAAAAATAGTGGCCTTAGAGGTGCCACATTTATACAAAGACAAGAATAAATACGTCCTCATGCAAATTCTTATTGTCTTTCTTGAGACGCTGAACTCTGCACCACTTCTAAGGAGGAAATATTTATCAAATAATTCTTTATGAACTAATTTGGACTTGGAACAAAAATTGAAAAATTACAAAGACTTTCTCAAAGAAAGGGGTATTTAAATTCTATTCTTGTCATTATCAAGGATATTAACATGAGACAATAAAGGTTTAGTATTTTAATCGATTTGCAAAATTTATCCAAGTCTCAAAAGAATCGCATTAACAACATGCTAATTCCTTTTTTAACTTAGGGATTAATTGCTAAAAAGTAAAAATTACTTTTCACTTTGTAAAAATCAAATAAGCAGATAACCACTTAAAAAAATATATAAAAAACGTGGACATACCAAGATCAATTTAGCTACTGAACAAGTTGACTATTTGCTTCAAATTTCATATGAAAATCTCATTGAGGAACAGTTTTTACCCTAAGCACAGCCAATTTGTATATTTTTATTATAATTATAATTATAATTATTATTATTATTATTATTATTATTATTATTATTATTATTATTATTATTATTATTATTATTATAATAATCATAATCATCATCATCATCATCATCATAATCATCATCATCATCATCATCATCATCATCATCATCATCATCATCATCATCATCATCATTATTATTATTATTATTATTATTATTATTATTATTATTATTATTATTATTATTATTATTATTATTATTATTATTATTATTATTATTATTATTATTATTTTGTTGTTGTTGTTGATGTTGTTGTTGATGTTGTTGCTTTATTTGACTTTTAATATTGCATGGACGATTCTAATAGCATTTCAGATTTTTAAACACAAGATCAATGGTCTATATTATTTATAGAATCAGAACCTTTTGACAGTGCAGAACGGAGAAAAGGATGATTTTTTTTTACTTAGGTTAAAAAAGATTTTAGATTTAACGCCAATACTTTAGACTTTATGTACCACTTGCAAGAGATTTTGGGATATTAATGCATTTTAATGTATTGCATTGCGCAAGATCATTTCATCTATATTAAAAAAGACAACTTTTATTTCTTTCTCCGTTATCTTCTTTAAAACCACTAAATGCACAGTGTTGATTCTACTGAATTTTAATCTGTCGAGATCAGTGTTCCACGCGGTAAGAAATATTAAAGAAAGTTTTAAATTTAGGCTAAGCAAAAAATTTGAAAGTTCATTATATATTTATTGTAAATAATTCATCAAAATTTTTGCCAAATTTGTTAAAATGATCTAAATAACATTTAAAAGGCTTTTCTCGGTGGTTTACAATTTTCAAAGCGGATGACGTTTTAAAAATTAAATTATTGTTATTTTATTAAAATATTAATCTATGAAAAACATATTATTTAACTTTAATGGTTTAAAAAACTGGATGAGAGAAAAAAAATTAAATGAAATTTGTCCTTCTCCAAGGTAAAGGCAAAACCATCATGGAAACTTCGTCGTCTTTTCTTCCGGAGCGGCGGTTGCGAATGTAAACACCGCATCTGCTTCTTTTGCAATCATTTCGTACCTCTACACGTCTAATATCTAAAATATCGATCAGATCTACTGATTGTCAACAAGGGATTCTAGAAAAGTTCATATTAAGCCATCTTATTAACTTGCCACTCCTAATTTGTCTTGCAAGTTCCATGAGTTATACAAAATGTGACTAGATCTAGAATAATTATAAGCTTTCGCAATCCATGGTAACCCAATCAATTAAAAGAAATTAAGGCGTTGAAAATGTTTTTCTCTGTAATATTTTCTGAGCAGTTCCACGTTTTTACTGTGTTTTGGAAAGCACTTTTTCACCACATCAGGTCGAGCACTACATTTATCTGTAACGGATCATCGACACTACATTGCGGTCTCTATGGAGAGATAAACTAAAAAGAGGGCTGCTTAAAAGACTGCACCCAAATTAAGTTTACTTCTTTTGCTAGAGATCTCTACTTTATTTATAGAACGTCTCCATGACAACGTTAGAAGATTTACAATGTTTCAAGATAATATATATTTGTTAGTTATATTTCTTGGCACAAATTGTCTTCAAACCTCAGGCTTCCAATAATAGCCTCAATGCTCAATTCCTGCAGTAATTTTACACAAGAAGATTCTGTAACAGCCCTGTATCGGCCGATACAGGAGTCTTTTCGCAATGATATTTGATACGAGGGGTCCTAGACTCTGGGTAGAATAAGGAATTTTGACCGCTACAACTTTTTCTAACGCATGGTACAATGGAAGCATTTTGTCATGTGTTTGGCCTAATTTAGATCAATGAATCCAGCCTAAGATGCACTATGTTATCTAGATATAATATATCTGTCAGAGCTTTGTCAAGGGTGTTGTTCATTAGAGCAAGACCAGACAAAGTGTAGACGTGTCTGTTTGCGCGTCATTGACAAGAAGTATAACTGTGGTGATGACGCCGTGTTTTACCGTGCGTTGCTTCGCTGTTTTCTAAACATGATGAACTGCAGCGACTCTGACAGTTTTAGATTTTTTTACTTTTCATGAATAGAGAGGCATTTGTCAAAATGTTTATTGTCAGTTACAATTGACAAAAATGGCTTAATGCATTTACTTAGGACCAATCTAAATCTGTATAACATGCATTCTTCAATCTTTAGTGACTAAGACTTGATTTTTTTTTTCTGAGGTTGACAATGAGATAAAAAGCAAATTGTTGTTTAAAACATTTGCGTTAAATGATATCTGCCTGGTTGATTTTTGGATTTAAAGACAGAGGAAAGGGATTTAAGGGTGGAGAGAGACAGGCAAAGAGAGGACTAATTTCTAGCTTTGTACTGATAGAGATTTTATAAAAGATTAAATGAATTAGGAAATACCTTTATGGAATAAATATTTGCTTAGATGTTTCACACGTGTACAATACAAATTGTGTAATAAAAGGGCCGTGTAAATCTTGCAGAGTCTACAAAGATTCTTTTGTGTTTGAAATAATCGTATGAAATCATGTTTTAATGTCTTTGAAATGTTTGAGGGTGAGGAATCAGATATCTATACATCATTTCCATCTACAAGTGTCACTGACTCATCAGCTCCATCTGCAAGTGTCACTGAATCTCAGCTCCATCTGCATCTACATGTGTCACTAACCCATCAGCTCCATCTGCAAGTGTCACTGAACATCAGCTCAATCTAACTCTTCACCTTTCAATAAAGATTATCAGGGCCTAGAAAAAGATCGTTCCAAAGATCATGGAATGATCAAATTAATATAAAACCCCAAAAAAGAAAATAGGCAAGGGCTATTCAGAGAAATGCAAATTGAAATGTGATAATGCTTTTGCTCAAAAGATGCGACTAGAAATTAATGTTCTATAGCTACCGTGAAAGAACATATCGCAGTGCATTTCAGCAGGTCGCATCGTGTGTACTCAACTAAATCAAGCAACAAGCGCAAGGCTGCAAGATTGTCGGCTTGGAACTGCATGCCGGAAAGTTGAAGCCAGCCGGGTGACTTAGCGGACCAATTCATTCACGAGATGTGCCTACCAGTCTCCTTTCTATCGCCGCATCAGCCAGTAGTGCCTAAAAAATGCTTTGTGCAAAAGCAAACTTTTGCGGATTACGAATCGAGCCTGTTGATTCCCTATTGAAACTTTTAACTCCATCCAACGATATTCTACTGTTTCATTCTCTACACTCTTGACAGAAACCATACGCTTCGGAATGATGAAAGATAGACCAGCTACGGGTAGAGTTCTTCTATGAAATATAGCCCCTGTAAGCTCAAAGGTTAAACATGAATATTTGAAGAAAGTCATCTTCCTTTAATGTAGCAGAAAGTGTTAAAGCAGCTAACTAAAAGCTCTTTTCAGAGAGAGGCTTCTACTGTTCAGGCCGATGGGTATATAAATTAGATTTAAACTAGTATACCATTCCAAATTATAGTAGATTTTCAATTCCAAAATATAAAACATTTAATATGTTCTTAAGGAACCAAATGTATAAGGTTAGATAGATAGTGCAAATCAAATATTTTGTAGGAATTGACAAAATCATATCGCACAGTTGAAATGGCTCAACCGAATGAACAGCTGTGCCTTGGAGAGAACTATGAGAGTGATGTTCTTGTAAGAATCCATCAAAACTAAAAGGAGATGTAATTCTTTCTAATGAGAAAGTAGTGTTGGTTTGATTTTTACAACTTTGTTTTCCACCAATTCCTGCGAGATTTTGCGGATCAAATGATACTTAGGATTGATATAACTCTATTTCATAATTAACTGTTTTTATCTTCTGTACACCAACGGTATAAACATCAATGCTTTATGCAGAGTTATGACTGTTTTATTTCTGTACAGATCCAAGAAATATCTCGGAAGACATAAATCCAGTCATATATCTGACTTGTATGGTATTTTTCCACCACAGGTTCCGGATGAAATACTTGAAGATTTGCAGGTTTATAGTATATATCTCATATTTTTAATATCTCTACAGTAAATAAATGAACAGTGCTTTATACAAGATGCTGGCTGTTTAACTCTTGAAAGAATGCACGAAAACTAACATAATTGTAACTCTCATAAAGGGCAAGATTGATTTGACTTTTATAGCTTAGTTTTTCACCAATTATAGCAAGATGAAGTAGATCAAATTAATAATGTGCGGGAGGGACAGAATTTTATCCCATATTTTTAAAAGTTTACATCAACGGTTTAGACATCTGAGCATCACACAATGTTATGAATGGGTATATATCCACAAAATATCTAAGCAGATATAAATCCAATAAGAAGGCAAGACTGGTTTGACTTGTATGGTGATGGTTTCCACCAATCCTACAAAAAGGTACGGATCAATAGATGCGTGGGGATTGGAATATTTATATTTTAAAAGAAATATTGGGCTGGAAGCTTCCAATGTAGATAAATTAAATCTGAATTGAATGTAAAGAGAAGTGGAAGGCATTTGAAAGATCCATGAGACGTTATAGATGTCTCGAAATGTCAATGTTTAAGCTGTGAATAAAATAGAGCTGTCAAGTCTTTTTTTTTCTGCGTTCATTTTAAACATTGATTGTTTGTATGTAGTATTAATTTTAAGAAAGGAAAAGGGTACCACGACAATTCAATAAATCAAAAGCATGCTGATAATCACATTTAACATTTGGTTTAAAGGAGCACTGAAATGATGTCGCTGTCTGTATCTGCAAACCTATATAGCTTTGTGTGTGTGGGGGGGGGGGGGGTGGAGGAGGAGGTGTTCCATTAATACCTTCAATTAACCCAGTAGAGAAGCACATCTAATTCATTGAGTGGATCATCTAGTATTTTCTCTTACTGATCACAGGCTCTTGCCGCTTTTACAGCGTATATATATATATATATATATATATATATATATATATATTATAGGGCCATTCAAAATGTTCGCGTTTTAAATAAGCTTCCCTTTTTTTTTAATTTACTCACTTTAGTTTTTACAAATTGAAATTCAAGAAGTTTTAAGACAAAACGACGTCTATCTGAAAAATGTGGAAACGTTTTCATAACAGCGCAGTTGAACAAAAATAATATCTAAATGCAAATAGTTGTAGTTGTGAAAAAAAAAAAAAAGGAAGATACAAGTTAATAACAAATACCTCTATAAACATAAGCCTGACTGACCCGTCTCTCGCGTTTTCTTTTCGCCCTTCATCTCGCCCACTTTACAAAGATAAGAAGCCTAATAAGATCACAGTCTGATTATAAAAAAAAAGGAGCCCAGAGAGATTTTATAGAACTAGACGCTTAGTCTAGAGAATTTAAAAAAAAAAACCCGCAAAACTTGAAAATAAATCATTCCTTAGGTGCTGATGTCGACTCTGAATCAAAAGAATCAATCGCCTCTTACACTTCATGTCAATAAATGTGAGTTCAAGCTTAGCGATAACAAAAACTTTTCAACAGGCCTACTTTGGTTAAAAAAGAACGAAGAAAAATTGAAAATTTGCAGTCACACATCTGATAAACAAGATATAGATATCTTAAACAGAATCTAGAATCCATACCTAAAATTTAGATTTAGATGTAGATTTCAAGTGGGAGTGAGGAACAAAGTGGTTTTTCGGATATTTGACACTTTCAGGGAACAGAATGGGTATCATATAATGGAAATATTGATATTGCTAGTTCATAATTTGTTGCCCTAAACTTGAGTATGGCTCTCTATCAACGCGACCACCACATCAGTTGTGTAGCCAAAGGAATAACAGATTTTACACCCGAGCAACGGTTTCAGACAGTCTGTGCTACATGGAAAAAAATGGTCCGTATTTAATGAAAGAAAAGGCAGTCCCTCAACAGGAAGGCTCTATCATTTGGCGCCTTGATCATTTCAACACTATACCTAAACTTCCTAAAGAAATTTAAAGAAAACATCAAACGATAATTTATTACGGAATGAATACCGTCTGTACATTCTGCCTATGAGGAAAATGATACGCACTAAGCAAATACTAATTCCTTTATCTTCAGGGCATTTACCCCCTTGATGTTATGTCCTTTGACCGGGGATCTTTTACCAGGCACTACTCCTTGGGGCAGCTTGTACTTGTACGAGGTCAGGTGCAAGCTGTATTGGGCCTGGCTACAATTGCATGCACTGGTAGGATTTCAGCCTGGACAACTGGTGTATTAAGGTATGTATCCAGCAACTATTGTTATGGGTATTGAGTATATACAGCAAACAGTATACTGGCGTATAGGTGTATTTGCACAAGAATTTACTCGTGTATTCAGGTATTTCCACAATAACTAGTGAATATTGATGAATGTCCAGCAACCACTTTACTTATAAGATATATACATTGGGCGCGCAGCATTGTTAACTGGCACAATGTGATTGGATACGGTAATTAGCGTATCTGTGAATGCATGCGAGATTCTGACTACACCATTGTGGGATTGTAATGAACATCACACATACACAAAGAGAACACAAAATCTAAAAGAAACTCTCGATATCAGATGGTGGCTGCAGCGGACACCAGAACTAAGAAGAATGGTCTGATCTGTCTGGACAGTCCCACAAAGATAAAATTGTGTGTCCCTGTTGTTGATTATTTTTTTTAACTATGAGAAGATACTCGTGGCAAGGGTTTTTACCCGTCTATGAAGCTCGCATTTAATTTATTAATTTATTTTTTGTGAAACTTTAAGGCAAATGAAAATATCTGCGGACCAGATTATGGTGCTAACGTGAAAATACGGTCAACTGGGGATCTTAGCAAGCTAAAAAGATCTTCTGATAAAGGCCATACATTGATTTGATGAGAGCATGAATTCTCGTATTTAATTTGATTTTGACATCCAACACGACTCCTCTCCTTATTATTAGCTCATCGGTCTGAAACTTCAGAGACTTTTAATGTATACGCAATTTACTGACAATAAATATTGGTTGCCAATTATAGAATTAATGGAGCATCAAATCATCAGATTAAAAGTAAATACTTTAGCTAATTTTTTTACCAGTTATACGATAGTCCAAACATCTAAAAGGCCTGCGGTTAAATTTAATCTCCGTACAAAAAAAATCTGATACTGTTGAAGTCCTAAATTACCACTATCAGCATGGTTTTAAAAAAAAATTCTCTTACAATCCGCCAATACATCATTGTTCTACTATCATTATGTTATTCTGGTTCACATTTTTTCTGTTATGTGAGTGGTCTGAAGATGGCTGTTGTTGCGAGAAATTGGGATGCACCGTTGGTGACACGACCTACGAGCTGGGTGAGCAAATGCCTTACAGCGGCGTAAACCCGTGTCTGACATCCGCGTGTCAAGTTGGATCAACGCGAGAATCATGTCTGTGGCAGGTAAGACTAGACGCTTGAACAGCATAGAAGTCGTGGAAGTTGATTATAGCTGCTGCTGTGCGGGTTTGATACCCACTCAAACCGTGTTGTGGAAGGACAATAGAAAAAACAGACATACAAAGAAGTACCATGGTCTCTAGTGGGTTTGTTGAAATTTTACCAAGAAAAACATACATGTCGAGATACATGAGGACGAAAATGAAAAAAAAAAGCTATGAGAACAATAATTATAATTATAGTTTGATTTTGATAAACACTTATGATGTGCTCTAACAATAATATTATTTTGATCTTTGTCCCACGCGTTATGAAGCAATGTGGAAAGGTGGAGCTCCAGTGCCAAAACAGGACCGTGATGGCTGCTGTCAATCTACAAATGTCCCTTTGGAGATGAGCCAGAAATCTGACATTGAGACTCCAAGCAGGTCTTACGATACCCAGGACCTCAGCGACTACAATGACTACAATACAATTTCAAAATTCAGTGCTTTGATGAACACCCCCTGCAGACTGGAAGCCAGTTATTAACGTTCATGCTTGTGCTTAAGAACTTCTTTATTCTGATATTACTGTTGAAATTAATTTAGAAATGCCACCGATAAACAGGACTGTCCTTAAATAGAATATATGCATTATCTTTTTCCAAAACTCACCATGTTTCGAGCCCAGACCTACCAGTTCCTCTATTGGTCTGACTCCCTCTGTTAACTTGTAGAAATACAATACATTTACTTATGAATGGCCGCTTTTTGTTTAATGCTGATAGGAGCATAATTCATCATCGCTGTTTTAAAATTATGATAAAGTGCGGCATTATGAGCTCATTAACACGCTCAAAGTACAGGCACCCTGTTACAAGGTTATTCATCCCATCACTGCTGTACCAGTACCCCGTTTTTGTCCACTTCCAGTTTCCTGTGATCAGTTCCCCGAACCTTTTCCGGATACACCGCATAATGAACTGCTCAACTGGTACCGCCTTGACCCAATCCCAATAGGCGCGACACGTACCTTTCATCTTTATTCCTGGACAACCTATAAGTGCAAATGTGAGGTAAGATTGTATATAACCGCAGTTGGTAGATCTGTTTTGGTTAGTCATGCGGGTGGAAAAACTAATCTGTGGTACTCTGTGAAAGAGCCCTATATCAAACTATCTTTTCGGAATACTGTGTTACATATCTAAACCCGATCTTGATAGAAGAAGTAAGCTACAACGGATAAACGCGAACTCTGATTAGGTGATTTTTTTTTTCAATAAAAACAAGTTTTGTCAGCAGCACAGTAGCCATAAAGTACAAAAAAACCACCGTTATTTATATTGCAGAAAAGTTGTGCGCCATAGTCTACATGCACTTTGGTTCTCATTTCAATTGGTTTCAGCCCTTTATTCCCTTTCTCATTCACTACTGGTAGACAGTTTTCGGTTGAATCTTATGGAATGCTGTAAGACAGTTTTCTATCTTGATTAATGATAAATCCACAATAAGAATTTGGAGTACCGTACTTTAAGGTGTAGAATGCATTTCCAACATGGAGGCAGTTTTTAAAACTTCTAAAGTAGTATAAATTGAGATGACCCAAGTTGATGGAAAAAGTTGAGTTGCCGTTTGACGTCTGTCTGTCCAACAAGACTACCTCCTCCTCCTCCTCCTCCTCTCTCTCTCTCTCTCTCTCTCTCTCTCTCTCTCTCTCTCTCTCTCTCTCTCTCTCTCTCTCTCTCTCTCTCTCTCTCTCTCTCTCTCTCTCTCTCTCTCTCTCTCTCAAGCCGTATTTCTACGTGACGCGCTGTCAGTCGCTTAAGCTTTGGAAAGTACAAGCACCTGTTTGAGTCAACATAGAGCGCTCATGCTGTCAGTCGCTTAAGCTTTGGAAAGTACAAGCACTTGTTTGAGTTCACATAGAGCGCTCATGCTGTCAGTCGCTTAAGCTTTGGAAAGTACAAGCACCTGTTTGAGTTCACATAGAGCGCTCGTACTGTTCTTGACGCCGTCCATTGCAGTTGGTCCTGAAAGCTACTGGAGCTTAGTGGCTGGAAATGGATTCGACATCTGACAATTTTTTTTTTTTTTTTTTTTTTTTGGAATGGAAGGTCTGTTCAGAACTTTAACAAAAAACGACCAAATCTTGGTCAATGACTCTGAGCGATCATTTGCTCAGACAACCTAAATCATACTCTGGTACTAGGTAGGTTTTATGTCCTACATGAGAATAACCCTGGAAACATTTTAGGTACATCTCCAAAAAGATTGAACGACGCTTGATGCATGCAACTGGCAAAGGCCTATTCTTCTAAACGAACGACTTGTAGGAAGACAGACAAACAAATCGACAGACTACTCAGACAGAAACCAAAGATAGGCCTACATTATTCTAGAAAAAAATTCTTTTGAATGCGAAATGTAATATTCATTTTTAATAGGCCCTATAAATGTATCTTTTATTCATGCACATAAAAAAGGTAGAAACATACTAGTAAATAAACAGATAAACTGGAAGTAACAATATTGGATCTGGTAGCAGTTTCTTGGTGAATACCATTCTCAATGAAAAATGCTTGACTGGTTACAAAATTAAAAAGACAGCTTTGGACAGCCTTGCAAAAAAAATGTAACTTGGATTTCACGAAAACCGTCAATGCCGCTCCTCAATCGCACTTGCTCAATGACAACTTTGTCATTGTGGGACGCAACGGATTTCATGATGGAACTCTTTTAATTCGACTGCCCCGGGTGCAGGCGAACGACTTTCTCTATGAAATAACAATTACCTTAGCGCCATCTACACTGTATTAATGAGATTAAACCCACGGCCGCTTTTACGAAGGTTTTTTTTTTCATCATTTGTAGTGTTTACAGCGCTGATAAACTTTCTTCCAGTACCATTTGTAGGCTTCAAAGTAGATATTGTTGAGAAAGAAAATAAATTCTTCCTTTTTGTGGAATATTTGGTTATTCGATAAAAAGCGTTTTTAAAGCATTTGTTACAGATTGACCACTGAAATAAAAGAAAGCACTGACCCTTGATCATCCTCCCCTCTGGATCTGCAAAGTAAGCACTAATTGTAGGTGTCTGTGTGTATTCTATGTGAGATATATGATTATACATGTAATATCATGTTGGTTAGCTTCATTGAGTCAGCGGTATCAGTCTTTGATAAAAAAAAAAGTTAATTGTGTCTATTGATACCAACACTTCTGTGTTGTTCATCCTTATCTTACTCTTTTTTTTTTTCATCGATGCAGTATGAGGAAAAGGCTAGATCGGACAAAATTCAAATTTTGATACCAATTAGTAAGCAAATTAAAATAATGTACATGTACATAGTTATTAAAAAAAAAAAAAGAAAAAAAAAGACAAAAGAAGTTAAAGAGTTGAAGTACCGGTAAAGGTCTAAAAAATGAAACATGTGGTTTGGCTAGGGATGCTTGCAGGGCTGTGGTTGTTCGAAAAGATTTAAACTAAGTCCTGTTTTGCATAAATCATCATCTAAAGACATAGCTAGCACTAATATCTGATCTTTTGCTACATAATTATTTTTTAAATTGAAAATGAATGCATTTTCACCAAATTATATAAACACCTGTTAGTTCACGTACAATTAGTTGCTTTGGATGTCGGTCAACGATGTTGATAGGAAGAAAAAGTTGAGCTCAAGTTAGGTACATAGGCCTATATTGTACTACATTTTATGAAAATTTTCATCAGGTATTACAAACTTTACATAGTTTCATTAAAAAACCTGTGTAACATCAGCTTTAGATACTAATATTTTTTTTCTTTCATTCCACAGAGAGGAGGCACTGCTCAATGAAAGATGGAAGAATTTGGATTGCCTAGCATGACTGACAGCCATCATACACATGTCAACCAATAAAGAAATTAACCAAAAAAGAAGAAAAAATAAACTTAAGCTGCTCTGTTTGGGTTTGCTTTGGCATTCCTCAATATATAAAGCACCTCTGAAATATCCAGATAAAATTTGAATCTCTCAGCTGCAGTGGTAAAATACATGTATTACTAAAAAATTAAAGAGACCTTATATGCAAGGCCATCATTAGAAGCCTATGACAGACATGAAAGGACATGACCGTCTTCTAGTTGGTGATCCTGCACCTTTATTGCATGCTTGCAATCAAGTTGATGTAATTAGGCTCAAAAAGTTTCCATTCCATTATATGGTAGCAAATGTTTATTTTAAAAAAATGGATCATTCCCAATCTGAGAGAGCACTTTCTTTGTCTTACTACTCTTAGAAACAACTGGTTGATTGTGGGGTCAAACTTGATAATTTTTCTCATCCCATGCATTTGTATGCAAATAAAAAAAAAAAAAAAACATGCTTCACCAAGCAGAAATAAGACCTACAAAAAGCTACTGACAATAATGTAGCTCATGTCTTATGCATAAGTCCCTGCAGATCTATCTTCTAAGAAATCTTCTAGTCGTTCATAGATTAAAAAGAATAAATAATTACACATTACGAATCTGGAAACCATTTCTGTTTGCATGATTTTTATCTTTCTTTTCGCTCAAATATATCCTCCATCTTTTGCTCCTTACACAATCGAATTGAAGAACTTAAAACAGTCTGGAGCTACACTTTGTGCTGATAAATCTATAATTTATTTATATGATTTATGTATACATATATGTATTGAATTACAGGCGATACATTCAAAACATGTTTATATTTAATACAAATATAGAAAAAATTGAATTTACCATGCATACACATTTGCCTCACAACCAGCACTCATGAGAAGGACATCAGAAATGGGAATGTTGAGAAACAGTATAGGAACATATTCCTCTCCTCTTTATTATAACTTTAAAGTTAAAAAATCTGATATCTCTCTGGACAATTAAGTCAATGGTAAGACATTTAAACCACTAGCAGGCTCAGGGCAACTTTGGTTGTTTTCTTTTTTAATATTCAAAACTTCGAATGTAAAAAGAATGATATGTGAGAGCCCATCATATTGATCAAATAAAGAATAAATTAAAATTCATTTAATCACAATGACAAAGCAATTTACAAGAATGATTTGACATGAAATATTTTTTTACATCCATAGTAAATAAAAAAAATTTTGTCCCCAAAATATTAAAAATTCAATGATTTTTTGCACCATCATAAGAAGATTTGAAAATAGAACATTCAATATTTTGTATATCAAATAACTTGAATCTGAGAGAAAACTAGCAAACAAAATTTGAACTTTTACCACTGTCCTCATAATCTCGACTATCTTGGATAGAAATTCTGCAACTCTCTCAGCCCCTCTTCAAGTTTATCAATTAAGTGAATAAAATTTTCTTCAATTACATTGCTCTTTTTTACAAGAAAAATGACAGAAACAAATATTATCTCTTTTTGCTCCTTGCCTCTCGCAACTGTTTGACTTCATTGCCATGAAAGTGGGAAACAGCTGACGTCTCGGCAAGCTGAAATAAAAGTGTTTAAAAATAGAGCCCTTTGAGGTGTCACATTTACACAGAGGCTATAATAAATATCTGTATTTGTTTATCCAAGTACACACAATTAAAAACATTTCGCCAGCTATAACCGAAATAATCTATCTTTTTATTTTTGTACAACAACTAGTGAAGAAAAAGGCTTCACATAATGAGCATAATTTAGCATGTAGCGCTTGCATCCTTGTAAGTCAGGGCTAATATCATAATTGAAAAGGACTTATCATACAAAGAGTTGAAAATTTAAATAAGTGCTGGGATTTAAACACTGAAAAATTGAGATTTTATGGAAAACTGCTGAAGATTAAGGTGTTAATAGTATAGAACAAGACAGGCCTTTAACCTGAGGTAAGTTTCCACTTCTACAGTGCAAGAGAGCATACCATATCTAGCAGGATATCAATTTTCAGCTTGAGCAAGTTGTTCTCCTCATGCAGATTCTGATTGTCTTTCTTGAGACGCTGCACTTCCTTGTGACTTGCTGCACCACTTCCAGACTCTGGGGGAAATAATTATTTATCAAATTATTCTTTAAAAACGAATTTCGACATGGAACAAAAAATAGGAAACTACAATGCCAATCTCAAAGAAACGGGTGATATAAATTCTATCCTTGTCTTTATCCAAGATATTATCAATAACATGAGGTCATAAAAGTTTAATCTTTTATTTGCTCAACAATATATATCCAGGTGTCACAGACTATACATGTATCTTAACACAGATGCAAATCACTTTCTTAAATTTAAGATTAATCACTACAAAGTAAAAATGTAATCTTCACTTTGTAAAATCAAAGACTCAAACCAAAGAACTAAAAGAAAAAAAAAACATACACACATATCAAGTTCTAGTACAGCCACTAGACAAGTTGGCTTTTTGCTTTATATTTCATATGGAAAATCTCAATGATGAGACAGCTTTCAGATCTTCAAAAAATACAGCCATTCCTGTTATTATAAACCACAAAAGGACAAAACATCATCCTTTCACAAGTGTTTGTTTGCCCTTTGCTTACCGCATATAAATGAAGTTCAACATTCTTGATTTTTATGACTGGTATCCATGAATTCCAAGATAAAAATTTCTGCCTGTTTTAAAACCATGCTTTAATGCAAATTGAACATGTCTTTTACACATCTCAATTATATAGCTCAGAGTTTGTGAGATTGTAAGCAGGATACTTATATGAAGTGCAATTAGAAGACCATTACTTTAATTCTCCTGAGGGTCACCCTGCCAAGTAAGAAATGCTTGTCACATAAAGAAAATATGTCTTGGAATTTCAAAGAGTTTCAGACTGTTTTCAAAATTAAATTAATGTGAAAATGCTATTTAAAACAAAATATGTGAGTAGCTGGTATCTCACAAGAAATCTTCTCATGTTAATTTTGATTCTATTTGTTCTCATTAAGTGTGAACAAAAAAGAGACTTTGTTGGCCAATATGAAAAGCCACAAAATTAAATCTTTATAACACGTATCTTACCATTGACCCAAAGACCATTCTCAAACGCCACTTCATTTCCACCGAGGCTGACTTTTACGGGACCATAGTCAATTCCAAACTCTGCCTTAGATTCATCTGCGTCCAGGTGAAGGTTGGATAGGGATTGAGCTCTTCGTGGGGGCGTTTTCTTTGGAGAAAACTTGTTGCCAAATAGACCTAGAGGCATGACTGTGTGAAGATACTAACTTGTCTGAAAAAAATTTGCAAAAAAATTGAATGATAGGATTTTGATGAAGATTGCATAAACTTTGATCAATTCACATATCTGATCTATTCAATATACCAAAATTTGAGAACTCTAAATATATTCAAATTATTTTAACACGTTGGTGATGAAACAAAGAGCTGTTATGTTTCTTCGCCTTAAATTCCATATCACAAAAATTTTTTTTGCATCACTGCATACTTCTACAGGTGTTTACAGCTAAATATAATTTTGGCGGCCAATATATTTCGTCAATATTGGAATGTCTATCTTTTTATCAGTTGCCGTTTATCAAATGCTCCAAAAGATTTAAAAGAAATGAGTTAATGATATGAAGTTGGTATCTGGTATATCGGTATTTCAACATATAGACCAATCTGAGCAAACCAAAAGAACTCTTCCCAAATAAATCTCATTAATATTTATGATTATTTTAATTGCAGTCACTTATCATAATGTTTAGAAACAGTATACTGCAGTTAAGCATGGATACCTAAAATTCATTGAATAAGTTTTCTATGTTCAAAGAAGCATTGAGGGGGGATATCAGATTTGGCACATTTTCCCTTCTTTAACAGCTTTAGCATAGTAGGTAGAAGAGATACCTATGAACAACCTGATGTGTCATTCCCCACTCAATTTATGTGAAAACTTATCTCCAAATCGCAGCGCTTATCAGAACTCGAACTCTTGATGCTACATTCAAATCAAGGTCACAAATTTCTTTCTAGCTAGGCGTAAATTCTGTCTTAAGTCTACGTTCAAACACAATGAATCTTGCTTGTTCCTGAATAATCTTCAACCCAAACAAGGGCTGCCTGTCAAGGTAATGCTAGAACTTATCGCACCACAACCTGTGACAAAGGATTGATCCCGAAGCTCCCTATTGTCAGTCCAACATTCTACCTTTTGAGTTATGTAAACAATAATAAAGAGATCTTAACGTGCATGTTTTCTTCACACCCATGTACTGATTGATTAATCAACGGGTGGCCACACACAGATTTATCTGTCATCATCACCCAAGTCTTGTACAAGTGGCACAAGTAAATCTTTATTTACAATCAACCCCTATGAATTCTTAGCGACGAGCATACCTAGCAGGTTCTGACAGACAACTGATGCAAGGTGTATCAGACTATGCTACAGTGAGGTGGGACATGAAAGCAGGTGTCTCTCTCCCCACTAGGGATCAAAGCTAGCCCACATGTCAAATTTTCTCTACACAGTGAAATTGAAAGTTTGGAGTGCGTGTTTGAAAATTAACAACAGCTGTATAGAGCACTTGATTGGAAAATTATGTGAATGTGATGAAAGAATATATATATTTTTCTAAGTCATGGTCTGTCAAATTTCTTAAGAGGCAACCATTTTCTATCTCTAATTGAGAACTGCTTGTTCGAAGAATACGTGTAAGACGAACACATAGAAATAAAGGTATTATTGCAGTTATCAGCCAAACTCACTTTAAGCTTTAGAACTGAATTTATTTTTTAATGATATTGATATTTTGAACACAAATATGAAGGTTTTATTCATCACAAAAAAATACTTTTCAAGATGTAAGCATTTTTTGTGTTGCTCTAAAATTCCATTAAACTAGATATCTAGAAGTTTCGAATTTGTCGAGAAACATTTTATTGTGAAGCCTAAAATGAGTTGGGCCAATGTCTGCAAATTTATCGCAACAAAAAGGGAATAGAGTAGAAATCAGAAGGGGAAACGGATGAGTTTGTTTTTCAAGAATTCGTATCATTTCGAGCAATCTGTGTTTGACTTCAAACTTATCATGTTCTACTGTAATTCTTTCCGTAAATTCCTTCACAAGAAACAAACGATAACAAGGTTTTTCTTGGAATCTTCTTTGATCTTTCACCAAATGCTAGGCTAATTAAGTTTCAACGGTTCAAATCTCAGCATTGATCAGTAAAGAAAGAACATTTTTCAGTAAATATTTGCTTGTGAACATAAAACACTGGAAGCAAAATAGCCTTACAATTTAAATCTTTGCACGCATAGAAGGAAATAACATTAACTTACAATACGTCTTTTATATTCTATAAAGAGGTCTACTGATAATCTGAAACTGTTACTGTGTTACTGAGAGCTGTAGGAATCTAGATCTATCTAGATCTAGAATCTAGTATTAATTAGATACCAAATAAAGTGACGTATTTATCAGCAGGATTTTAAGATTGTGGTAAATTATCTTTAATGTCAGATAATCTTACTTGCCTGAAAGCTGAGAGAAAATTAAGCGATGCAGTCAGAAATGTTATACTAGATCTAGTCTGTTTCCAACCGAGACTAGTCTGATCCTGCTACAAGCTATCTCCAATGAAAACAATTTGGTTCCCTCCCCTCATTTCTATTCGTTCCGGTCTACAATCCTGGTGATTTCCCGAGCTTGGCTAATTGGCACCAGCAAAATCTATTTATAGCTTGATATTGGACCTCCGTCAAGTTATTTTCATGGTTTTCTTTATTGAAGAGGCAGCTATTGTTATCATTTTGATTATAGTGAAAGATAAACAAAGTTCAGGTCGCTCGGTCGATTGGAGCTGGATTAATTTATATTATTTCCATCGATGGGGAAACTTGAAAATTCAAAACATTGCAAAATTGAGCCCCATTCCAATAAACCCATTATTTTCTAACCTTCGAGAAGTGTAATAAATTGATACGCCTCTTTTCCCTTAAATGTTAGACATTTTCGTTAATAGCACAGTCCCATCTCTTTGTTCACATTATCAACAAAATTCTCTCAAAGTAAACTTCAATTAAAACGACAATATCTCGATATAGAGTTGGTATTAATCAGATGTGGGCCTTCTCGTTAATTTAAACTAACCCTAGATACAGATTGAGACCTTAATAATCTACTTTAACGCTAGATCTAATAGATCTGAACATTGAGCTAGATCAACAGTAGTTCTAGGCACCGCCTTGCAAGTGTGTGGACAATTTCTTTATAACAGACATAGGTTTTACTCTTACCAGGATTCTACACTCGCTGCACCAAATTCTATAAAATGTTGTATTGCTAATTGAACCTTTAGGTCAGTTCTTGGGATATAAACTGCTCTTACTTCTTTTTCATCTACTACCACCACTGCTGCTGCTACTACTACTACTACTACTACTACTACTACTACTACTACTACTACTACTACTACTACTACTACTACTACTACTACTACTACTACTACTACTACTACTACTACTACTATTGCTACAACAACTGCTGCTGCAGATAAGCATCAAAATCCTATAAAAGTCTCGGCACCTACAGAAATACCGTTATAGTGACTTCTCAATTTAATCAAACTTAAAATTCAGGGATTATTAACTGCGTGCGTATTTTTAGTATACAGATTCCTCAAAAAAAAACAAAAACATAAGTTTGTCCTAAATTCACTTTGAAATGAGTTTGAGGATATACTTCAGCCTAAATCATGAATGTTTGAACAATGTAAAATCTATTGCCTGAAAGCCCTTAGGCCTACTCTTTGATGATCAACCTAGTACATGTACATCTGTAGTTGGGTGGAACAATAAGTATATTATTTGAATAGAACAAATGAAGGCCTTTTTCCTAGAAACTAAGATCAAATTCTACAGCTCTCATTTATTGCTAATAACTTTAATTAAATTCAACATATCACTGCGGAAAGTTTAAAATTATGTGAAAATGCAGTTTTGGATTTATAATAAATATCATCAAATGAGATGTATATATGTGACAACTGTAGTTGTACTTTTTTGAAGCGCTATTGCAAATGATGAAAGAAAAAAGAATTGGGGCTATGATCTTTTTGATAAAAAAAAAATGTAAAAATGCAAGTGAATCCAAACCCTGTGAATGTATCACCTCAACTCAGAATATTGTAACAATAATTCACTCAAATCCCAAATGAATTGTAAATTTAAAACATTTCCATAACACTCTTATTGTCTAGCGAAACCCATTTCAACCTGCAGACAGACAATTGTTAGTGATGTTACAGAAAAAGTACTCTGCAGGTTTTACTTTACAAATTTCAAAAGAATTTTATTCTAGTAATATTGAAGAGAATTATTTGAAACACTAATTTTTATAATCTTTTTCAGCCTGCCCCTATAGTAAGCTAATGTAAATTAGCAAAATATAAATCTATCACCTCAAACAGCACAAAAGTCACAGTCAATAGAAATTAAGTCTTAGCACAGTTATACCATAGATTAGTTTGGTGCAAATAGAAAGACACTCTAACACTCTTGTAGTTGCACTGACAATATCTATTCCTTGAATCCATAATCATTTTTTAGCTTAAAAAAAGTAACAAAATGGAAAAAAAAGAACCTGTAGAAAGGTATTAAACCAATGTTTTGTATAACAAGCTCAAGCATTGTTTGGGTGTTAAGATCTAACCACTGACCCATAAATGATCTTAAGTTGTAATCTTTATTGTCTGAATATATTTTTTCCTACCTCACTACACCCAAAGTTCACTGGATGTCTCTAATTAAGAAGAAATAACATAATACAATGAAAAAAAATTCAGATATAAGAGAGACAGGGAAAGGGGGGACCAGACAGACAGAGGGAATAGGATATGGAGAGGGGAAGAAATAGAGCCTGACTGAAGAAAGATGATAATTTACTCAAAAAGGGATGGAGAGATAGAGATAGAAAGAGAAATGAGACAAGGACTTTAAACCTTATCCGTACATCATGTTTTACTATTGCATTCTTACATGGAAGGTAATTTTTTTGTCCCCACATTTTTAATAAACACAAAAACTGGTTTATATTTTCCACACTTCTGGGGTGTTAAAAGTACCCCATATTTTTTTATGTAACAAACCATATTACACCTATCTGTATTACTTTTTAGGGTGACAAAATTATCCCACTTTTGCTGTATAAAATAAATTACTATCCTCAGCTGGAATGGTCTATGTCAGGCTATAGATATTTACTCAGTCAGACTTGCTGTTCCCTAACCTCTATTTGGTTAACAATGTGATTCCTTGAGATAACTTAAAGGATCTTTATAATTCAATTCCTGTGTGGCATGAGACATATTTAACCACATTGTTTCCTCCAGAAATGACGCATAAATAACTCATAATTGTTTGCAAAAATGAATTTTTAAAAAATACTGAAAATTTCCCTGGAAAATCACCATTATATTATTTGAAAAAAAAAAAACTAACGCCTAGGGTAACAAAGTCACCTCTGATTTATGGATAGGATTATAAAGAGAGAGAATGGATAATTAGATTGAAAATGAAAAACAAAGCATGAGAGAATTGGGGAAATAAAAGAGGGATATTAGTGTATACTGTCTTTTGCCATGGGTATCTTTATATTTTGTTAAATCAGCGCATGAATCGGATCTGAAAGTAAGAACCTATTATTTCTATCCAAATGCATTTTTGGAAAGTAGCCTTTTTTTTTTCCTTAAATCAGTATCAATAAAATTTCATTGGAAATTGTGTAATACTAATAAAAACTGAGGAGGAAAAAAGTATGCAGTGCAATAATAAGGTTAAATAATTGAAACCCATGTCATCTACTTGTGCATTCCTCTAATACACATCTTCAATTAATTTGGAAAATGAAAGTCATATATTTGTCAGCTGTCCAGCAGTCAACTTTTTGTGAACTACATCTATGTCAGGTAAGAATTGCAAGCTAGAGAAACATAGCTTTTGTTTTGCAAAGGGGCTAGTGGTAGTCCCCAACAGGTGTCTACACTTCTAAACTCCATATCCCCTTCCATGAGACCTGAAAAAAAAAATGTGAAAGTAGCAGCAAAAATGAGAAAACAATTAAATTACACTGGTAAGATGCAATTATTTCTTTTTTTTTTATCAAGAATGAAGGTGATTTAATTAGGAAACCATGCAGTAATGAAACGGAAATGAAAATGTTTTATATGAGACTAAATCCACTTACAACACTCAAAGTGGCTTTGCAAAATGTCCGCTGCAAATTTTTACGAACTAATATAGCTTTCTCAAGTAACAGAGGAAGAAGAGTATGGATTAATAATGATAATTCTAGTGAGGTGCCATCCAAAAAAGATTTAATTCCTAAAGTCAGGTTTCACTTTACATCTGAAGTGAAGAAAGCTATGTTGCACTTAATTCAACATTAACTGGAAATCTTAATGTCTTGATTCAATTTTTAAATGTTTATTAAACAAAGTGGACATGTACTGATGCAGTATGGATTATGTAATGTGTAATTAGGGTTGTTTAAATTTTTTTAATTTACTTTTTTTTTATTTGTTTCTATGCATACAATTATACAAGTTAAAATGTATAAAATGTCTCTGTACAGTTTCTAAAAAATTAGAATGAACATATATTACAATCATGTAATCATTAACTGATTACAATGCAAACAGGAATATAAAATGTACCAGGTATATTGCTGCATCCAATTAGATGACATCGTACCTTCTTTTTCTGGTTCTGTATTTTGTTGGACTGTGGATTGGGACATGATTTTCAAGCACTGTCAGAAGGGACGTAGATCTATATTTCCTACATCTTAGGCTGCTGCTGTGCGCTAACATGGGTGAAGTGGTGTAATGGCTGGTGACCATGAACGATGCCTCCCTAGTTGCTCTGCCATCCTGAAAATATATTTAATTTTAAGAGATCGTTCAACTAAGGCCTACATAGGCTTAGATATTAATGATGGGGGTCGTGGTGCTTTTTGCATAAGTTCTACATTGGGGCATGATGACTGTTCTATAATAAAATAACAACATTCTATAGAGGGTGTGATAGGTGCAGGAGAGGGTGAGATTTACCTCAGAACCTAAAAATTTCTTCTCAATTACACATCTATAAATTTCCCCTTTTTATTTTCTAAGATCTAGAACTCCATCCTTATAAATGTTAAACTAAAGCAGCAATACACTTTGTTTTATTGTCTCCCTTCCCTCACACCTCTCTGCGTCCCATGTCATGTTGCTTTTATTTCCCTCTAAAGGATAGAGATATAATTATCTGAATCAAGAGCATATTTTATCAACTACAAGGTATGAGATATTAGATAAATTTGATCATTGTCTTTGGTATTTAGTTGAGCTTTAATTTCATTATTAATTATAAACAAAATTTAGATTTTTCCTGAAGATTGTAGTTCTGAACATGATTGTGTAAGTAATCACCAGTACTTAGCCTTGTCTTATTACTCAGCTATCTTTAAATAAATGAAAAAGTCTGTTGATGGAGATAGAGATCTAATCTAGGCCTAGAAAAAAATAGAAGAGCTATGCAGCCAAAGTTGTGGCAACTGAGAGATGGAGAGGCTCTGTAGTTGAAAAGTTATGCTCTATAGAACTACCTGTACCTGGATAAAAAAGCCGGTGTGGTCAGGCAAATGGCTTAAGATCTTCAACTTTTTCGAAATGATAGCCCTAACTTCAATGTTATTAAATTAGTTAACAAGCATATTTTTAATCTAAAAATAGAAAAAGACGAGGCAACAGACGTTTGTATCTTTTGTTAATCCAAAACACTGTCTAACATTCTAACATAACTCTTCAATCCATAGGCTACCTTTCAGGTGGCCGCCGTTTTGGACTTTGTTGATTTTGTCTTTTAAATCGATCCAGGAAAAAACAATTTTGTCTGAATGGTGGACACTTCAATAAATCGACACTCTATTGCCATATGACGAAATACATCGTAGAATGTATCTGTGAATGAGTGAAAATGTTTTTTGTTTCTTTATGCAAAAATTTCCCCTTAAAAAGGATTGATAATCCTGAGCGGGAGAGAGAAATCCTCCATTTTCCCAAATTTGTAAAGAGGTTTAATCATAGGTAAAAAAAAAAAACAACATTTGTTCAGTTATATTTATTGTAATTTTAGAAAGATTTTCTTTAAATGTTTTATTTCATTTTTAAATAAATTAAATCTGTAAAGTGTGATCTATTTGGATGATGACCAAAATCCATGTCAGGTCTTAATGAGATTAAATTAACTCTTGAATGAAATACTTTTGTGTAATTTTTTTTAGGAAAAGTGTGTATTAGAAATTTTTTTTTTAACTTTTTTTTAAATATAATTTGCATTTCTCTGAATAAACTCTGTACAACACTCTTTGTATCTATCTTTGTTGTTTTTGTTTTTTTATAATGTTCATGTTTTGAATGCCTCCTGCATTCAATACAATCAGAGTTTACGTAAATGCTTATGGTATTCATTAAGTGATTTAAATTCATTGTACAGAGCTTACCATCCGTCATTTTTATAATAGTAATTGATATTACTTTTAACCACTCTACAGAATAAATATAATTGTGGATTAGATCTACCACAACCTGGGAAAAAATGTCTTTCTCTTTACTTGCATGTTAAATCACAATAAATTTGAAAGCTAGCATCTATCTGTCGCTTTCACAGATAGAACTTTGTTATCAGGTTGTACTTACTTCTAACTTCATTGTCAGATTTCTACTTAAAATATTTTAAACTTATAACTTTGTTTTCAAAGGACAAATCACAAATATCATTTTCGCCCCTTTTCACCAAGTTTCCCTTTTTCCAACTGACTTCATTTTTTTTCTTTATCTATAACCCGACGTAATAACACAAATTCATTACTGTAAATTCAAATCCTACCTTTTTATTTCCATAAACCAGCATAGTAATACAAAATCATCACTGTAGAATCGAATTCTAGCGTTTCTATCTCTCTAAACCAGCTTAATAATACAATTTCACCACTGTAGAATCAAATTCTAGTTTTTCTATCTCCATAAACCTGCATGATAGTAAAATATCATCGAATTCTAGTGTTTCTACCGTATAAACCTGCATAATAATACAAATCATTACTTTAGAATCGATTTCTAGATTTTTTTTTCCTGTATAAACCAGCATGATAAATCAACATTATCACTGTATAACCGAATTCAAGTGTTTCTATTTTACATAGAATTAACATAACATCGAATACATGTGTTTCTTTTTCTATAAATCAGCATAGTAAAACAGGATCATCTCTGTAGAAACGAATTCTTGTGTTTTTGCCAGCATAATTATACAATATCATCACTGTAGTATCGATTTGTCGTGTTTCTGTCTCTACAAAGCTGAGGTAATTCTTTAATATTAGTGTAGAGAAGGAAACTCTCTCTCTCTCTCTCTCTCTCTCTCTCTCTCTCTCTCTCTCTCTCTCTCTCTCTCTCTCTCTCTCTCTCTCTCTCTCTCTCTCTCTCTCTCTCTGCTAATGAACCGCCCATCTGTTCACCACCTCATCCTCTCTTTTTGTTAGTAATGCTCTTAGCATTAGCTATGAGTCTCTAATATAAAAAGTACGCCTTGCTCTGCTTGTCTTTTTTTTTTAAAGTGTTATTGTTATAGTTTCAGCCGTTGATATGTCAGGTGATACAGCACTGATTGCCGTTTTCCACCCTATTTCTTTAATTTCTTATTCAAGTTTAAAATTGGTTACTTACAGTTTGGCTTTTAATGTTACATTTATTGCCCTTTCTCCTTCCATTTTCAGTCATTTATGAGTGGAGTTCATTGTTTTACCTTAATTTCGGGTCAGTTTTTTTTTTTTTTTCCTTTAAATTTGTTTATTTAGCTCTCTGTTCCTTAGACCTCAGATTCTATGTTCTTTTTAAATAGAAACGGCCAGTGCATCCTGCTTGATCTTATCATCCTTGAATCTACGGCCCTAAGCCATTAAATTCCCCGGCGGATACATTGAAATTTGGCTATTTATAGAGATACAAAAACTATAATTTGATTCTACAGTAACAATATTAATTATAGGCTATTTATAGAGTTCGAAACACTAGAATTCGATTCCCCGGCAGCCATATCGAAATTATGCTATTTATAGAGATAGAAAAATTAAAATTCAATTCCCAAGCGGCCATATTGAAACTATGCTATTTATAGAGATAAAAACACTAGAATACGATTCCACAGTAACGATATTGATTATAGGCTATTTATAGAGATAGAAATACTAGAATTCGATTCCCCGGCAGCCATTTTGGAATTATGCTTTTGATAGAGTTGAGAACAGGAGAATTCGATTCCACAGTGGCAATTTCCTATTTGTAAAGATAGAAAAAAAAAAGAATTCGATTCCCCGTCAGCCATATTGAAATTATGCTATTTATGGAGATAGAAAAGTTAGAATCCGTATCCCGGCGGCCATATTGAATTTATGCTTTTTATAGAGATGGAAAAATTAGAATTCAATTACCCGGCGGCGATATTGAAATTATGCCATTTATAGTGGTGGAAGAAAAAGAATTCCTCGGCGCCCATATTGATATTATGCTTTTATAGAAATGGAAAAAATAAAATTAATCATCGGCCATATTGAAATTATGCTATTTAAAGTGATGGAAGAAATAGAATTCCCTGGCGGCCATATTGAAATAATGCTATTTATAGAGATGGAAAAATAAAATTAACCGGTGGCCTTGTTCAAGTAATGCTATTTATAGAGTTCGCCAAATTAGAATTAACGACCATATTGGAATTATGCTTTTTTTAGAGGTTGAAAATTTAGAATTCTCCGGCGGCCATATTGAAATTATGCCATTTATAGAGATCGTCAAATCAGAATTAACCGGCGGCCATATTGGATTTATGCTATTTATAGAGATGAAAAAATAGAATTAATCATCGGCCATATTGAAATTATAGTATTTATAGAGTTGGAAAAAATATAATTAACCGTCGGCCATATTGAAATTATGCTATTTCTAGAGATGGAAAAAATAGAACAAACGGTTGTCCATATCGAAAATTATGCTATTTATAAAATATTTATATTACCAAAATAGAATTAATCGGCAGCCTTTTTGAAAAAAATGCTTTAGATCTTTGCCAAATTAGAATTTCCCGGCGGCCATATTAGAAATTATGCTATTTATAGAAATATACCAAATTTGAATTAACCGGCGGCCATATTGAAATTATGTTATTTAAAGATTTTACCAAAATTGAATTAATCGGCCACCATATTCAAAAAATGTGCTATTTAAAGATATTATCAAAAAAGAATTAACCGGCAGTCATTTTGAAAATATGCTATTTTTAGAGATTTACCAAATAAGAATTTAGCGGCGGCCAAATAGGAATTATGTTAATTATAGAGATTTGCCAAATTAGAATTTCCCGGCGGCCATATTGAAATTATGCTATTTAAAGATAGTACCAAAATTGAATTAGTGGGCAGCCATTTTGAAAACATGCTATTTTTAGAGATTTGCCAAATTAGAATTTCCCGGCAGCCATATTGAAAATATGCTATTTTTAGAGATTTGCCAAATAAGAATTTAGCGGCGGCCATATTGGAATTATGTTATTTATAGAGATTTGCCAAATGACAATTTCCCGGCGGCCATATTGAAATTATGCTATTTAAAAATATACCAAAATTAAATTAACCGGCCGCCGTATTGAAAATGTGCTATTTAAATATAATACCAAAAGAGAGATAACCAGGAGCCATTTTGAAAATATGCTATTTTTAGAGATTTTCCAAATAAGAATTTAGCAGCGGCCATATTGGAATTATGTTATTGAAAGAGATTTGCAAAATGACAATTTCCCGGCGGACATATTGAAATTATGCTATTTGAAGATATTACCAAAATAGAATTATTCGGCAGCCTTTTTTGAAAATATGCTATTTAAAGATATTACCAAAATAGAATTAACCGGGAGCCATTTTGAAAATATGCTTATTTTAGAGATTTGCCAAATTAGAATTTAGCGGCGGCGATATTGGAATTATGTTATTTCTAGAGATTTGAAAAATTAGAATTGGCCATATTGAAATTATGCTATTTAAAGATATTACCAAAATTGAATTAACCGGCAGCCATTTTGAAAATATGCTAATTTTAGAGATTTGCCAAATTAGAATTTTGCGGCGGCCATGTTAAAATTATGCTATTTTAAGAGATGTGCCAAATTAGAATTTACCGGCAGCCTTATTGAAAATATGCTATTTATAGAGATTTGCCAAATTCGAATTAACCGGCAGCCATATTGAAATTATGCTTATTCAAATATTACCAAAATAGAATTAACCGGCAGCCATATTGAAAATATGCTATTTAAATATAATACAAAAAGAGAGATAACCGGCAGCCATTTTGAAAATATGCTATTTTTAGAGATTTTCCACATAACAATTTAGCAGCGGCCATATTGGAATTATGTTATTGAAAGAGATTTGCCAAATGACAATTTCCCAGCGGCCATATTGAAATTATGCTATTTGAAGATAATACCAAAATAGAATTATTCGGCAGCCTTTTTTGAAAATATGCTATTTAAAGATATTACCAAAATAGAATTAACCGGGAGCCATTTTGAAAATATGCTTATTTTAGAGATTTTCCAAATTAGAATTTAGCGGCGGCCATATTGGAATTAAGCTATTTATAGAGACTTGCCTAATTAAAATAACCCGGCGGCCATATTGAAATTATGCTATTTAAATATATTACCAAAATAGAATTAACCGGCAGCCATATTGAAAATATGCTATTTAAAGATATTAACAAAATAGAATTAACCGGTAGCCATTAAAAAAATATGTAATTTTTAGAGATTTGCCAAATTAGAATTTAGCTGCGGCCGTATTGGAATTATGCTATTTATAGAGATTTGCAAAATTAGAATTAACCGGCGGCCATAGTGAAATTATGCTATTTTTAGAGATAGAAACTCTAGGTTTATATTTTAAAACTAAAATTGGATCCCCCGGTGGCCATATTTTTATTATGCTATTTATAGAAAAGGAGAATCCAATTCTAATATTTCTGTCTCTATCAATAGCATAAAAACAATATAGCCACCGGAGAATCGAATTTTTAACAGTCTCCCTTTTTGGTCTTGTTGGCTTAGTTATATTTAATCAACGTATCTTGCGTTGTTCTAGTGAATCCTTTCCTAAGTGTGCTTTTCTTTTTGTTTTCTGCTTGTGTGTCAGTAGCGACTCTAGCGTTGGGTGTTTGGAAAGTCTCCGTTCTATCCTCCTCGCCTGTGTCCTCAAATAAGTCGTTTTGATTTTGTTGGTAAGAGCTTCTGTGTTAGAATTTCCAATTTCTTAGTCTTCTTTCTTTCCTATGGTCGAGGCGATTATGCTTTCCTCTATTTCTCCTCCATCTTTTTCCTTCCTTTCAACTTTCTTTGGTTAATCTTTCATACATTCTTTGTTTTGTGAGCTTTTCAGGCATACCTCGCCTCCTCCAGTGCTCTCTCCACTATTGTACTAGTATAGAGAAAGAAAAAATTGATATCGATTCTAGCGTTTTGATATTTTTTTTTTAATTTCGAATTCTATTCTATTGTAATGATATTTTGTTATTATGCTTGTTTATAGAGATAGAAGTATAGAGGTTTTTCTCACCCCTATTTAATTATTCAATATTGATTCACCATCTATGTGGCAGATGGCTATTCCATGTTATGTTCCCAACACATACCAGTTACCATCTACGCATTATCAATTCAGTAACAAACAGAGTTTATGTTCCTATTACTTTAAATGGAGTTCAATATTTCTTTGGCATAAAAATGACGGATCTTAAACTCTGTGCAAATTGGAATGAATAGAAATCACTTATCACTTGAAGAATACCATAAACACATACGAAAATCTTTGGGTTTATGTATTGAATGTGGGAGGTATTAAAAACAGGAACATTATCAAAAATAACAAAGATAGATAAAAAAGAGTGTTATCTGAGTTTATTCAGAGAAATCCAAATAATAAAAATATAAAAAGAAATAACTTTATAATACACATGTCTTTTAAAAATAACGTCAATGGAAATTATGTATATAATATAAACGAATATGACATTTTCATGAAAAGAGATAATACATATAAGAGCATTGCCTGTTAAATGAACTTTAATCTGTTTGACTTTCAGCTTACATTGCATTATAATAAAACACAAATGATAATTCACATAAGATTTTCTTCAAAACATTCATTAATTAGGTTTTTACTCCAGTCAACATATTTTAACTGTTCTCTTTAAAAGCGTTATCAAGAGAAAAAGTAACTGGATGATAAAAAAGCTTTAAGGATTCAAACAAGGTCCCAAGTTTTACTTCTGAAAATGAATCACAAAAAAAGAAAGATTAATATGTGGGGTGAAACCTTAGCCAAATAAAGACTAAGTATTTATCAAATTTTAAATATATTGTATATGAAATAATCAGATATAATTTATATATATAAAGATAGTTTATAATAAGAATTGCACAAAATTCTTTGTTTCAAATTGCGAATTTAATCTCATCAGATTTTAGTAATTATCTTAACAGAACACACTTTACAGGTTTAGAAAAAAAGTGAAATTGAACATTTTTAGAAAACCTATCTAATAATACAAAAAAAAAAAACAACAACTGAACAAACGTTTCTTTTTAATCTACGATTAAACCTATTATGAATTCGGGAGGATGGAGGAATTCCGTCACCTAGACAAGATTATCAATAATTTTTAATGGAAAATTTGTGCATAAAGGAACAATAATTTTTTTCCACTCATCCACAAACACATTCTAAGATGTGTTTCGTTGTATTGCAACTCATCAGTGAGGCTATAGAGTATCGATTTATTCAAGTGTCCACCATTCATATAAAAATTGTTTTTTCTGGATCGAAAGTCCCAAACGGCGGCTACCTGAAAGGTAGCCTATGGATCGAAGATCTATGTTCGGCCGTGTTTGTTTTCTCTGTGTATGACCTATGGCTTTACCTAAATCTTGAACAAGACACTTAGACAATAGAATAACTGGAGGAAACAGAAATGTGGTTTCTAAGGAGAATGCTATGAATCTTGTTCATGGAGTTCAAAGAAATCAAACTAAATTGTGCTACATGTACAAGGAACTGGCACATCATTGCTCATAAATACCATATGTAAACTACAGGCAGTCTTTTTTTGGCCATGTGATGAGAAAAAGGAAACTGAAACATCTTGTGACAACTGGATTGATTTTAAAGGAAAAGGCAGCAGAGGAAAGAAGCGTGAGAAGATATAGCATGGACTAAAAAAGTGGCTAAATGTAAAATGACTGACAGCATCAAGGGATAGAGATGCGCAGAAGGTCATGATTGCCTAATCTAAAGAGCAGAGCACCTAATTCATTGATATACAGAGAATTTTCCATGAATCATCTAAGGATTGTCGTGTTGTTACAAAAAAAGGTATATCTAATGAATGTAGTTGTAAGCAATATAAACATAATAATTGTCTTTGTTGTTTGAACGTAGATGGATACCACATATTTTGGGCGCTGCTCTACATAAAATTATCAATAGACAACCACTGCCATAAATACAGCACAGATTGCAAATATAACATCAAATTCTGGTTCTATAACATTTTCAAAGCTGGAAAGTTCAAAGGACCCAAATCACACATAGTGAAAAAAAAACAACCCATAAAACAAAGGAATGTATTCATAAACAACACTTTGCAGACATGAAATTTGCTTGAAAAGAAAGATTTGAATAATACAAGGTAAAAATGTAAGTCTCACTTGTACATGAGGTGTAAGCTGACTACTTTTGATTGGTCTACAAATGTAGCCCAAAATTTGTCTTGACCTACAAGAACAAATGGTTTTTTCCCTTTCCTTTTTTTTTTTTTGAGAAAATCCCCAAAAAAATGATTTTTGTGAAAGATGAAGTTTGTTTTTGGGCAGAAAGGATAAGAAAAGAGATGATATGAAAGATTGAAAAACCCGCCTATCGTACTGGAGAAAATAAAGAAAAAACACACACACAAAAAAAAAAAGATAATAATGCAATGATGTCACAAGGCTGTTTGAATTGAACCAACAGAAGATCTCAGCACTTTAAGCCTATATCTCTGCCAAGTCATGAACGGGGGTTGATTTCTTAAGTCCACCAGCCTTATTCCCATTTGTAATTGTGATAAAACAATAACTCAACCTAGATTTCAATGATCTTGTCACAAGCAAAAAAAGAGAAGTAAGAGTATTAGATCAAACGAGAGAAAGCCATCAATTATTGGCCATGTCTGATTTGGCTAAGCTAATCACTACAAGATTCTGAGACTTCAGCCATTTACTTTGGAAATAAAAAAATCGTTCTAACAACAAATTAAAATATTATACTTGGTTCATAAATAAATAATTGCACTAAACTGTAAATATCTTTTGGACTATAGAGGGACCTCAACAGCTTATTGTAATATTTGACAATAAACTTACAAAAGCATTTCTTTTTTTTACCACATCAAACATATATAACAGCTGATTTTGCTTCTTTGTTAAATTTAAGAACTTTTCTTTAGAGCAGCACCCGCTCTCCCTAAAGACTATGACAGAAGCCTGGTATAATGCTGTGTTTGAAAAGGACAAGTCAAGCAACATGTCTATACCAATTCATTTTTACCTTTATAACTTATCTTATTGCTATGGTATCAAAAGTAATGATCACATGAATTTAAACTGGTTTAAAAATTCTTCAGAAAAGAAAATCAACTTGCACATCAAGGGCAAAATCCTTAACAAGGCTGATGCGTTATCTTGATTCTAATCACGTCACCCTTCAAAACTCAGTAGATGGTAAGGATTCCCTCTCAAATGCACATTGCCTCAAGTTGTTTAGTCTTTGGCTGGTGATCTTCTCAAAATGAAGAAGAGGTTGAAAATGTCCGTCAGATTATCACTGTAGATGTTTAGAGGAGCATAGTTATATGAATAGACATGAACGTATTACACAGAGAAGGGAGGGAGGAGGGAGAGAGAGAGAGACTGAGAGAGAGAGAAAGAGAGAGAGAGAGAGAGAGAGAGAGAGAGAGAGAGAGAGAGAGAGAGAGAGAGAGAGAGAGAGAGAGAGAGAGAGAGGCTAAGTGTTGATGCATGAAAGTTTGATCTGTTTTTAATAAAAAAAAAATAGAAAAAGACTAGGCTACAAACGTTTGTATCTTTTGTTAATCCAAAACTAGGCCAATGGGTCTTTGCAGGACCCATTAACCTAATTATTTTCGCGAGGCTCAGATTTCGTTCATTCTTGCATGATATTCTTTTGCTTCTTCTAATATACAAATTAATAACTCGTCAATACACCAAGAAAAACTTGCTTCATTCAAAGAAATCAAACTAAACTGTGCTACCAGGAGCTGGCACATAATTGCTCATAAATACCATATGTAAACTACAGGCAGTCTTTTTTGGACCATGTGTTGAGAAAACATCTTGTGACAACTGGATTGATTTTAAAGGAAAAGGCAGCAGGGGAAAGAAGCGAGAGAAGATATAGCATGGACTAAAAAGTGGCTAAATGTAAAATGACTGACAGATGCACTAACAGTATCAAGGGATAGAGATATGCAGAAGGTCATGATTGCCTAAAGAGCAGGGCACCTAATTCATTGATATATAGAGAATTTTCCATGAATCATCTAAGGATTGTCGTGTTTTTACAAAAAAACAAAAAGGTGTATTTAATAAACGTAGTTGCAAGCAATATAAACATATATTTTCTTTGTTGTTTGAACGTAGATGGATACCACATATGTTGGGCGCTGCTCTACATAAAATTATGTATAGATAACCACTGCCATAAATACAGCACAGATTGCAAATATAACATCACACTCTGGTTCCATAATATTTTCAAAGCTGGAAAGTTCAAAGGACTCAAATCACACAGTGAAAAAAAACAACAACCCATAAAACAAAGGAATGTATTCACAGACAACACTTTGCAGACATGAAATTTGCTTGAAAAGAAAGATATGAATAGTACAAGGTAAAAATGTAAGTCTCACTTGTACATGAGGTGCGAACTAATTTTTTTCATTCTCCCCATCTCAATTTGCTCAATATCGGTTACGTCTTAAAATTCTCAGTTGGCCCCACCTGGCCGTGTAAAAAGAAAAATAACGATCTAACATTTAGATCGAGATTTATAATTATTTCCTTTGGAATGAAAATCACCTACTACAATTATAGTCTCATGTCATGCCCTGTTTTAGTCAAAAGATCGAGATTTACTCAAAATTCAGCTGAGTTTTTCATAGAGTCATACTTCCGTCGCGCTGCTTAGCCCATCTAGTTAATGTTTTTACGTCACTGGTCCCTATAGACACATTGTTTGTACATTTTGAACCATGTGATGGACAAAAATAGCACAACCGCCATGATTTCTTTAAACCACGTGATAGCTATAAAAAGATTTTGCGGATGGCTTTTAGTCGTTTTCTGATTTCCCTTCGCTCAAAGGAATGTTTCAAAACCGAAAGTAAAATCTGGCAGGGAATGTGGTTGAAAAAACCCAATGCGATTTTTATAGACCACTCTAAATGATCCATATTTAATAGCAATACAAGATCTAGATGATTGTATGGTAAGTGATTCGTTAATTTGACGAACTGGATCTAATTTATACCATCTAGGCTCTAATAATGATAACAAGAAATAAATTTAACCTAACTGTCGTTTACATTAGAGTAACTAGACTTAGATCTAGATCTAGATCTAGATTAGATCTAGGCATAATCAAAGTCTAGGTCTGAGACTTATAATTATATAATTGTTATAAATTTTATCCTAAGCAGATTCATGATCAATGCCCATATTAACCCTTGAAGCCTAGTCCAGGTAAGTGCCAACTGATTTGCCAGGGAGACGGTGCCGAGAGAGTAACAGTTGCGAGAACGTGTGCTTGGCGCACTAACACTAGTAACAGGTCCAGTCGTGTGATATGCTGTTTTTGATATGCTCGTGTTATTTTTTTTAACTCTTCCATTTTTTAAAACTTTTTTGTTTCATTTAGGACATATAATAAGAATAAGAGTAAATGCAGCACATAAAATCGTGTCGGGAAGAAAAATAGCCAGACAATTCCCTTAGTTTGCTAGTATATTTCAAGCTTTGCATGATGACAATCCGATCACTATTCAGCTATTTCGCACCTATCATGATCCACAAAGCAAAGCCCTTGAACCAATCAGGATGGCCCATCAAATCAATTTCATGAGCGTCTTTCATCGAATACAAACGTAACGGAACCTACAAGCATCAACGGAACAAATTCACTATTCATATCCCTATTTTCACACATATTCGAAAACCAAATACCCCTCAAGTTCACCCATTCCTCCTTTTTTGGAAGGGGAGGGGGTGAGGGAGAAATTTAGTAAGCAGACACACTAGCCAAAAAATTGCATCATTGTTCTATATCTTTGTCATTCAATTTTATTGATAGTATATTAAGAAACAAACTAGAATTGTCTACAAGCAATTATAGAATGTACGTTTAGATTGTTGTTTCAACTGACCAGCCAAGTGCCAGAGTCTGACTCAGCCAGTAGGAAAAGTTTTGTAGATTTCAAAGTGGATAATGTTTACTCATTCATAACCTCGCTTACAGTAAAGTTAGGAACAGGAACTTCAAATAAACTGCAAAATTATTGGCTATTATCGCAATATAACATGAATTCAATCATTTCGGTCGCATGGCAAGCAGAGCAGGGAATATGTTTGATGGAAGAGAGTCATAGCTAATGCTGATGATCAACATATCATAGTTGATATTTACCTTTAATTCATTATTCTCCTCTCCATGAAGCTAGAAAGATCTAATAAAGTACAAAATTATCGAATTTTGTTGCAAAATTATATCAGATTAATATTGACGGTTTCATTATAGGCGGCCAAGTGATTTTCTCTCACAGACAGAGACATCAACGATAGTATTAATCTGGAACTGCAAACTAGTGACCAAAAAATGCACACCCATAGTTTACTTATTGATAACTTTCTTATCTATAAAGCTAGAAACTTAAAAAAAACTGCAAAATTACCAGCTAATTTTTCAGATTCACAAAAAATCAAAAGGTACAGCATCACAGTAGACCGCTTATGAATTTTGAAAAATAAAATACATGTATACACAGTGTTACATATCTACAATGGTTGCTTTTTCGCGGATAACAGCCTCCCTGTGAAAACGTTCTAAAAATGTTGTATATGAACCACTTTTGCTTTCCTCAAGTTAATAATAAACATAAAATGGCCTATCGAGATCTTGAGCTAATAATTTTGACATGGGATAAAAATACACAGTAAAGACTAAAAGTTATTGTAATTTGTAATTTAATGCATAAGCCCCCATTTATAAGGCCTAGATTTAATACTCTGGTCAGACAAACTCTGATGTCAAATAAAGCATTAAGTAAATAATTTCTTCCTTTTTTGGCTTTGTAAGAAACAAACATGAAAGGGTTTTTTTTTGGCAAATAGAATAAAATCTAGATCTTATCAGCTTGGATTGGATTATGAATTAAGTTTTGTGAGTCAAGTGTGATGTAAATTTGCAAGACAAATGAATGCGAACCAGGTTTTCATGACTTAAATTATTCTTGATCACTCTTGAGGATGATATTGGAGACAAGTTGGGACTTAATATGAATAATATGCCTTCCTTTATATGTGTGTATAAATTGTATCAGGTTTATATATAGATTGGCTTTCATATTAAATTTATGTATCACTCTTTTAAAAGTATTTAATGCCGTCTACTTGTAAGTCTTGTTTTTAAATAGCAAATAATGTTGCCTTTTGTATTTAATAGCACTCCATAGGCCATGATAGGGTTTTATTTTTGGACCTTATGTATCTGAGTCATTAAAGCATTTCTGGCTTTCCATTTAAAGATCAATGAAGGTTACCAATCCACTGTGAATAATTTGTGATCAATTCTATTGAAAAGTTAATTTATTATGTGGAAGATTGCCCTCTTCAAGAAGGTAAACGTATGACTTCAATTTCACAAATACACACAAAATTTGGAATTTCTTTTGTTTCAAGTTTTTAACATTTTTGGAAATTAAATTATTCTTTTAAAGAAGTTCCTTTTTATAAATGTAAACACATATGTTTTTTGGTTCAAGGCAACTAAAATACAAATGCATGTACAGTCTTAAAAGGTAGAGTGCCCAGCAAAACATACGAGACTTTCTTGGTAAGGACCTCTCTCTTTGTCCAGTTTGAGTGAGTTGACTGTTTAAAAGACTTGTGGTAATCCTTGATTATGTTGATGACTCTTCTGTTTTTAAATTTGATGGGTGTTCAGGGTAAAAATTATCTGTTTACTGTCTGAACATGGTCAGATTTTCAACATAGGATTAAAACCTTGATTGCCTTTGAGGCTATACTTTTTTTTAGGTTTTATTTTCATTTATCACATTATTTCTTCAGTGTAGAATTTTCACAGTACTTTGTAAGAATTTCATGGTCATTCAAAAATAATTCAACACTTGTTTTGCAAATCTTTTTGAAATGTCTTTTGGTGGAAGATAGCATCTTCTTTGTTTTGACTCTGCCTTCTTTCATAAGACAGATTATCATGGCCTCAGGTGGAGACAGTGGATCAAGCAAAGATATTCCAAGGGGTCTGGTGAACCGAACAGGGACACCATTAGGGAGAGGCTCAAGGTATGTGTTGTGTGATTACTCTTTGTCATTGTTGATGTTTATGATCATTTTCTGTCTCTGTCTCTTCCAGATCTTACATATGTAAATGTTGAATAAAGCCTTCGGAACTGGACGAAACTCAAGTTTGTTTTCTTTCATAAATCCCTAACTGTCTCTCAATCGTGCATCAGTATGTGCTATCTCAATGCCATAGTGTTTTATTTTCATCATCAAATAATAAAAATTCATGCAAGTCTGAGCACTTGTTGGAAGTTTTTGTAGGAGTGCAAAGCCTTATAATTAGCATTTAGAAAGATTTGTTGTGAAAATACAGAATTGGCTGCGTTTTTTTTATGTTGGAGCAAATACTTAAATCTTTCTATGGTTGACATCTTTAACTTAATTCTCCATTGCATGCAGATTACCATCCGTTAGAGGTCAGAGAGATTTAACCCTTGGTGGTTACCAAAGGAAAGTTTTCACCCCAAACCTCAGCGCCAAGAAGAAAACACCCAGTTCAAATGAGTAAGTCAGGCTTGTGAGTCACCTTGTTTTTTTTTTTATGATTTGCATGAAATGTTACTCGTGCACTGAATTTGGAAGTTATATAATTAGTCCAATAATTTCCTTCACCTTCAAATTAAATACTTCAAGTTTGTGAAAAATGTTTTATTTTTACATTGGATTGCAAACACAAAAGTTAGTGGTAGAAAGAACCTTTTTTTCTAAACTTAGAGAATAAAGTATTTAAACAATTTTTGTCCTCATATTTTTAAAGAATTTTCATTTTGATGTTCATACGAAAATGGTCTGCTCCTGGCTCATGCAGTACAGGGTTATTGAATCATTATTGTCTTGGTGTTTTTTGTCATTTTTTTTTTTTTTAACTTTAAAAGTCAACATTTGTCATCAAATTATTATCAAGCATGAGGACATGTTTTGTTTGTTTGTTTTTTACACACACACTTCCATACATTTGAATTGTTCAGTTTCTATCCTTATTTACTTTGAACATAGATTTAACATAGAATTTAATTCATAGTGATTAATGCGATTTTTATTTCCATATATATTAGGGCAAATTGTTTTAACTCCAGAGTTTTGAATCAATTTTGATATATTTTTTCTTAGGTTTGCATACTGTTTTGTCATCAACTATTTTGTTCAATCTATCTTGTTACTGTGTGCAGAACTTCAAAAGAAAGCCCTGGTGAGGGATCAGCGTCTGGTAGTAGAGACAAGGAAGGGAGAGCTAAGGGTCGAGGTAAAGGCGACCGTGGCCGAGGACGTGGCAGAGGGAGAGGGGAAGACAAAACCATTCAGCTTCATTCTGAGTTTGCTCTCGGACCAATGGGAGGGGGATCTTCATCAGGTTACCTTCATTTTGATTTTGTTTCATATCATTATTTCCATAGTCTCATTAAAGAGTATTGAATTTTTTGAAAGTTAGGTATGGTATAGTTATGGAGAAAAAAAATTACTTTTTTTAACTAACTAAATGAAAGCTGACAAAATTCATTATTGTCCTTGTCTTTAAAACTTTTTTTTTTTAGAACAGCTGAGTTGTTATTGTTTTCACTTACCATCAAAATATCTTGGAGATTGTCAATTTCTATGTAGCTTTCTTTGAAAGTTTTGATTATACAAACATAATCTGCCCTGCTCTAAGTGGTAAACTGATTGAGGTATAAATTTGTAGCTGTTACCTCAAAAAAGAGTCAAATGAACCCGAAGTTGTTTATATTGAACTTAACCAATAAATCTGTTCAATAGGCTTCCCTTATCAAGGCGCTTGAGTTTAGGTGGTAAAAGATCCTTTTTATTTTTGCATTGCAGGATGGAGTCGAGGCAGCACTGGAGGTGGAAGTGGTGGTGGTGGTGGTGGTGGTGGAGAGGGTCGGTCTGGAGAGTCTTCCTCTGTAATCAAGGCATCCATGAGGCAGTGTGATAATTATGAGGACAAGGCTTTGCTTGATACTCTTCTTCGAGATGATGTAAATCCATGACTGATAAATTCTTACTGCTTGCCCCTCTCTCTCTCTGTCTCTCTCTGTCTCTCTCTCTCTCTCTCTCTCTCTCTCTCTCTCTCTCTCTCTCTCTCTCTCTCTCTCCCTCCCTCCCTCCCTCTTGAAGTCCTTTTTTTTCATTAAGTAAAATACTCTTTTTCATGCAATCCAAGGAATCTAACAGGCCAAGAGGGCAACACATGTAAATAGTTAAATCTCCAATTGAGAATTTTGATGAGCCTTTTTTAATCTTGATATTTATAAGTTCTTCTGGTTGTTTTGTAAAGCTATTTCCATGAGCTCTTCTAGCAGATTAAGCCATGCTATTGTTGGATGAGTTAGAGGTCTTGTCTCTCCAGCTCTGCCTTGCTCTACCCACACCTGATTTTACACAGAAAGCTTTGAGTCTCTCCATAGCAGATATTCTATATCAAACAACCAATGCTGTGGTCCTTACAAGGATTTATGCAGCATGGGACCACAGAATGCTCTTTTATTGATATTTCATTTTGAACCTAGCAATTTACAAGAAGTAAACAAGTTATGATGTTTGTCAGTTTGTATCAGATATCTCAGCTGGGGAGGCAAGCATGGCTCCCATCAGGCTTCCTTTGAATCTGAACAACATGTGGATGAAAAGAGAAGTCAAATCGGAGGTCAAAGGTGACAAAAAGCAACTTTACTAAAATCTTGCTGCAAATTAATCTTTCAATCAGTCAGTCACTCTAGTTTAAGTTTAATCCTCAGGACCATAAGCTCCTGAGGTAAGCTGCCTCATATATTATTTTATTTAAATGCCCAACAAAGAGGTCATTTTTGCATATTGACAAATAAGCCTGTAACCAATTTTTTAGGCATATGGGCTCAAAGGGTTAAAATTATAACATTTCAGTTTTAATTTTGCAGTTGGATCTTAAGGCTAAATTATGTGCTTCATGAACTTTTTCAGCTTGCATGACTGCATATGTTTTAATAGATTAAAAAACTAAATGAAAGAATCAATTTATATTTTGTTGTAGTCGAGATAAAAGCTGCTTTGTTTGTGATCTAGACAGATAAAGATAGACTAATGATAGACAGATAGAAAGTTCTTTTTGTCCTCCATATGACTAGATGTGTATATAATTTTACTAAAACAATAATTTTATTTTGATTTTTTTTCATTTTAAGCGTGCATTTGACCATCTAAAGAGGGTATATCTCTTTTTAACCTCACCTTTTTTTTTTTTACTCTAAATACTAATTAGCTGAGCCAATGCACTATGAGGAGGGACAGCCAGAGGCTACTGAATTTCCCCCTAGATCATCTTCCATGCCCAGATCAGCCAGTGTTAGAGATATTTTGCTGGGCAAATCCAAATCCGGTAGGAAGAAGAAATTTTTTTTTTGCAGTGCTGGAAAAACTTTAAATGGAAATGAATAATTATTTTCTTGTTCATATTCTTAAGTCTTTGTTTTTTTAACACCAAGCTTGATGTTAGAAAAATTTATCACTCTTTTTCAGTTTTTGGGATGCAATTATGAAGTAAATGCTTATCTTTTGCCTTTTTGATTTTGTTGAAAAAGGAAATAATCAAAAAAGTATTTGAATTATCACATTGTGATATATATGAGCAATTTTCTAAAGGTTATTAGCAACCTAGATGGACGATTCATGCACATTTTTTTCCCATTTCAAAAAGATTTTCTTGTAAAATCCATAATGTATTCTTCCAAACATGTGTTGAAGAGATAACAGATGTAAGACCACAAAATGCAAGCTTTGTGTTGAACCTTCAACCATTTCGTCAAAAAAAAAATGTCACACACACAATAATGTTTGTTAGTGGTTGTTTTTACAAAGTGGTCAATTATGTTAGTAAAACCTATATATTTTTTTAATTTATTTCCCTAAACGGTACCTAACAATTCCTTTTAAACCTAATCTTTAATATGTTCTCCCTGACGTTATGCTCTATGTCATTTAGAGGCCTACTTTAAGCAGAGCAGATCAGTTGTATTAAAAGCCTAGCTAGCTTTCTAGGGTTTGTACATAGAAGGATGCTAAAAATAGAATTGACTTCACTACATTAAACAGGGTGAATGCAAACCCTTAAATCTGACTGGGTCCCTGAAAACAAACTAGGTCGTTTCATGTCATACTATAACGCCCAGAATATACTTTGTTCCTTGTTTACTTTTACTTTTGGGTCTGAACCATGGTTATCGAGTTCTCCAGAAATAACCTCTTTCTTCTTGAAAAACGTTATTTCCACTTCTAGACAAAGGACGATTCATTTCCATTTCTGTCATCTGTAGAATAGCGTAGGGTGGAAAAAAGTTTCTCACCATAACATGAAGAATTTGAGACCCCATATAAATCTGAACGGCTGTTTCTGATGCTTTTTTTTTAAAGTACTTTTTTCATAAGATTTAATCATATATTTTTTAGATAAACCTTAGCACGTTTAAAAGTGTGGGCAATGAATAAGAAAGAGCAGACATTATAATGGTTCTTCCGACGTTATGATAACGCAAATAGGTTCATTACTACCGTTTCTTATGGGTTTTTAAGTATTTTTCTCTGTCTAATTCCAACTATTTTTTAATCCTAGGGTGTGGAAAATGGGAGCTGCAGGTCTCTTACTTAGTTTCAGATTGATAATTATTGACAATGTGTGAACTGATGTAGATCTATGTTCTTCACGCTTCTTCTGATGTTATAATTACAGCAAATTATGTCACTGTAAGATCAGGAAGAACAAAATGTTCATAGATCAGTTTGTTGTATCTTAATCAGCACTGCAGACTCTAGTCTCTAGCTCTTGGTGAAGAATCGACATCCAGGCAGTTTACATTGAAGTCTAAATCTAAGTCAGTTTAAAAGCAGCAAACGCAAAATTCTGTTACAAGTTCTTCCGGGTATTACAGCAACAGACATTATGTCACTGTAACATTGGGCGGAGCAAAATGTTCATAGACTTATTCCTTGTAAATACTGCAGAACTACTAGGCTCTAGCTCTTGGTGAGGAATTCAAAATGCAGCCAACTTACACAGAAATTTAAATAAGGTTAAAAGCTGTAAACACAAAATTCTGGAACAAGTTCTTCTGAATGTTATAATGACACAAATTGAATTCCATAACTACCATTAATTTTGAGTTTTTCTATTCAACTATCATATTTTAATGACTACTAACATTATTTTATCACTCAAAGTAATACTGGTATGGGTTTTTTGCTTATTAGGTAGCAAAACTTTAAACTTTCTATGTCATCAGAAACGTTTGGAAGGTCAATCGATAATGGTGAAAACCAAACATTTCCTTTATCTGATCTATAAATTTGTTTCCAAAAGCATTTTCTTTTAAGTTCAAACCTTTCTGTTTCATACAGAACAAGTTTTAATTAAAAAAGTGCAAAATTCAACATTAGGTCTAATGTAATGTTTTAGGGTTGACTTTCTGAGAATGGCTCATATATAAATTTTCCATTTTTTATTTTACAACTCAAGTGTCAATTATATATTTGTTATAGGCAGAAGGAAATATATACTAGTTTGCTTCTCGAGAGATTCATCCTTGTAGTGAAAGAACTTCAAAGAACATTTTTACACATTTCTCATTCAACTTCTTTATAAAGTTGACATGTTAATAATATTTCTTTCTGGTTTGATCATTAAATATTGTTATGAAAATAGACTTTCTACAAGATTTATGCTCTGCAAACATTACTGAGTTTGAAAAATGCAGTGTTAAGTACCTTTCCTCAGCGGCGAAACAGCAGCAAAATAAAAGTAGGTTATATTGTTCCTTTAAAAACCAATTCTTGTGTCATCCTTGCATCAGCAGCATTTTCAGAAACTTTTTAGTTCAAATTTTTATCTTCATTATTTATTCATTTGATTTTTTTCTTTAGAAAACGGTGAGCTGTTGGTTCTCCAGTTCCCTGACACACTTCCAGGTCTCCCTGCCTCTGTATTAGGGGAGTTGAGACCTGGGACATTGACCAGTGCTGCACCAGCCTCAGGAGAGGATGAGGTTAGTAGTCTCTCTATCTCCCTTTGTCTTTCTCTCTCTCTCTCTCTCTCTCTCTCTCTCTCTCTCTCTCTCTCTCTCTCTCTCTCTCTCTCTCTCTCTCTCTCTCTCTCTCTCTCTCTCTCTCTCTCTCTCTCTCTCTCTCTCTCTCTCTCTTTCTCTTTCTCTCTCTGTCTTTAACTCTTTCTCTCTCACACACCCATACACCCATACAAAAATACATATATCTCACTATTTATCTAGCAGTGTTAGACTGATCTCTTTCCTTAGCTAGCCTTATTATTTCCTAAACTGTTGATGATTGTTTGTTTTAAACTATTATTCATTCAGGTTAGTGTTATCAGTAAAATCTTAGCTGAATTCTACTATTTTATAATTTATTTGTGAAGTACTCTAGATTGGACTTTCCAGTGTGAATACCTTGCAAAAATGCATACGAAAATGTATTAAAGACTAGACAGGAAAAACTGCACTTAAATATCTAATGGAGTTTGACTGTGATCTCTGCTCTATTTTGACTTGATCCTGGCTATAGATTAGAGTATTTAGACTGTTTTATTTGCGCACTGAAATTTAGTTAGCAGTGATTTTAAGACCAAAATCATGTTGTAAATATATTCAGTTTAAGAAATAAAAAAAAAATTTATTCATTTGATCATTGATTTCAGCATCTTTTCCTCGCTCTTTTCCAACAGTTGAGAGACTTCTCTTGATAAAAACTCTAAAAGCCATTATTTCTTTCGATCTATTCTCTGTATTGATTTGCTTTTCTCAGCTTACTCAACGCCTTAGTGCATGCCAATTGAAGGACTGTCCTGAGGGATTCATGGGAAAACTCAGAGTTCGCAAATCAGGCAAAGTTGAGCTTGTTCTTGGGGAAAACATTTTAGAGGTCCTGCCTGGCCTTCCAGTCAATTTCCACCAGGTTTGTTAATGCATTTGAAACAAAAATCTCATTTCACTAGACCAGTCGAACCAAACAGTCTATAATAACATTTATTGTCACTAGATCATTTGAAGCAAACAATTTCTGAAGTTAATTCTTTCAAACTTAACATATTATATGCAATATTAGATTCATAAAAAACTATTCTTGATTTTGTAGGCACAGATATCTGTTTTTAAGGTTTTTTAATACCAAATACAGTGCAATGCCTTAAATATCGTTTGCATTTCTCTAAAGGGCCCTTTGTATTCAATATTTCTAGCAACTTTCGTCTCCATCCTCAATCTTTAATTCAAGACTTCTTAGTTGTTTTTTTTGCCCTAGCAGTTTGGGGTATTTGTGGAATATATCTTTTATGTGCAAAGGTTATTATTTTTGTTGTTTTTTTTTTTAAAATGTTATTTTAGAAAAAAATTGCTTAAAAACTATAGTTTTATTATTTTTTGGGTTGCTTTATTTTTTAAATGTTTGAAGATGTAGATCTTGATCGAGAGTGCATGAGTTCATATTTATCATGTTTAAAATATAGTAGATTTTGGACTCAACAAACTCGTCGATTTTTTTAAAATAGTTTGTTGGATGCATGGTTCGTTGGAGCCATGGGTATCAGGTCCCTCAAGGGGAGTAACCAAACAAAGTCAAAATAATGCGTCATTAACCTCCCCCACTTCCCTCTCTATCCGCAACCATTCTTCTCCCCCTCCCCTTCCCAAGGTATCCCCCTACAAAATGGTGTACTTCTCAGTAGGTAGAAACTCATTGGGGAGCTAGATAACAGGGAGTCTTCAGAGAAGAAACCCCCCTCGTAGCAAGTGTTTCGGCCCTGAACTTCTGACACTCTAAGGGGCCGGGCCACACCCAGGTCATGACTCCCAGGTGTCTCCCTGTTATCTTTTTTTTTGCACAGCGCCAGGATTCGAACCCACACCCTCATCTCTTGATGGATTGCTGATCCCGGCGCTATACCACTTCGCCAACTGGTCCTGCGATGGTTAGAGCATTTTTAATCCTTATGAAGGAACCTCTCATTTCTCCTGCTCCAGATCCACCGGGAACTGTTTTCGGCTATTTCCGCTAGTAGCTTTAGAGCTTTTGTTCTTTTGTTGCCACATATTGAAAGTTTAGTCAGAAGGTCGTAGACTGATGACCCTAGGAATCCTCTGGCACCAACCTCAACGGGCATCACCACAGCTTTGTAGCCGGCATTTTCTAGCTCTTTGGTCAGGTTCATGTATTTCTCTCTTTTGTAGATGTGGGCCTCTTCCATTCTGTTTTCGTATGGTACTGTTAGCTCCACCATTATCAATTGTTGTGTGGAAGCTGAATGGATCACGATATCAGGCCTTAATCTCGTTTCTTTGATTATACTGGGGTGACTGTCCCATTCTGGAAGATCAGCTGAAACATCCTAGTCATCACAATCGTCTAGAAGGCATTTTATCTGGTTTGTTGTCCTCGCCGGCCTTCCGTGCCATGACTTAGCACCTCCCTCTGCTGTGAATTTCAACGCGTTAGTATTAGGGAGGGTAGTCTCTCCTTTAGCCGATGATTGCAGCAAGTTCCTGAAGGACTCTGTTATGCCTCCATGTGTATCGCTCCTGTGAGAGGGTGATTTTGCAAGAGCTCATGACATGCTCTGTGGTCTGCCTGCCTTGGCATAGCGGACAAGTGGGGTCCTCTTTCTGTCCCCACCATACCAGATTTGCGTTTGAGGGCAGGAGATCGTACACTAATCTGATGAGAAAGCTGATCCTAAGTGGCGCCATGTGCCAGATCTCATTCCATGTGAGGGATTTCTGCAGGGCATTATCCCAATTAGTCCATTGTCCCTGTTGAGGTTGCTGGACTGCTTTCTGAACCCTTCTGGAATCTTCATTTATCCGTATCTCATTGATGACCATGTCTCTTTTCTCTTTCCCCTCCACTTTTGACCACCACTTTGCTGTAGATGATCCTAGCCCTTTGCTGTCAGTTTGAGTTTGCCCAATCACATCTTTAATGTTAAGGCACTCTTTAGCTTCGTCTACAGCTTCGACAACTTTCCATTTCCTACCCGTTTTTACGGTCGGTTGCACTGTCTTCACAACTGGGTCCTCGGAGTCCTCTAACATAGAGAGTAGCCTGCTTTGCCACATTTATACTCTTCCAAGATGAATTTTAGTGGTAGTCTCAGCTTTGCTTTACGGCAGTACATTGCCACATCTGTTAGACCCGGAGGTACCCCTAACCACCTCCTGGTGAACTTATTGATCTTAGCTTCTATTGCCTCAACTGTAGTTGAGCAGATTTCATAGATCAGGAGTGGCCAGAGGAGCTTCGGAATTAGCATGAACTGTAGGCACCACACTTTCAGCTTAACCTGAAGGCCACATCTGTTGATTGCTAGCAGGCCTTCGGTAGCAAGTTCTACTGTTTCTAGTCCTCTTTTGATATCTTTCATGGATGAATCATACCATCTCCCAAGGCTCTTCACTGGTTCTTGACTGACCATTGGTATCTGCTGACTGGCCACTGTGAATAGCGTCGTCGCATCTATCTTACCTTTCCTCACTGAAAGACTGCGAGACTTCTTTGGTTTGAATTTCATCCCTGCACCATGCCATTAAGACGTCAAGGCGCTCTAGCATTCGGCGTGTTTCGTCTTCCTTTGAGCAGATTATGGTGGTATCATCCATGAATGCTTTCAAAGAAGGCATGTAGCAACCACCACCTAGATTGGCCGGGCCTGCGCTATCTTCTGATGCTTTCAAGATGACTTCCATAGCCATGACGAACAGGATTGGTGATATGGTACAGCCCATGGTGATTCCAATTTCCAAGTTGATCCAGTCTGTGGTTTAGCTATTAGTGGAGAATCTCATCCGGAAACCACTGAAATAGTCATCAAGCATGACTTGTATATCCTCCGGAACATGGTACATCCTCAGGGCCAGCTGAATCATTTGGTGTGGTACCGACCCGTAAGCATTTGCCAGGTCCAACCAAATGACGTCGAGGTTAAGTTTCTCCGATTTTGCCCTTTGAATAGCTTCCCAAATCATTGTTGCATGCTCTAAGCTTCCAGAAACTCCGGGGATGCCTCCTTTCTGGACCGAGGTATTTATGTACCCATTTTCAGTGAAATATTTTGTTAAGCGGGATGCCATGACCGAGAAGAATATCTTTCCTTCTATATTCAACAGCGAGATTGGTCGAAACTGATTTATTTCAGTCGAGTTTTGCTCCTTGGGTATATAAACTCCATCAGCAGACATCCACTGCTCACTGATCTTGAGGTTGCTCCACGCTCCTCGGAGAATTTTGTGTAACCGCTTTAGAACTTTTGGACATCTTTTATACAGTAGATAAGGCACGCCATTGGGGCCTGGAGTTGACTTGGCCCTTGCTTTTTGCACCACTGAATTGATTTCTTTCAAGCTTGGTGGTTTGCTATTGAATTCTTCTCCGGGAGCAGCTGGTATTTCTCTATTTGGGTCAGAATATGTATTCCTCAGGTGGGCCTCCAGCTGTTCTTTCTGTACTGAAAGAGAACCTGATCGTGGTTGCTGGAAGAGTTGTCTTCAAACTGAAATGGGTCTTTGTAGAAGCGTTTCTGGTTCTTTTTCTGTTGACTATGTCTCTTCCTTGCGGATTCTGCTCTGCTCAGTGCTGAGTGTCTTGCCTTCAAACCTCGCCAAAGTTACTGCAGCCCATTTTTCTCTTCTTCAGTCGCTGATTTCATTTGTTTCCTTAAGTTTTTCTTCTGCTTTCGGAGGGTTTCCATCTCACGTTGCCTTCTACTTTTCTTAGGTTCTCTTTTGGCTTGATGTTGTTTAGCCCCGAAGGTGTTAAGACATGTCTGGTAGATAATGTCACCGAAAGTGGTAAGTTTGTGCTCCAAAGTGCTCCTCCTGATGAGCGTGTCCAGTTGTAGGACTATTTTGCTATCCAGAGATTCCCATTGTTCTTTTGCGCTTGCTGGTGGGAAATTGATCTTCTGGCATTTAGCGTTGATGAGCTGTCGGAATTCTTCGTCAGACTCCTCAGCGTGGGTTTCCTCAGCACTGTGGTTTTGAACCTGGCTTTGGTTTTCCGACGTCTTACCTGCCTGAGCAGTGCGCTGCTGTTGATTCGTCGAAGCATTCAAGCAGCCCATTTTAGTCCTGTGGATCTTCATCCCTCTTTCGGTGGTAAATCTTCTGCCACATACACATTGGTAGTCCATTTCCAAATTGCTCCGTTGTTCTGGTCTCGTAGTCCTTTGGGCGTTTTCAGTCGTGATCGATTTGTCACCGATTGATCCATCATTCTCTCCCCCTTTCGGTGGATCATGGGAGCATCTCTCTTTATAGAGTCCGAATTCTTCACACCCAGGCCCGTTATCTAAGTTAGGGCGGCTTTGTCTCTTTGATCCCCCATTATGCCCGGCATGACATTGTGTGTGTCTGTTCGTCGCCTGTTAGGGCTAAGCGCCTGCCCCGCACCCCTCTCTTAAGCTGTCCATCGTTTGGCTTCTCCTTGGCCCATCCCCGTTGTGTTACATAGTGTTACATGTATAGCAAGTTACGGCCTGTGCTACAACGAACTCATTCTTTGCCGCAGCGGGCCTATACCTTTGAGTTTAAACTTTAAGTTAATGGTTAAAAATTTCAACCACGCATTGGTCTAGAAGAAAATTTTTTGTAAGCTTGCCGACGCCCTGGTTCATTGAATCCGAGGATGGGCCTGAGATTAGTTCGTTGAATAAAAAGTATTTTATTGAAGTCGAAGGAGAAAAAAAATCGGGAACTTTTTTTGGTTCATTGAATATAAGGTGTTCTTTGAGTCCAACTTCGTACTGTATCCACTCTTTTGATGTCTTGTAAAAATAAAAAAAATTTACAAAGTAATACTGTGTGTATTTATGTAACGAGCTTTGATATGCCTTATACTGAAATATATGGAACAGAAGAATCATTACTATCTTTCTTATGCTGCCAGGAACTTGTGTCCATACGAACAGAGGATTCATCAGGACAGATGGTAGCTCTTGGCTCCGTCGATCACAAGCTGGTTGTCACCCCAGATTACAACTATCTCATCAGCCAGGCCGATTCTTACAGATGATAGGTCGCGTTGGGTTCATGTCAGATGTTGGCCTCTTTGTTTTTTTGTTTTGTTTTGAATTTTTTAACAACTTTAGAGAGGTTTGAATTGAAAGATTCCATGGATGCAAACGTAGTTCGTTTATTTTGACAACAGTTCACTTAGATTTTTCTGTTCATTAGGTGAGGATCATTGCCTAATTTTTGTCTGGCTTGCACCAATGATGTTGTTGAGCATGTTCATATAATACATGACATGTATCATGTATATATATAATGTTCTTTACAAATCTTGCAAGATATTCTTTGCTGAATTCTGGGAAATGAGTAATGTTTTGTCAACTTTTTGTTTCTATGTAAATGTTGATACAAAAGTGCCTACAGTCCCAGAAAATCTGGGAACTCCAGGATTTGTTGTATCCTAGACACCCGTAATTTTTTGTTTTGTTGTGGAATTTAGACTGACCTAATTTATGTTCAGTTATTTTCGTTTTGTTTGCGGGATTAGCATGATCCAACAAGTTTAATTGTTGCGGAAAAATAAATAGTGAAAATATAATTCTACCATTAGTGCGATATTTTTCTGTCACTGAGTATCAACCTGTGTGAAAGTATGAAGCTGTGCAACATATATCGATATAGTGTGGTTTTTTTTTCATTTTTTATATTTTCAATTCTAATATCGAGGTTTCGATTGTAGTTGAAATCACCCATGATATTGTTGTCATCGAGTTCTTTACTTTATTGTACATTTTTCCGATAATTATCGTTCTCTCCATCTTCACACACAGACCTCGCAGTTACTTCCAACAAATGATCATTTTTGTTTGTTCATTTGATAATAGTCAATAAGACTAGGCAGTTGGGTTTTTTTGCCATGGTAAATTATCTAAATCTAGTTGATTATTAAGATCAATTGCGAAATCTTAAATAGAGCTAAATGAAGAGTAAATCTAGATAGATCTAGATAATCAAAACTGGACATGACATGAAACTATTATTACAGTACGTGATTTTCATTTGTTTTTTCTTCTTTTTGCTCAGAAAAAGAAGAGGTGATTTTAATTCCAAGACAAATAATATTAGTCTAGATCTTAATGTTAGATTGTAATTTTTCTTTTTTCATGGCTAGATAGAGCCTAGAGAGAGGTCCTAGACCTAATCGATATTTATCATTCTATTCAAATGTCTTTTTAAAAGAAAAGATAAAGATAAGGAGAGTAGTGCTCAAGGTGTAAGCCAGAATATAAACCTTTATTTATACTCTGATGTTTAAACCTTATATGGCTCCTCAATTGGGCCAATAAAATACAGAAAGCAGTAACAACTAGTAACATATGGGGCTCACAGCTGTAGATGAGCTACAACCGGTCATTCAACCTCTTAGTCTGAGCACAGAAAAAATTTGAGATAAATCAGTCAGAAAAGAGTGCTCTAGAATCATGGCTCTTTGTACAATCAAAACAGTGTGTTAATTTAGGAGGGTTGGTGGGACTGACGTGGTGGGAAGAATGTTCGTGCGTAGGTAGCTCGCATTGACAGATTTTAAAAAGTTCAGTGAAAAATGTGTGTCTAGAACTCATCTCTGGTGTTATTGTTCCTTTTATACTTTAGTCCTACCTTATTTGTTTCCGACAGTTGTATGGCTATGTTTATAAGTACTTGAAGTGAAATTAACAAAAACTGTCATTTTTTTTTTTTAAATTAGCTTGGGAAAGCACAGAATAAGTTGCTTCCCACTACATGCTTCTACCTCTTGACACATACGAAAGTGTGCAGCTCTCTGTGTAGTGCTCAGATAAGTTTCTTACTAAGCTTGAAAATGAGGATATGGAGGACATAGAGTGCTAAAGGCCACATAGGGATGAAACTGATCAACTTCATAATCATTTAGCTCATGAAATGATTACCTTTAACCTGCTTGGTAGTAACACTATCTTTTGCCTTTTTTGTGTGTGTTGCATCACAGTAACTTTGTTGGTGATATTTTGTAAACATGTTTGATTTCATGATAAAATCTCTGGGTTTGATACCTGTGCAAGATCAAGTTTTTTGTATGCCTATTTTTTTAAATGATTCTTTTGCAATATCACATTATCAGGTATTATTGAGCATGTTGTTATGTGCATCAATGAAACAATATTGGTTTGGCTGTGAGATAGAAATGTCCTCTCATATTTTATTATTAGGAAATATCGAATGCAGTGATTGCAGATATCAGAATGTCCCATTGCTAAAAATGTTTGAAAGGATTGTTCTATGAAAGTCTCTAGGTTTTTGAAGCCATTAAATTGTCCAAAACAACAAAACAAAAAACCAAGGTCATTGCATCTCAAGTTCATTTTCTAGTCTGTTGTTATCACAGAAATCAATGAATGTCACCTTTTCCAACCTGAGAGGAGTTTCATTATCTTGTCAAGAGGGACAGTTCATATATGGGGGGAAAAGTTGTTGGCGGCATAGATAACAAAAAAAAAAAAAATTATGATTTCTCTTTATGTGCCCATGAATCTCCTATTGCATGAATTCATAATTATGTGATTCGTAAATCTGCATTTCAAGCTAAGTTGTATGTTATTACAAATTACTAAAATTTAAATCAATAAAATCATTATTATTATTATTAAATTTGTTTCCATTATTGTAATTAAAGCTTTAATGCTTTTTTAGGAAGAGGCTGAAACAGATGGAAATCATACAAGATAGAAAAACAAAAAACAAATGGGATGCCAGAAGAAAGGGCATTGTAGTTTTTGAGAAAAAAATATGGAATTAGGAGAAAATGTAAAGAAAGAACTTGACAGGAGGAGAGAAACTTTGAAAAATGGGTCAGGCTAAATAGGGAATCTAGGAAGACGTGAATGATTTGGAGGATGACAGAGGATTGGAAATATAAAGAAAAAAAAATACACATGATATTCTCATCTCTCTTGTTATTTTCAAACATTTTTTTCAAATCATTTCTAATACAGTTTCATACATTGTTTAGTTAGCCAAAAAAAAAAAAAAAGCAAAATTTATCAATAATAATAATTAAAGTTGATACTATTTTCATTTTAAAATGCACTACTTTTGAGTAGTTATTAATATTATCCAAAGTATGAAGAAAGTTGTTTTTTTCAAACCAATCAAATATTCAATACAAATAATACATCAAACAGTGGTGATCTTATTAATTCCCATAAAATGTAATTTCCTTAACTGAACTTTTGTTAAGAGTGATGAATAGCATAGCGGACAGCTGAGGCATTTGCTTTCATTATTTCGCAAATTCAAAAATTGCTGAGAAGCGAAGCAAAGACTTGATGAAAGATTTAAGATCAACTAGGACTATAGAGTAGAGGGTCAACATACATGTTGAAGTTTTGGGAAACCATGGCCACACAGGTAATAGTACAATGGAGCCAGAGATGCCTAACCTGAACTGACAGAGATATTTTGTCATCGTGCATCATTTGCTAGATACATTGTAATTTTTAAAAGCTTTTTGGAGAACACCTTTTCCTCTATAAGTGTTATTCTTTTCACCGATTTTATAACCAGTAGCGCTATAACCAAAATGAAATCCACTACTACTACTACTACTACTACTACTACTACTACTACTACTACTACTACTACTACTACTACTACTACTACTACTACTACCACTACTACTACTACTACTACTACTACTACTACTACTACTACCACTACCACTACCATCACCACTACTACTACTACTACTACTACTACTACTACTAACTACTACTACTACTACTACTACTACTACTACTACTACTACAACTACTACTAGACTTCTACAACTTACACTATTACTGTTGCCGCTCCAGCTTCTACCGCTAGGCCTACTGCCACTACTACTACTACTGCTGCTGCTGCTACTGTGTTCAATTGGTTCCTTTTTATATCCATTTTACATAGATACTTTCTTTTTATAAAGAAGCCATATATGCAAAATCCAAAACGGCAAAAAAGAATATAGAATGGAGTTCATTTGTTTTTTTAGAAGTTGGTTATCTTTCCAGTTCGTAGCTTCCAGACAAAAAAGACGTTTGACAAAATGTAAGGTACATCGGGTAAAGAAATAAGTTTTAAGTCGCTGTGATTTTATTTTTGGGCGCAAAATTTAGAGTAAAATAATTAAAAGAAATACACTGAAACCTAAATATTAAAGCTAAGACCTCGCCTATCTCTTACAAATGATATTAAGGAATATTACTGCAGCTTATTAAGTTTTAATGTCAGCAGTAAAAATAAAAAAGTGCCTAGTCTAACTATACGTCAGCGCAGTCAATCAATCCAGGCATTGACAGCTGCGTCTGATCAAAACGTCTCCATAATTCATGCAAATGTGATCAAGTAGATTGCGATATCAACAAGATATGAACTTGATAACGTGGTGTTGTAAATAAAACGTATAAAACATGCTAAGGGCATGTAATCCAAGTCGGCATTCAGATTTCAAATTGCCAAATATTATGAGGTGATTGGTCTGAAGAAATCCTAATTTCAACTATTCTTGTCCGGAGTTTAACAAATAGAACTACATTGTGCTTCTCTCCATAACATATCTTTAGCGCAAAAACACTGAGGAAAAGCCCAGTGCTCAATAGTACGAAAGATGATCGATGGGCTGTGGGTATCGCGAGCCGTAGTTTGAGACTTACGAATTTATCAGTCTTGATTTGAGAAATGGGGCTGTGTGGCTGAAGTATTGTGAGTTGGGCTAGCTTGAGGAATATTTTTTGTGACTCTTGAGGAAATGATTGGGAGGATTTGAGCTTGGCAGTTTTTAGGAGGATGATGTATGATTGAAGTCTGTGAGTTAGGCAGGTTTGTTTTTAAGAATGGGTTTTAAAGTGTCATAGTTGGACACTCTTGAGAAAATGATTGTATAATTAAAGTGCCGTAATGTAAGAAGTCTTGATGAATAGGTTATTTAACTATACTGTCGTGAGTTGATAAGGCTTGAAAAAAAGGTTGTACGACTGAAGTACTGTGAGTTGGACAGTTTTTAACAATAGTTTTTGTGGCTGAACAGCCGTTAGCTGGCCATTTTCAAGGAAAAGGTTGAGTGACTGGTCCCGTGATTTGGTTATTCTTGAGGAATAAGTCGTGTTACTGACGTGTCGTGAGTTAGGTAAGCTTGATGAATAGGTCGTGTTACTAAAGCGTCATGAGTAGGCATTCTTCGGGAATAGGTTTTTTTTTTTTGTCTTTTTTTGTTTTTTTTTTGCCATTGATTATACATTCTTGGAAAAAAGCGTTATGGGTTACGGAGTCTTTGCGGAACAGATCGTGTTACTTAAGCGACATGAGTTAGACAGACTTGAGGAACAGATCGTGTTATTGAAGCGTTAGAGCTATACAGACTTGAGGAACAGATCGTGCTACTGAAGCGTTAGAGCTATACAGACTTGAGGAACAGATCGTGCTACTGAAGCGATATGATTTAGACAGACTTGAGGAACAGATTGTGTTACTGAAGCGTTAGAGCTATACAGACTTGAGGAACAGGTCGTGTTACTGAAGTGTTAGAGCTATACAGACTTGAGGAACAGGTCGTGTTACTGAAGTGTTAGAGCTATACAGACTTGAGGAACAGATTGTGTTACTGAAGTGTTAGAGCTATACAGACTTGAGAAACAGGTCGTGTTACTGAAGTGTTAGAGCTATACAGACTTGAGGAACAGATCGTGCTACTGAAGCAATATGATTTAGACAGACTTGAGGAACAGATCGTGCTACTGAAGCGATATGATTTAGACAGACTTGAGGAACAGATCGTGTTACTGAAGCGTTAGAGCTATGAAGACTTGAGGAACAGATCGTGCTACTGAAGCGATATGATTTAGAGAGACTTGAGGAACAGATCGTGTTACTAAAACGACATGAGTTAGAGAGACTTGAGGAACAGATCGTGTTACTAAAGCGACATGAGTTAGACAGACTTGAGGAACAGATCGTGTTACTAAAGCGACATGAGTTAGAGAGACTTGAGGAACAGATCGTGTTACTAAAGCGACATGAGTTAGACAGACTTGAGGAACAGATCGTGCTGCTGAAGCGACATGAGTTAGAGAGACTTGAGGAACAGATCGTGCTACTGAAGGGACATGAGTTAGAGAGACTTGAGGAACAGATCGTGTTACTGAAGCGTTAGAGCTATACAGACTTGAGGAACAGATCGTGTTACTGAAGGGACATGAGTTAGAGAGACTTGAGGAACAGATCGTGCTACTGAAGCGACATGAGTTAGAGAGACTTGAGGAACAGATCGTGCTACTGAAGCGACATGAGTTAGAGAGACTTGAGGAACAGATCGTGTTACTAAAGCGACATGAGTTAGACAGACTTGAGGAACAGATCGTGTTACTAAAGCGACATGAGTTAGACAGACTTGAGGAACAGATCGTGCTGCTGAAGCGACATGAGTTAGACAGACTTGAGGAACAGATCGTGCTACTGAAGCGACATGAGTTAGAGAGACTTGAGGAACAGATCGTGTTACTAAAGCGACATGAGTTAGAGAGACTTGAGGAACAGATCGTGTTACTAAAGCGACATGAGTTAGAGAGACTTGAGGAACAGATCGTGTTACTAAAGCGACATGAGTTAGACAGACTTGAGGAACAGATCGTGTTACTAAAGCGACATGAGTTAGAGAGACTTGAGGAACAGATCGTGTTACTAAAGCGACATGAGTTAGACAGACTTGAGGAACAGATCGTGCTACTGAAGGGACATGAGTTAGAGAGACTTGAGGAACAGATCGTGCTACTGAAGGGACATGAGTTAGAGAGACTTGAGGAACAGATCGTGCTACTGAAGGGACATGAGTTAGAGAGACTTGAGGAACAGATCGTGTTACTGAAGCGTTAGAGCTATACAGACTTGAGGAACAGATCGTGCTACTGAAGCGACATGAGTTAGAGAGACTTGAGGAACAGATCGTGTTACTGAAGCGTTAGAGCTATACAGACTTGAGGAACAGATCGTGCTACTGAAGCGACATGATTTACACAGACTTGAGGAACAGATCGTGTTACTGAAGCGTTAGAGCTATACAGACTGGAGGAACAGATCGTGCTACTGAAGCGTTAGAGCTATACAGACTTGAGGAACAGATGGTGTTACTGAAGCGTTAGAGCTATACAGACATGAGGTACAGATCGTGCTACTGAAGCGACATGAGTTAGACAGACTTGAGGAACAGATCGTGTTACTAAAGCGACATGAGTTAGAAAGACTTGAGGAACAGATCGTGTTACTAAAGCGACATGAGTTAGACAGACTTGAGGAACAGATCGTGTTACTAAAGCGACATGAGTTAGAGAGACTTGAGGAACAGATCGTGTTACTAAAGCGATATGAGTTAGACAGACTTGAGGAACAGATCGTGCTGCTGAAGCGACATGAGTTAGACAGACTTGAGGAACAGATCGTGTTACTAAAGCGACATGAGTTAGACAGACTTGAGGAACAGATCGTGTTACTAAAGCGACATGAGTTAGAGAGACTTGAGGAACAGATCGTGTTACTAAAGCGACATGAGTTAGAGAGACTTGAGGAACAGATCGTGTTACTAAAGCGACATGAGTTAGACAGACTTGAGGAACAGATTGTGCTGCTGAAGCGACATGAGTTAGACAGACTTGAGGAACAGATCGTGCTACTGAAGGGACATGAGTTAGAGAGACTTGAGGAACATATCGTGCTACTGAAGGGTTATGAGTTAGAGAGACTTGAGGAACAGATCGTGTTACTGAAGCGTTAGAGCTATACAGACTTGAGGAACAGATCGTGTTACTAAAGCGACATGAGTTAGAGAGACTTGAGGAACAGATCGTGTTACTGAAGTGACATGAGTTAGAGAAACTTGAGGAACAGATCGTGTTACTGAAGTGACATGAGTTAGAGAAACTTGAGGAACAGATCGTGTTACTGAAGTGACATGAGTTAGAGAAACTTGAGGAACAGATCGTGTTACTGAAGGGACATGAGTAACGTAAGCTTTCGTCAGGAAAATTGCCATAAATTGTACATTCTTGAGAAAAAGCGTTATAGGTTAGGCAGTCTTGAGGAACAGATCGTGTTACTGAATCTACATGAGTTAGAGAGACTTGAAGAACAGGTCGTGTTACTGAATCTACATGAGTTAGACAGTCTTGAGGAACAGATCGTGTTACTGAATCTACATGAGTTAGAGAGACTTGAGGAACAGATCGTGTTACTGAATCGACATGAGTTAGAGAGACTTGAGGAACAGATCGTGTTACTGAATCTACATGAGTTAGACAGACTTGAAGAACAGGTCGTGTTACTGAATCTACATGAGTTAGACAGTCTTGAGGAACAGGTCGTGTTACTGAAGCGACATGAGTTAGAAAGACTTGAGGAACAGATCGTGTTACTGAATCTACATGAGTTAGACAGTCTTGACGAACAGATCGTGTTACTGAAACGTCATGTTAGGCAGTCTTGAGGAACAGATCGTGTTACTGAATCTACATGAGTTAGACAGACTTGAAGAATAGATCGTGTTACTGAAGCGTTAGAGCTGAGCAGTCTTGAGAGAAAGGTCGTGAGTTAGTCTTGAGGAATTGGTTTTGTTACTTAGTTGACATTAATTGGACGTTCTTGGGAAAAAAGTTGTTTGTTTGACGTGTCTTGATTTGGGTATTCTTTTGGAACAGGTTGTATGACTGAAAAGCTGTGAGTGGACTGTGTGATCCTAAGGTCAAGTTTATTGGAGAGTCTCAGGAGAAGGGCGATACATTACGAGTTCCGCAGTATGAAAAGTCTTACAGAAAAGGCAATGTTAGATGTTGATTCGGTTGATCAAACACAAGTGCCCAATATTATCAGAATCGAAATAAGAAATGTATAAATTTGCTATCAGAGGGTTTTAGTAATTTAGAGAAATGTTGATTGATTACACTTCAAATAAAACATAGTTATGAAATGATAAAGCACAGTCTCTCTCTCTTTCTCTCTCTCTCTCTCTCTCTCTCTCTCTCTCTCTCTCTCTCTCTCTCTCTCTCTCTCTCTCTCTCTCTCTCTCTCTCTCTCTCTCTCTCTCTCTCTCTCTCTCTCTCTCTCCCTCTCTCTCTCTTATTTCTTTTCTTACTCTTAAATCAATTTTTTAAATTTTTCTGTTGTGTTTTGTTTTGTTTTGTTTTTGTTTTTGTTTTTGTTTTTTGTTTTGTTTTTGTTTTTGTTTTTTTTTGGGGGGGGGGGGGGTCGTTCTCCAACTTAAAACTGCAAACATTATTGTCATTAACAAGCACCAAAACGTTAGTTCCGATCTTTGCAGCATACTATCAAAATTTGTCAACGGGATTAGAAAAAGAGTCTATAATAATGGGTTAAAAGTAGGAACGCTTTGATCTCATCAAAACGTTCAAAAGGTCTCATCATTAATCTTTTAGGTTTAAGTAGGTCACACTGTTGATGCAACAGGTCCTTAATTTACACCTTTGAATTCAAACCGGCCATGTTGATCCTTTAGGTTAAATATGTCACACCCTCTGTCCCTTGGGTTTAATAAGTCGCACCGTTGATGGTCTGAAGAGGACGCCAAGTCTCCATGTAGCCGTAAGGGTCATACCGTGACCGCCATTGGTCTTCCTCTGTCAGATGCGAAGGTGGGGCAGACGGCTTCGTCTGGTAGTGTGCGCGGGTGTAAGATGGCACGTACTGGTTGGCCGCTGAGCAGTTAGCCATTTCCCGTGACACACTTCCGTATCCTGTCCTCTCAACTTTATCATACTCTCGTAAAATTCTGTTTCAAAAAAAAATTATGAAGAAGACATATAACTTAAGTTTTTTTAACAATTGAATTGGATGTGTATGGTTTTGAGAGTAATACAACGTGGTATAATTATTATGCACGTATTGAATGGTGTAAATGCTTTGATATGGTGTAAATATCTCTCCTCTGAGCCTAATCCACGAAGGAAAACAAGGTAATAAGTTGAAAGAGAATGAGTTGGGAAAATTAGAGTATCATTTGAATTTTACATCTGTTATCAACTCCTTTTTCGTCCGAATCGAGAACATTTTGATGAAGATTTATTGCCGTCATCCCATAATGGTGTAACAATATTTTGAGTTTTCATTTTTGTTTTTGAATTTCATTTTTTGGTTTTATAATTTTTTTTTAAAACCAGTAAACTTCTAGGGCGTATAAAATAAGATGTCGTTTATCACTGATTGCTAAAAGATCAAACATACCTGAAAATCATCATGGATCCTTTCTTTTCGGTAAAAAAAGAAGCAAACGAGAGTATTCTATGCGTATATTATTTCAGTGACTGTTGAATCGAAATCTTTTTTTTTTTCTTATTTTGTTTATTATATGTTTGGAAGATAAGGAAGTTTATATATATATATATATATATATATATATATATATATATATATATATATATATAGAGAGAGAGAGAGAGAGAGAGAGAGAGAGAGAGAGAGAGAGAGAAGATTTTACCTTAAATTCTCTTCATACGACACTGAGGTTTCAAGCGAGGACGGACTAGGCATAAGAGCCGATGCGAATAGAAAGGTGGTAGATTTTTTGGACGTCACCCTCAGTCTGAGTACAGGGCTATATCAACCATATAAAAAACGCTTGAAACACCAGTGTCGTATGAAGAGAATTTAAAGTAAGATCTTCTATATCTATGAAATGCTCCCACAGTTGAGCACTCCTATCAATTATTCCAACTTATCTCCAAACTATTTATAACAAACAATTAAAAAAAACGGTAACCATGACCTTTAAAGATTTAGATTAGAACATTTTGACGAGCAGATTAGACCAAAACATTGAAGATTATGCTGCGTGGTTTACAAAACCTGTGATGATGAAGCCCAAAATGAACCGAGGTGCGAGACCTTAAGATTCATCAGGATTGAAGTGATACAGGCCTTTAGTAACGGTTTGGTTCACGGCCTTGACCCCTAACAGTCTGAGTGATCTTTTTGAAATCCGAGATTTTACAGTGCTGGGCCTTAATAGCCAGTTTGGAGTATTCATTGGTAACCTGCAGTCTGCTTCACTTGTAGAGTGGGCTGGCTGAAACAAAGCACGATTAATACAATCACTCAATCGTGTAATCGTACCTAAAGAACTCCCCGTCCTCGCTCTGCAGCACCACAGTGCCAGGCTCGATCTCCATGGCGTAGAGAGTAGCCACTGGCGTCCCTACCCTCTCCGGAAGCAGGGTAGTGTATTTTCGTGGATTGCCTAACTCATTCTCCTTGTCGTGATCTCTGTTCAAAGAATTAGAAGCCGTGTGCCAAACACATATTACATAATCCTTTAAAACTTTGCCTCTTGGCTATGTTCATACAAATTAACTGTAAACACCAATACAAAAGAAAATATTTAAAGATAATACAAGATCCATGTATGTGAGTGTCTTTACAATATTTAGAGTATTATATTTTATAGCGAATGTTTCCTATAAGCATTGATTGATTCAAAAACTAATTACCATATTGTGAAAACTATATTTTGAGATTGGATTGTAATGTCATAGTGTTAGCTTTCTTGTTGTTAGGTGAAAAGTTCTTTGGTTCTTACTTGCATGGGCAGGTCCACAACCAGTAGAGGACGAAGATAAAGGTTGAGGAAACGATGAATGCAAGGAGAAGATTGGCCAGTTGAAATCCTCCAACTGTTACCCTGAAATTATACAGAGGACAAAAATTTAGTAGAAATAGTTTAAAAACTGTGCCATAAAATAATATTGAAGAAATTTTACTTTTGTATTCTTTCAAGCCATGTCAATATACACCGTCTAGGTATACACGACATTCTAGAGTCTCTCCATCCTTGTTAAAAAAGCATTTTGGGATTACATTAGACTCCAGGTTTGTCGATTCAGCATAATACACCATTTTCGGTACAAACGACATTCCAGATTCTCTTCAGAAACTCATCAATTTTCAACACCCCAGTTCATATATATATATATATATATATATATATATATATATATATATATATATATATATATATATATATATATAAATGACATTCCACATTCTCTTAACTCATCAATTTTCAACACACCAGTTTGTTTATAGATCTAAATGACATTCCAGATTATCTTAACTCATCTCAACACATCAGTCTTGGTATACATGACATTGCAGTTTATCTTAATCATCTCAACACACCAATTTGGGTATACATGACATTCTAGAGTCTCTCAATTCATCTAAACACACTAGTCTGGGTATACATTTACATAACATTCCGATCCAGAGTTTCTCACCCCACCTTACACTCCAATCTTGGTTTACATGAAAGTCTAGTGTACTCACGCGTCCATATTTTATTAAACTTGAAAATGACTTGTGAGCTCGCTACAGGTGAAGTTATCCCTGATTATCCTTGCTGATAAATGAAAGAATAAACAGAATTTTGGAAAATCAATAATATCAACATTGGTGCAAATCATTGATTTTTAAACTGTCAAGGATACCTTAAGATGAAAAAAAGACAAAAGTAACTCTAGAAATCGCAATGCCAAATGGGCAACTTTGTCACTTAAATGGGCTAGAATAGTTATGTTTTGCGTTACACAAAAACAATAGAGTAATTGAAAAAAAATCATTATAAAATTTGCTTTAAAAAAAGAATATTCAAATGTAAAAGTTAATGATCAGAAAATGCTTATACATCTGATTTTCAGTTAATCCTTTTTTAAGGGTAAGAGCAACCTACACTAAACTGCTGCAACATATCTTTTTGATATGTGTATATATATATATATATATATATATATATATATATATATATATAGAGAGAGAGAGAGAGAGAGAGAGAGAGAGAGAGAGAGAGAGAGAGAGAGAGAGAGAGAGAGAGAGAGAGAGAGAGAGACACGCACACACACACACACATATTTGTAAATAATCCTATTCGAATTGCCAACGTGAGAGAAATGTGTTCAAATTTTTCACATCCATAGATTCATAACTCTCACAAAGATTACATGACTAAGTTTTTTTTATTTATTTTCTAAAGATGATGCAGAATGTTTCTTGACAAAGTGTCAGATTGATAGAAACACCTTTATGCAAGAATTTACTGATATATAAATAAAATACAAAGCTTCGGGGTATGACAATATTTATTAATCTTCAGTTGAAAAAAGGTAAGAATTTGAGCATTTTAAAGATCAAATGTAAGAAGAAAAAAAAACGAAACTGATAATAATAATAATAATAATAATAATAATAATAATAATAATAATAATAATAATAATAATAATAATAATAATTATAATAATAATCATATGAGTAATGATGTCTTGAAATGTTTAATCTTACCTAGCACATTTTGTTTATGGACAAAGCGGAAGCACAAAAAACCTTGGCAAACTGGTCGAAAAAAACTTAATAATCCTCATATCAAATTGTAGATGAAATGGCCCGCAATATTTTTGATCAGTCTATCAACCCGATAAAATGCACGTGTTGAGCACATGCTACAGCCTACCTGTCTTCTCTACACCTAGTATATACAACACAATTGGTTTAGGATCATTCCTTTTAAGAAGAAAAAGAATTATACTGTAATCGCGACTTACGATCATTCTAGCAAGATTAAGCCCTTGACGTAGTTATCAACAATAACAATAGCTGCCGATCAGTATCAACGTGACGCGATATGGTTCTAAATTAAAAGCCAACGTTACTATAAAAAAAAACAATTTTTGCTGGCGGGAATGAAATGAATGCTGAAACCGTCAACGGGGTATATTAATAATTGTTATGATCGACGCCTGGATCAGAAATTTGGCAAAGAAAACACTAAAGTGTTAGTATACGCATACTTCTGTCAAGTCCTTGATTGCACTGCTAGCTAAAGATAAAGAAATAAAACGAGAACCAAGTGGATCTGCTGATAAAAGGTGTTGAGGATAGACAGGACAACAGCAAAGTCAAAGTGATGGTAACAGTTGATGTATTTCTCTTAATTGCATTATCAAATGTTGGTAATCAAGAAAATTATACTGCGAGATTACCGACAAGACATCCAGATAAGTGATCAAAAAGACATAAGGATAAGTGACCAACAAGACATATGGTTTGGTGACAGGGGTTTAACAAACAAAAAAAGCAGAAAAGTGACCAACAAGACATCCAGATATAGTATTGACCAACACGCCTTTCGGTTTGGTGACCAGCACAGCATTCAAGCCTTTGACAAACAAGAAAAGCAGAAAAGTCGGCAATAAGATATCCAGATAAGTGACCACAAAAACAAAAACATGTATAATTAGTTCAGTCAGACGATCAACAAAACATTTAGGTGAAGTACAACACAGTTGGATGAGTATTATTGGTTATAGATGACAAAAATGCATTCAGATTTAAGATTCTTTTGTCAGAGTAAATGATAAACAAGACGTTCAGATGTGGTTTACAATAATTCGGTTAAAGACGACTGATTAACAGGACATTCAGATGGTTTTATAAAACTCTTCGATCAAAGGAATGTGCCCAACCAACAATACTATTTAGTTACCGCTGTCTATTATTTATCGAAGCAAGGGATGCAGATTTACCACAAAGTGAGACATTCATTCGAAGGATTAGATTGTTCAAAATCTGAACTCAAGTGGAAAGCACTGCCGACCTATGCGCCTTCATCTTCGGCAGAATCTTCATTTCTCTGTACTTGAATGGATTATATAGTTCATGAGAAACGAAATTGTCTGATGTGCTGTCTGTCATTCCAATATAAGGCACAGTATAGGAAAGACTCATTCACGTATCCTAATAAGCCATGAACATATTTACGACGGCAAATGACTGACAGGAGGTTTTAAGATGAGCGCTTTTCAAAATGGGAACAAGCATAATGTCTATTCTGTGTATGGATAGAGGAGTGAAAAGTGGTAAGAGAGAGAGAGAGAGAGAGAGAGAGAGAGAGAGAGAGAGAGAGAGAGAGAGAGAGAGAGAGAGAGAGAGAGAGAGAGAGAGAGAGAGTGAATGAGGATATGAGAGTAAGTGAGGGAGAACAAAAACACATCATCAAAGATGTGTGTGCATGCGTGTATTTTTGCGTTGATATTTTTAAAGGTATAGATTTTCACTCATTTTCTTCACTACGGCCCAGAAAATAATCATGCTGATTTATCAGGAATCAAATTAAATTTTAATGTAAGATGTTGCTGCTTGCTGCTCTGTCCAATGATCAAAATAAACAAGATACCAGCAAAGATGCAACCAGATAAACCGCTAATATGGTAATGATCCTTCTGTGATGAGCGAAATAAGGATCTTAGAAATACAATTACGACTTTACCTTTAAAAATGATAATAAGCCATTTTTTTATTATCTTGCTTTTCGTTTTGCTGGCTTTAATTGTTATTTTTTAATTATCTATCTTTTGGCGTTATTCTATTTTTACTATTACTTTTATTCATCTATACACATCATCTCCATCTTTGGCAGAACCAATCTTAGTTTTTACTCGTGCGATATAGACACACCTCGAAACAGCTAACTGGTGTTTAGCTTATCCATGAATCTGTAGCTATATTCAATTGATAACAGTGTCCGTTCCTCTCATCTGATAGCAAAGACAGTTGTAAAAGTTTTTAAAACACTATCAATAGTCCACGCATATGAACCAATCAAGAGGAAGGGGTCACAGATATCAGTTTAAAAAAAAAAACGAATTAAATAAGTAGGTAAACAAATTGGTCGCGCGGACAAAACGATCAAGAAGTGTGAAAACATATCTCGGGTTTGTCATAATAATTATAATAAAGAAAATACTTTACTTATTCTACACATGCATTCCTTGTCAAATACTTTTTTTTTTATTTCATCTAGGATAACTACATGTAGTTAACGGGCTCTGAATCTCAATTGATGTCTAGCTTCTCGAGTCTGGTTGTGAGAAGTAGTAGATGAACTGTTTGGCGAGCCTGTCAAGTTGAAAATCTAATAAGATAACAGCTATAGAAATTATCATGTATTAGTACTATTAGATCAATTTCTCTACTCACCAGGTCTTTTTCCTTTCTGAGGTTATTAAAAAATGCGATGACCAACACCGAAGCTGTATAAAGTTTCAAATTACATGTACCGGTACAAAGATGAATTATTACTTCTCCCTTCAATCACGCTTTCACATAAGAAGATAAATTTTACCCTTTATCGAATCCCCGAGCAAGACGACAGTATTTTGGTATTGAAGTGTTAGGAGCTTAAGACGGCAACAGGTGGGTCACTATCGAACCGACGTGGACAGATTCCGAGCAGCTGTGTTTGCGTACCGTGCTATTGATTAGCGGTCATTGATCAATGTGAGTGTGTCGTTCTGTTATTGCATACTAGAGCTTTTTTTTGTTTTGTTTGTTATGTGTTATTTTATTTTATTGATGCTTGGGTTAGCAAAAGCTTTAAACAGATTTATTCGTTATTTGTATTTGTACGAAACGAACTTAATTTTTAGAAAACGAAGAATGAGCATATATATATATATATATATATATATATATATATTGTCCTCCAGTCAGCCAGCAGAAGACAGTTGCTCCCTCTGCACTGTTGCTGTTTCATAATCTGCATCGTGTACTGCATATTACGGCAATCATCCAACTGATTCGCAGAGATAACGTGGAAAGGCAAATAAAAGATGCTGAATTCAATTGAAGGAATGGAGCAAACAATATAACGTTAACAAAAAGCAAAGCATATGATGGGGAATTCTGTCCTTTACCAGTTCGAAAACTGAGGAAGATAACATACAAAACATATTAAAGAAAAATTAAGGAGTCTGGTATGGTGGACTTTTTACAGCTCGACCCCTCGAGCGAGAAGTCGACAATGAAAAACACAATTAAAGCAATAGTAAGAAACAGTACCTGAGATCTGCTGTTCTAGACCATGACCCTCTACCACTAGTACCATGGCGAGATGATAACACCATAACCTCAGGTCTTTTAATATTTTTTTTAAGAAAAGGAATGCATTCATACATGAGGAAAAGGTTTGGCAGTGGACTATGTATGTTGAGACATGAACAGATAGAGGTGAGTGAACTTCATAATTACAATGTATATCAAAAGATGACCATATAAAACAGAGTGCCAAGAGATGAACACCTGAAAAAGAGTGGACTACATGTAAAATATACCAGAAAATGACCGCCTAAAACAAAGTAGACCAAGTAAACAGAGTACCCAGAAATGACCATCAGATGATTATCTGAGTCAGAGAGGACTAGATACATAAATAGATGATTATCTGACACTGAAAGGACTACACATATACATGTAAATAGATGATTATCTTAGACAAGGGGAGCACTACATAAATAAATGTTATCTGAGATAGGGAGGACTGTATACATAGATAATTATCTGAGACAGAGGACTAGATAATGTACATAAATAGATGATATCTGAGACAGAGAGGATCACAAGTATTACGAGTTGAAGAAGACCAAATATATAAAAGAACTACCACTGTAGACTGATTGAACTGCATGCAATTGTACCAACAGATCCATCACCAGGGAACATTAATGTATTAACCCAACATATGCAGAAAAAAGTAACTTATAAAAAATAGTGCACATATTGATTAAAAGATGAAACTTAAGAAAAGGTTTGAGAGGACAAAAATATCCCAGTAAAGCAATCACAAGGGAGTTAGATACACACTGCGGGAAAAAAAATTATATTCATTATACAGTAAGTGATGTAAAATAAATGGAAATGTCAATGCTGCAGTATCTTTTTCTGATTCCTCAAAACTTTGCTATCCGCTCGGCATATTCATTTTTTTTTTGCTCAGCCCTTGAGTGTAATTGCAGAACTATGAATGCGTCTGGTGCTAAATCAGTTTTCTGTAAAAAAAATTTATCTCTGAATTGGTCTGTTTAAAGAAATAAAAAACAAAAACTATAAAAAAATTTAGTTTCACCTTTGATAGGAGGAATTCAATATAGTGTTTTAATTTTTCACTGATGTTTACTTGTTTAAACCTCAAAAAATAATTACCACTTCTTAAAATCAAGAAATTACTCATATCAGCTATGCGAATATGAGTGTCCAGTTTTTGATAGTTATCAAAGGTTAAGCTAAGAACTGTCCATTAATGCACATAGCCTGCATCATCAATACACAAGTCTAAAATTAATAAACAAAAATTGACAACAAAAGAAAAGCCTGAAATCTGTTGGTTCTTTTTATTTTACATTTATGGAATAGTAAATAAACCCCCCCAAAAAAACAACAATCAGAAGTATCACAGAATTATTATATTATCAATTTCAAATTTGAAACACTTTAGAAGCCTATGCCAGATTCAAACAAACGAAAGAGGAGAAAAAAAAATAGTAAATTTTGCAGACTTTAGTTTCATCCCATTTGATCCATCAAATTGCCTTAAACTTAAGGCTTCATGGATGAAAGCTGAACTTAATTAAAAACATTAAATTCATTAAATCTTATAAATAATTTGTTTTCAAGACAGCTGAAACAAGCTGAGTGTCAGGAATACAAAGATAACACATACAACAAACATTTATTCGTTAAATAAGACATAACAAAATTTCTTTTTTTTTAAACTCCATTGAGAGGGTGATATTCGAAATGCAAGAAAAAGACACTTAAATTGTTATGCCTGGTCTAAGCTTTATTTTAATAGGAACAGATGTATTGACACAAATGCGCAAACTGTATTGATTTTGGTTCTTATTGGGTTTTTTTTTTCTATGTGTGTATGTTAAAATTTCTTTTACCCATGAGACTTTTTAATGATCTAAAAGTGTTACCAATATATATATATATATATATAGGGACTAAATACTTTTGGAAAAGTGAATACAAATATTTTGACCATTCTCTTTTTCAAAATTTTTATCATCCTAATTCAATTTCAAGCCAAATGCATGTATGAGAGCGGTCATTACTCAAGATGAAAAAGGTAGAAACCTTTACTTCATAATCTCAAGGGTGTCATGTATACTTCTTTTATATTAGATCTACAAATATTCATTGCAGATGATTACAAACCTACATAAAAACAAATGTGAATGGTTGGCGATTTGATAACGATATACATGGAAAATCTTGCTTCAATTTTTCTGCAATACTAATTTCAGAAAATTAAAGCAAGTTTTTCCATGTATTTATTTTATCTAAGATATAAAGGGTGGAATTTACAAGTATTACATTGACAACAAATATATCTAATTGAGGCACAAAGAAGATGTGCAAAATTACAATCATAACTCTTGAGTAAACAACACTAATGTCTAAGGTTCAAGTGCATGGAGGGTCTCCTTGGATGCCAAACTCCATAGTGTCATCCATAGATGTGACAACTGACAAGACTCAAAGCTAAAAAATAAAGTTATTTACATCACCAAGAAAAGAAAGATATTCAAGGAACTAAAAAAAAACAGGTTTATTACTCAAGATGACAATGAATATTATTCTTGACTCATGCAAAAATTATCATTTATATGAAGAAAAAAAAATGGGTGCTCAAATGAGAAAATTTAATTTAATTTAATTTTGTCCATTTGTGAACAAACTGGATAACTTTAGAATTTTTCATAAAGCACCACACAAGCCATAAAAACATTAGCTGAAACATATTGTTAAATTTTTTTCTTTTTTAGCCTAATCCATTTTGAACAGTTATAGTGTTACTAGATTATAGATAGATCAGAATAACACTTCTTTTTTTTTTTTTTTAAATAATTTCAAAACTTCTAACTGTCTTTTTAATAAAATAACGTATATAAACATTAATATGGGCTTGAAAATTGAAACTGTATGGTAATAAGTATTTTACATGTACATAGAGCAGATTAAAATTAATATATAGAAATGGTAATCTTATTAAGTGTTTTGCCCCTACAAAATATAAACCAAAAATATTCAAGAAAAAATGAAAAATTCCTGAAACAAAGGTTACAAATTAAAAATAAAAAAAATCCTAGCAAATAAATCTTAAGTTTTTTTTTTTCCTGAAACAGAATTCTTGCTTCGCAATGTGCCAGCACCCAAATGTTTCAAAAATCATCTTCTAGGTAAGCCTGATTTCCATTTATGCAAGGTAAGAGTAAAGAATTTTCTTGAAGGAAAAGTTTCAAAGCTTAATCTGTTTTCTTCGCAGCCTCACTGTAAGAGGGTGGTGGGGCGCTAGCGTACGCTGGTGGAGCCATGTTTTGAGCCGCAGGAGCATAGAAATTGTGGCTGTTGTAAGGGTCATAGTAGGCACTGGCTGCCGCCTCTTGAGCTTTGGCATCTGTGAGAAATTAAAAAAACAGGGGGACAAGGATGAAAAACCAAAGGAATAAAGACAAACCTGAAGAGAATAACAATTATACAATGAGAAAACAGCACTTCAATCCATCTTATTATTAGCATATATTTGTCTCCACTGTGAGCTGACAAAATCTTCCTCAAAACATTATTTCTTGCAAGCCCAATTTTTTTTTGTTACATCAAGCTTTGTTTAATTCTGGCAAAGTAGTTAAGATGTATAACAGTTTCTTTTCATTGCCAGGTGGGTAAGACTTGCCATACTAAGGTGGCAGTTGATGTCAGAGAATAGGAGAATTAGGAATGAATTCAAGTCTCCTAAGTAAGGAAAATACACTTAGAAATATCAATATGAATAAAAAAAAGAACAAAACAAAAACAAGATTAAAAAGCCCATGATTGTTGTTACAAATCTTACCATATCCATTAGGTGGGGCAGTAGGTGCTGGTGGGTAGGCCATGTTGGGGTCCACACCAGGGTAGGGGGGAGGGGCCCCCATCATGTAAACACTCTCGGCTGAAAAATTCAGTTATTTTGATTTTTATTAAGTTAAGTTTTGTTTCAAACTACAACAATTAAAAAAATCAGATCTTGAAAGGGAAGAGCTGAGATATAAAATTCTTATCCCATGAATGCAAGTGCCCTAACAAAGTTAAATTGGGGATGAACAATTAATTTAAGAGAAAAAAAAACATGTGAAAAAAATTAACCAAAAAAAAATTAAATCACTCTGGATTTAATTTCTAGTAGTAAAGGGTAAACTAGAACAAAAAAAATTTGTCATCTACAAGTTTCCTTGGATTGAAATGATATTAAAAAAAAAAGAAATAAAAATTAATTTAACACACCAGGTGGAGCATCAGGGAAAGTGCCGTAGGGGACCCAGGAATAGTAGGAATTTCTTGGGGGCTCGTAGGCTGGTGGCGGGGCAGCATAAAACCCTGGGTTCATAGGTGGGGTATATGGTGGTGGCTGCGCTGGGCGGTTTCTGGACGCTATGGAATTAAATCAAAATTTTTATAACATAAACTTAAAAATTTTGTATTCTGTACTTTGGTAATGTCTTGGCTAATTCAGTAATATGAAAGTCAAAAAGGATATGGCTTTGTTACTAGTTGTATTTTTTTTTCCAACTTTCCAATTATTCTGAGGGTTTACTTTACAGTATATATTTTTAAAAGACCGCTTAGGTATTAAAGCAAAAAAAAAAATTCACTGCTCAATTTCTAATGGCAAAGTTTAAAAAGCAAGTTACATTGGATTAAAATTTGAACAGCTAACAGAGCATTTTTTAACTCTATGACAATTTTAACCTGATATATACACTGTTTTGTTTAGTGTGATAAAGGTCACAGTTACCCATAGAGGCTGCAGTCAGCATGGCCTTCCCGAACTCAATGGCTCCTCCATGGGTAAAATACATCTTGAACTTTGCCTCTCCGTCCCAATTCCCTGACGGAAAATAATAAAGAGCAACTCTTACAAATAGAAGATTTCTCAAAATTATGAATTCAAGAGTACTGTCTTACTATATATAAAGAATCAAAAGTCATAATAATTCCCTGCAAAACAACAGTATACCCTCATGTAATCCAAAAAAAAAGATGGAAAAAATATGAGACATAAAATTTAAATGCGAATTTTGCAAGAGCGATAACAGTGACATGACAGTGACATGACTGAAGTCAAATTTAGTGCAAATATAGTTAAAAGACAATAACAATGAACAAATCTAAGGATCTTTGCTTTTCTGCCAACCTACACATTTATATCTTAAGTGCAATAATCAATATAATGTGACTAAGGAGCTAAGCTCAGCATGCTACCATCTGGCTAAAAAATGCATCTAGACACTAAAATTTGTTTCCATGAAAGAATTTGCTATTATTATTCATGGAGATAATAAAATGGCAGCATAAATGATCAGAAAAAGGATTGGCGTCAAGATATTTTTCATAAACAATGTTTTTAAATTATATGGTGACCAATAATGGGCATGTCATTTACTGAATTTGTGTCATCTAACACAAAAGCTGTGAACCCTTTTTAAGAGTTGCCAGCTCTAATTTCTATGGAAATGCAGACTGATAACAATAAATCTAATGACTCTCATGTGAATTAGAGGAATTTCAGTTTTGAGTGCATATCACATTTTAGAAGATTATATAAAAATTCCTCTGTTTCTTGATGGCATGAATGAATTGCTGAGTTCCCTTCTCACATCTTTAATCCGGTCTTAACAAAATATAAGAAGACAAAAAAACCAAACCAATTCAAGCTGCAGTATGCAAAGATATCCATACCGTAGGGTTCAGACTTTATCTTTCCTTTGATGTAGTTGGCACCAAACACAGGTTGCTCAAGTTCCACTTCCCTCATCAACAAGAATGGGAAGGAGAATGACTGCAAGCTGTCTTTTCCATCTTTGCAATTGAAAATTACCTTAAAGAGGACCATAGATACATAATTAGAAATCGACAAAATAAACAAAAGTTCCATTCTCAAGTTATGACATGATTATCATCAACACAAAAAAGAAAGTGACAAAAATATAGTTTGCATTAAGAAAGAACAATTGAATGTAACAAATGTCTTCAAAAGGTTTAGCTTGAAAATAAATTTTATGCTCCAATAAGACAGGGCATTCAGTTTTTCAGTTGTAAAGAAGTATGAGATTTTTTAAAATGAAGCAGTGCCAATAATGCTTTTGTAAATATAATATTCATTGCAATTTAGTATTCAATCTTTTCAAATTCAACTAATCTTTCCCTTCTTTCAGCTTATCCTTTTTGTAAATGAAAATGAAGGGACAAAAAACTTCTCGTGAAATATCTTTCACTTTGGGCAGATTATATGTCATTATCATGTGGCAACATTTTTGAAACACATATTGACTTGTTGCTCAAGTAGGATGTTCTATGGCTGTAGGCAAATAGTTCTTGTAAACCAATATAATTGGTTGTAATTAAGTTTTTCACCTGGGCAAAGTATGAATTGCATCGTATTTCAGAGGATGTAGGTCCAAAAGCAACTTAGCAAATATGAAATCAACAAATAATAATTTACATGGCATGTGGCCTATTTTGAATCTGTGTTATTTTATATAAGGGAAAAGCATTGTATAATATTTGCATAGTTAACAAACAAGCACTGCTCAATCTTAAGTAAGGGCGGCGTTTTGACCTATTTTTCACACAGACTTTCAACTTCCGTACAACGCAGAAAGTTGATGGCGTCGACTCTCAGTTTGACTTTCATCATAACTGTGTCACCTTAGTATTTCTCTCTGCACACCATTGCACTGTGAACTGTGCAGCACGAAAAATGCAACGTCACCTTAACAAATCGACAAATGCCCAAAAAATGTTGGCTTCGGACGACTTTGATAGGCTTCCAATGTTTCTTCATCACCTAAATCTTAAACAAAAGTTTCTGTTAGTACCGAACACGAGGAGCATCACACTGACGCCTCAAAGTCGACCTAGTCTAGCAAAAATAAAGTCAAGGCTGCGCGAATGCAGATTGTTTGAAGCTCTAGATAACATAACTTACTCTGTGGGTTGTGAGATACACACGCCCATGCTTCTTCCCTTTCATCTGGGGCACAGAGGAAGGACCATCAAATGCAATTTCGATACCATTATAATAAATAAGGATTCTGTGGATATATAACATGAAGAAGTTTCTGACAATTATTTATCTTTTTCCTAGGGTCATTTTCCTTGAAAAAAAGAAAACAAAACATGAGCCATAGTGACATTCTTTTATTTTATGAATAAACTTCCAACTTCATAATGCAGTATAAGTTTCTAACACTAAATTACTATAAGCCATATTTCACACAAAACTTTTTCTAATTTGAGCCTGATAAATACATGTACAATAACGAGATTCAAATCAAAGTCATAAAATTCAAGCATTCGAAAACATCATATTAAATGTGATCATAAAGGGGAAATAAAGACCTTACTCTCAGCTTCAATACAGTCTCAGTACTCTCTACGCTAGTAAGAAAAATTTGAATTGAACATCAAAATAAAACTTTTAAAAGACTATTGATAGAACATGGTTACTTACAAAAATTTAAAAGTAATAGTTACTATATAACATGCTCATTTAATTTACTGAAATTAAGACCTGTATTTTGAAGTATCACAATTTTTTCACATATTAAAAAAGCACACTTGTAAGGTAAAATCTTTACCTAATCCTATTTTAATAAGTACAAAATTATTATGTACATGTGTAATGAATTATTATTTTTTTTTTAAATAAAATCAAGGCATAATATACTATAAACATAAAATAAATAGTAAACATGCTGAGATTCATGATATAAATCTTGAGAAGATAAAAACAAAGAAGTCACCTTTTAAAATAGATTTTATCTTTAAATGCCTCTAAAGCATTAAAAACGCTAACTAATTTTATGGGTAAAACAGAGATTTTAATTATGTAAAGTAATTTGCTTGCAGTATGCCTAAATAACTAACCAAAATGATTATGTTATAAATTCATTATGTCAAGAACTTGCAACATGTCCAAAATAAAACTTTAAAACATTCACTTTTGAAACACATGACTTGTTTGTCTTCGATTTGCCTGGGTAGCCTATTGCTGTTAGTATTATAATGTTGGCTTCTCAAATTCCCAGGGCATAGCCGGTACAGCCTTCTCTGAACCTTTATGTGGCAACAGATTTATCCCCAAGAAACATTTTTGGGAATCGCAAAATTGATTTTGATTACCTAACATAGAGTCCATTCTACTGCTATCTTCCACAATAGGAGAGAATTGTAAAATTTACAGGAAATGTAAATAAGGGAAAAAAAAACCAATTAAATGGGTAATTACATCAGATCTAGATCTAGATTCTACCCTGAACCCAAGATCTTGATCTTGTAGAAATGTACGGTGAGATCTGAAAATTCAGCCCTATATCCTTAGTGCTTTCTTTAAATAAGACTCAGACTGATCCCAATTAGATCGATATAATTGTTGATACAAAAGCTAGGCCATGGCCTAGAAATATCTGGATCCAGAATCTAGAATTTAGAAGAAATCAATTAGTCTAGATCTATCTACCTTTCTCCAGCGAAAATCAACACACCCCCTTGGGCATGGGCACTGTTCAACGACATTGTCGATTCCTTAAGATAATTTAATTTTAGATTCAAAGAATCTTCAATATTAGGCCAGTAATGTATATTTATCTTTAAAAAGTGACTAATAACGAGTTCCTGTTGTACAAATTTCCGCAGTAATGTCTGTAATGATCGTGTTGTATTTTTTATCTGACGATCACGGCAGACAGAACGGATATGTGTAATAATGGAGTTGTTATCGTTTGAGATCCATATTTAGAACATGACGTCACGAAAGGTTGACTTTAATTGCTTTTTACATAAAAAAGAGGTTTGAAGTGAGCTGGTTCAGATTTTACGAACTCAATAACGTTAAAGATTGTCTGTTAACATTTTCAGTAAAACTGCTAGCCCTCCCCTTGACCACCGAAATGACTTAAAAAAATTATTGCAACGACCACTTTCATTTTATTGCCTTGCGGCAAACTACTTCTTTCTCATTATCTTAGATCTTTAAAATTTTGAATCAAAAGTGTACCTGTAAAGCAACTCAGTTACATAAATTCTTCGGTCTCGTGATCAGCCCAGGTTTTTCCCTTGACAATGGAGACTTGTATGAAGAAGCAGTTAGTTATTTATAGCATGAGTGTTCTTCTAAATTAAACAAAACTGCGTATAGTGTGAACTCATTGTTTGACATTATTACACAATCCAAAACTAATATCTACCACACTGGCCATAAACAGCGGGTAATGATTTTTTTTTAAATGTCCTTATGGAATACCGAGTTGTGTCACTAACGTTCTGCTCCTCTTTTACTTGTCAGCCATAATTTATCGTAATGGGGAATAAAAGTTGTGTAGCTTCCCTTCACAATGCTCGCTTATTAGTTCTAAATACTTGTTTTAATTGTTATTCAAAAGCAAAAATGTCCTGAGAGTATTGAATACCTGTCACGATTTAGAACAAGCTCGCTCTAATTGAGCAATATGTGCTATGAATAAAGTTCACAACTTGATTTAACAACTGAGTTGCATAATGCATGATAAGGCCGTACACCCCATTGTTCCTAGACATTTTCATAACACTTTTTTTTTATTCATCATTCATGTTGCCACCTCTCTTGTAATGAAATAGATGGCAACGCACTGTGATTTATTACGGTTTGCCACAACATAAATGACTCCGATCACTTAAACTTTAATGAAGCCGTAAGTCATGAGCTTCTTTTTCAGAGAGCGATTTTTTTTTATTTTCTCCGTCACCTTCTCATTATTCCGTTTTTTGTCCTTCTTTCTTGTTCTTGTTATTTTTCTCTTTTGACCCTCCTCTTCCTTATCCTCTTTGTGGTTGTTGTTCTTTTTGTTGATTTTGTTGCTGTTATTATTGTTGTTGCTGTTGTTGTCGTTGTTGTTGTTCCTATTTTTGTTGTTGTTTTTCTTCTTCTTCTTCTTCTTCTTCTTCTTCTTCTTCTTCTTCTTCTTCTTCTTCTTCTTCTTCTTCCTCTTCTTCTTTTTCTTCTTCTCCTCCATCCTACCCTTAGAAAACAAATATATTTTCCTCCTTGTCGTTAAATTCTTTTTCTGTTGAATGATCTTGGTTTGATGATTATTTTTTTTAGTCTTGAAAAAGCTTTTTAATTTCTTAAGCTACCGTGAACAGACAAGTTAATGAAATGAGAAAACTGGTTTTGTTAGTGTGGATCTGGTCATAGGACCTTTAAAACCTTTGTTCTTCTTGATCCCTTGACCTTTGACATATAAACATTAGGGTTATGTGCTGACCCTGTATGACCCGTGGCCCAAGTGAGTGAACTGAAAACAAACTTACTACCACCACAAAGCGAAAGAGCATCAATATGGCTGCTCCGGATAGCGACACCCAGAATGGAACATCTATCTACGAGGAATTATCTGCAGCTGAAAAAAACAGTCCATCGAAAGATGAATGGCCATCACCTGTTCAGGCTGTTGAATCTAAAGAAAGCAATACTTCGAACAGGACATCTGAAAAAGTGAAACTGCCTTCTAGATATCTCCGTAAGTGTAGATCTAGATCTAGATTTCTAGATCTAGATCTAGATCTCCAGATCTAAATCTTTATCAAAATCTAGAGTCTTAGAGTCCAGATCTAGATCTTGATAGATTTAATAATTATCATTTACAGATTTTAGATACTAGATCTAGATCTGCTCAAGATTCTTTTGATATTAGTCAAACCTTGCGTCTAGATTTAGATCTGGCCAGACAGATCTCTAGATCTGTAAAAAAAATTATGACTCTTGTGTGTGGCTCCAAAATCTAGGGTATTATTGCAGTTATTGGCCCAACTCACCCAAAGCTTTACAATCGCATTTTACTTGATGAATTTGATACGTTGAACAAGAATATGAAGGTTTTATTCGTCGGAAATAAATTCTTTTCAAGATACCGGTATATATGCATTTTTGTTTTCTCTAAAATCCATTAAACTACAAGTTTCGATCTTGTATGGAAACATTCAGTTTTGAAGCCTAACGTGAGTTGGGCCGATATCTGCAAATTTACTGAATTTAAATTTATGTGTACACATTTGCATGAAATATATATGATTGTTACACCCATTTTTGAGATGAAATAAAAATTTGTTCGCAGTGTGAAACCCAAAGCTCACCAAAACCTTATAAGGATAACCATAACGATCCCATGCATATGAGAAATTCCCATATTCTTTCTGTGCAACAACTCTGATTTTTATTGGGTGGAACAAAGTTTAAAGTGGGCGCAGTACATGGAATCTAATTTATCCAGATCTAAAAATCTAGATCATATTCAGTCCTCCAGAAACGCTTTGTTAGGAAATTTATTTTTGTGGACATAAAATGCTTAAACAAAGGCTTTTTATTAAGTGTTTAATACAGTGTATTGAAATGGATTATGTAAGCTTAAAGCTCTATTATGGAAAATCTAGATTCTAGATGTAGGCCACCAAACCCACTAGAAATTAGATCTCATTTAACAGTCTGTTTCCTAAAGAAAAGTAAATATTTTATCTAGATTCTTCATTTTAGACTCACCTCATTTCTATGGACTACTTCTTCCAAGATATTAAAAAAAGGCACTTGAATCCACCCAAATTACAGCTTAGCTGCTAAGTAAAGGGTAGTCTAAAGGTTTTCAAATCATCTTTTCTTTCTGATTTGATTAAATTAATTGAGCCCATATGATACAAAAAATGGTTAGAAAATGTTAGGAGTTCATTATCATTATTTCATAATTAAGTATATCAAATGTGCCACCTAAGGCATGCTGCATGGTTTGTAGGCTCTGTGTCACGGATAGGAAAGTTAGTCAAAAAATATTTTATTTAAATTAGATCGGCGCAACTGAATACTAGCCATTCTGAAATGCTTTTTGACCAATACAGATCTAGATTTAAATTTTTACTAGCTCCAGAGGAAATGGAGACTCGGACATGTCTAGATGTAGATCTCAACTTATCTAGGCCCATATAGATCTTAGATTTTGATTTTGATAATTATTTAAGCTGCTCTCTGTTCGTAACATTATTCGAATTCTTTTTATTTTTTGGCCTTTATTAACTTTAGAATCTTTTTTTTAGAACTTATTTTTCTTTACTCTTTTTTTTGCATTTGTTGTGGTAAGTGCGTGATAAATGAATCCACAGTAATACTATCGAAGGATACTTAGAGCTTGATAGTGTTTCATAATCTGTGTCCATTGCAATGAAGGGCCTACATATGCATTCAGGCATCCAGATTAGAAATCTCTTCTGTTCTTCTTGCAAGCTTTCATTCACATAAATTTTCACACATGATCACTCTTTTTGAGATAAAACTTCTTAACAGATGTCAAAAGAACCCAACCTTTAGAGGAACAAAGATAGATTGCATGATTTTGACATTCCCAGCTTCCCCCTGTTTTGAAAGTCAAACAAACTTGTTATGCAACACCCTCAAACGTAATGTTGGAGACCAAGTCCATTTCTAGAGAACAAAATAATAAAAGATTAAGTATGCTGTTTTCAGGAGCCAGGACTTGTAAATAATGTACATTGTTTAATTTAATCGATTGATAATAAAACCTAAAAGCTTGAAACAGAGGTACATGGATAAGTTAAAGCGATTCCGTCTTAAATTCAAGAAAATCGTCACCTTTCCTATCAATTTTGGATTTGTCAGTGCTGTAGTCCCGAAAAAAGGATTCCATGTCTTCTGTCCGTTTCTCATTTTTTTTTTTTATCTTTTGACTGCTTACTTAAATTGTGACCCATGCTATTCCAACAGATGCCAACTGAAGCCAGAGTGACAGAGCCTTTTGAATTGTGAAGCAAATATCCACATCTTACTTGCAGAAAATCAAAATTGAACCAGTATTTAAGTTCATCAATTGTTTATTTTCTGTAAACATAAATAATATAAAAAATGAATTATTCTTTTAAGAGAAAGAGGCTTATATACATGTATTACTACCGGTATAATCTAACACAAAGTTATACTCTGCAAAGATTCTTACATATCTGGTCCTGATTATTAAGTTACAAAATTATGATTTTCAGAGTTTAAACTTTTTCTACTTTTAGACTGTATGGTACAGTTTTCTTGATTGACATATATGTAATTTGTAACATCTTTGGTGGAATTTATTTTCTTGATTATTTTGGAGGGGTAATTCTTGAGATATTCATGTTTTAAGCCGTCTTTATTTTGTCTCTCTCTCTGCCTTGCTCTTTTCCTGTCGCTTCTTTTTTCTCTATCCCCTCTTTCTGGGTTTTTTTTTTAATCAGATACCTCTCTCCTCTCTCCCTGTTCTCTTCACAACTGTCTCCTCTCTCTACCCTCCACATCTCTCTCGCCTACCTTGAAGTTTTAGTATGATTGTAGTGTCTCATCTCCTCAGCGCTTCTATACGTGACGGAGGGAGGTCATTTAATCTGCCAGCGGGTCTTAGATTCCTTAGTTTGACAAACTTACATCTGTTAAAACAACAGTTACTGTTCTCCATATAATCTTTTCCACGCCCTGAAAGCAAGGGGCAAAAATACGATGACACAAAATCGCCGTTTTAACAGAATTACCTCCCGTTAATTTTAGGTCAGCATTATTTTTGAAGCGTCGATGGTTATCAATCTGAGACCAGTGGCCTCTCTGTATCTGAGTCCATGACATCCCAATCTTTGACCAAATCGAAGTTAATGATTTTTTTCTTTGCTTTTGTGTGAGGCCATTCCTGGTTAGTGTACAGACTTTCCGAATCCGACCTGTAAGATCTTGTCCCCTCCCCCTGCTTCTTCTCTCTCATTCACTCTTTTATTTCTATCTCTCCCATTTCTCCCCATCCCTCTTTTCTCCGTCCTTGCCTTGAGCAAGGTTGCTGTTTGGAAAAAGTAAGGAGAACTCAAGCAAATGGAGAAAATAGTTTGACAACAGTGTCTATGCTTGCTTGTTAATTGTATCTCAGCTGATGATTGCACTCTTTCTTTAAAAGCTTTTCATCACCAAACCCGTTTTTCCATCTGCTCAACTGAAAGAATAATACATCAAGAAGTCGTGAATTATCTTAATACGAAATATTAACCGAGATGAGCATGGACCAGAAAACAGTCTTAGCGAGTCATGTTGTCACCCGTTATTTCTCACCCGCATTAGAGTCGCCACCATATCTCAGCGGCAGCGGTTTTTAATTGACCTTGTGCTAGTGCCATTAGTAACAAGTATTTAAACCGACGTAGATATCGGAATATGGTCCATAGGTAAAGGCCGCGGGCACACCGACATGACATTGGCCGAAAGCAATCGTGGTTACCAATCCATGTATCGCCACTGTGAAAAACGAAAAGAATCGGGAGTAACAAAACAAAAGCGTTTTATTACATCATACATAATATCAAGGACGCAGAGTTAAAGAGGATGAGGGCATGCTGCAGTAAAGATAACTTTAATAAAAAAAAATATAGACAGTATGTTTGCATGATATAACTCTACTGCTCCACTGTGATCTCTGTGTCGTACTAATAACATAAATAACAACAGAGAAAAGGAGCATAAGGATAAGGGAGAGTGCATGGACTGGACACTTCATATTCGACTGATTGCACTGAGTTTGCACATAGTGCCCTTGAGGCTGACAAAAATGTTATCCAAGTTTATACTCTCTCTTTTGTACTTTCCTTGTTTCAAAGTATTTTGTAGGAAAGAAAACTGCCTCGTCCACAACGTCTGTAGTTTATGTCGTCACGTACAGGACTTACATGTCGCCGTATGAACTCGGGACCAAAATGTACGAATTGTTTTGTTTCAAAGTGAAATGAGAAAAAGCTGGACCTATTTTATTATTTTTTTGTCTGAATGAGACTTTTATGTGGAAGATGGCTCATCGTAACGTTTTCGAAACTAACATTTCATGTTAAGATAACACGTAATAAGAGAGGATTCAACTAAGTATATATAAAAATATATGAATAAACTACACACCGTTTAAAAAAAACCCAAGAAAAACATCATATCTCACAAGAGGAAATAGCATCAATAGGTACAAAAAAAAAGCCTACTACTTTATCCAGATAACACTATGTCAGCCATGATATCACATCGTGGAACATAAGCCCAGAATTATCGTAACTATGATACCACCTTATATGTGACAGGAGCCTTCTATTTAAAGCAACCTTTTACATGAGTCAACTATTTCCACATAATGCGTGGGGTAAGAATACTTTCCTCTGACTATATTCTGTGTTGGGCCCTGGCCTGCTAGTTTACGCTTTTGTGCAGTTCTTTGTATCATTCGAACTAACAAGTACCTGCAACAACTCTTTCCCTTTTCCTCCCCTTTGGCCTTACTGAGATTCCCTCTAACTCTTTTAGCGGTCTTGATATCACCGAACCAGGAGGATCGTAGAGCGACTTTCAAGGGGAAAAAAAAACAAAAACAAAGAAAAAACCACCGTGTTTTCAAGACCTGAAATGTCAATAACAACAGTACCAACACCGTTATTGTATCCTGAGCATTAAAGGATGGTTCCAAAATGTTTGCAAATATTTCCGACCTTTTCTTTTCGAGAGTTCTCGTGTCCTCCGTCTGACCTGGAATCCGATTGTGTATGAGCTGGCTGTGCAGGGGGTTATGTCACGCTGATCTGAGCCTGTGATGGGCACGGCCTTATGGGAAATAGTAGCTCATATCTCTCTCTCTCTCTCTCTCTCTCTCTCTCTCTCTCTCTCTCTCTCTCTCTCTCTCTCTCTCTCTCTCTCTCTCTCTCTCTCTCTCTCTCTCTCTCGCTCTCTCTCTCTCTCTCTTTCTCTCACTCGCTCTCGCTCTATCTCTTGCTCTCTCTCTATCTCGTTCTCTCTCTCTCTCGCTCTCTCTCTCTCTCTCTCTCTCTCTCTCTCTCTCTCTCTCTCTCTCTCTTTCTCTCACTCGCTCTCACTCTATCTCTCGCTCTTTCTCTCTCTCTCTCTCTCTCTCTCTCTCTCTCTCTCTCTCTCTCTCTCTCTCTCTCTCTCTCTCTCTCTCTCTCTCTCTCTCTCTCTCTCTCTCTCTCTCTCTCTCTCTCTTGCTTGTTTTTAACTTCCTTCTCCTCTCAGAAATTGAAAGTCAGGCTTTTTAGTTTCGTGACTATTGCGCTGATGCAAGCTGAATCGTTTATGTAGTGGGTTTTCGGTCCTTAATTAATTTTCTACCTAAATAAAAAAAAGTAAAATTCATATTCCTCTTTCTGTCTATCTGTCTCTTTTCTGTCGGTTTCTATTTTTCTGTCTGTGTCTGTGCCTCTCTGTGTCTGTCTGTCTGCCGCCCCCCCCCCCTTATCTCTCTCTCTCTCTCTCTCTCTCTCTCTCTCTCTCTCTCTCTCTCTCTCTCTCTCTCTCTCTCTCTCTCTCTCTCTCTCTCTCTTCCCCCCCACCCCAGCCCGGTCGGCAGAATCTTCCAGTGATCAGCTTGATCGATTTGTCCAGGCCGACAAATATTTAGACCAGGTCCAAAGGATCATTCCTGTGATCGGACAGTCTGCCCCGAAGAGTCACTTTGTTTTCTTTTGTTTTGTTTTTCCCCTATACATGTGGCTATGGCTCGCACGATCACTCTCTGCTCGCCACACTTCAGTCGTTCTGTCCATCGTCCAACCGAGTGTGTGTCATTACTGAGTAAATCTCCACACGTACGATCGTTCAGCCCATCATCCAGCCGAGTATGTGTCATTACTGAGTAAATCTCCACACGTACAATCGTTCAGCCCATCATCCAGCCGAGTATGTGTCATTACTGAGTAAATCTCCACACGTACGATCGTTCAGCCCGACATCCAGCCGAGTATGTGTCATTACTGAGTAAATCTCCACACGTACAATCGTTCAGCCCATCATCCAGCCGAGTATGTGTCATTACTGAGTAAATTTTCATGCATACGGTCTTTCGTTTGTCGTTCAGCCGAGTATGTGTCAATACTGAGTAAATTTTCACACGTGGGATCGTTCAGCACGTCATCCAGCCGAGTATGTGTCATTACTGAGTAAATCTCCACACGTACGATCGTTGAGCCCATCATCCAGCCGAGTATGTGTCGTTACTGAGTAAATTTCCATGCATACGGTCTTTCGTTTGTCGTCCAGCCAAGTATGTGTCAATACTGAGTAAATTTTCACACGTACGATCGTTCAGCACGTCATCCAGCAGAGTATGTGTCATTACTGAGTAAATTTCCATGCATACGGTCTTTCGTTTGTCGTCCAGCCGAGTATGTATCATTACTGAGTAAATGTCCACACGTACGATCGTTGAGCCCATCATCCAGCTGAATGTATGTCATTACTGACACACGTACGATCTTCACACGTACGATCGTTGGGCCCATCATCCAGCCGAGTATGTGTCATTACTGAGTAAATCTACACTCGTATGATCGTTGAGCCCGTCATCCAGCCGAGTATGTGTCATTACTTAGTAAATGTCCACACGTAGGATCGTTGAGCCCATCATCCAGCCGAGTATGTGTCATTAATGAGTAAATGTCCACACGTAGGATCGTTGAGCCCATCATCCAGCCGAGTATGTGTCATTACTGAGTAAATCTCCACACGTACGATCGTTGAGCCCATCATCCAGCCGAGTATGTGTCATTACTGAGTAAATGTCTACACGTAGGATCGTTGAGCCCATCATCCAGCCGAGTATGTGTCATTACTGAGTAAATCTCCACACGTACGATCGTTGAGCCCATCTTCCGACCGAGTGTGTGTCATTACTGAGTAAATTTCCATGCATACGGTCTTTCATTTGTCGTCCAGCCGAATATGTGTGAATACTGAGGAAATCTCCACACGTACGATCGTTGAGCCCATCATCCAGCCGAGTATATGTCGTTACTGAGTAAATTTCCATGCATACGATCTTTCGTTTGTCGTCCAGCCGAGTATGTGTCAATACTGAGTAAATTTTCACACGTACGATCGTTCAGCACGTCATCCAGCAGAGTATGTGTCATTACTGAGTAAATTTCCATGCATACGGTCTTTCGTTTGTCGTCCAGCCGAGTATGTATCATTACTGAGTAAATGTCCACACGTACGATCGTTCAGCCCATCATCCAGCCGAATGTATGTCATTATTGACACACGTACGATCTCCACTCGTACGATCGTTGAGCCCATCATCCAGCCGAGTATGTGTCATTACTGAGTAAATCTCCACTCGTACGATCGTTGAGCCTGTCATCCAGCCGAGTATGTGTCATTACTGAGTAAATCTCCAAATGTACGATCGTTGAGCCCGTCATCCAGTCGAGTATGTGTCATTACTGAGTAAATTTCCATGCATACGGTCTTTCATTTGTCGTCCAGCCGAGTATGTGTCAATACTGAGTAAATTTCCATGCATACGGTCTTTCATTTGTCGTCCAGCCGAATATGTGTGAATACTGAGGAAATCTTCACACGTATGGTCCTTCAGCCCATCTTCCGGCCGAGTGTGTGTCATTACTAAGTGAATCTCCACAAGTATGGTCGTTCACCCCATCATCCAGCTGAATATATGTCATTACTGAGTAAATCTCCACACGTACGGTCTTTTTCTCGTCGTCCAGCCGAGCATGTCCTTGTGCAGACGTTCAGCCCATCGCATAGCCTATCAGTCTTACTCGATGAAACGCGACATGCACGATCGCTTTTCGGGCCAGCCCACGTCACTTAGATGAATGTAGCTTTTTTTGTTTTTCCACATTGATAAAACTGTTTGGTCATCTTTCCAGGTGTCTTTGTCGTAGTGAAACTGTTGACGCTGGCAACCTTCTCCTACACCGCATACAACCATCGTTTTCTTTTACCAGTTGATACGCTGTTGTTTTGGACTAGAGAAAACACTGAAAGAGAACAAGACACGACATTCTCGGAAGTCGATGCAGGTGTCACCGGTGACCATTCCATAATTAGTTTTACCTGTATGTTGCGGCGAACGGTACGAGATTCTCCCCATTCAACGTACATGTATTTTGCTCTACATTAATTTGGTTTTGACTGTTTTACCAGGTCCACTAAGAGACGAATAACAATATCTTATACCAAGATTGATCAGTTTGATTTACTATTTGAAGTAGCACTTTCACGAATAAAGGCAAGACATAACCACCGCACCTCACAAACTTAAAAAAAAAATAATCTTAATTCTAAATTACTCAAACATCGAATACCCCAGCCCATAACTAACTACGTACGCGGTTATGATAATTTTTGTATTAATTAACTTGACAAACATCCGAAAGAATCCTCTCTTTTTCTCTCTCACACACACACCATCTCTCTCTCTCTATGTATCTCTCTCTCTCTCTCTCTCTCTCTCTCTCTCTCTCTCTCTCTCTCTCTCTCTCTCTCTATCTCTCTATTCTTTTAAAAAAATTGAATCTTTTTATATTAATGTCTAGGCCGAAACCTTGATCCACCTTGAATTAAAAATATTATTTCACCATTCGTTTCTATCACAAAAGAGTTTAACGGGTTTTTCCCACTCAACAATGTTTCCCTTCAATATCTTAAAAGTGTTAGCTGTTTCTCTTGAAAAATAAAAATAAAACATTCTAGGGAGATTCCGTAGGCTCGTAGCGGACGTTTTGGTTGTCAGAGTTTCTAAGATCTTGCAATATAACCCAGGAGCCACAGCCAGTGAGTTGAACGATTTGTAGGATTAAACTTGTCGAGAGGTAAAGTAAAGCTAACTTCATGACGATATCTCTCACAAATTCTCTAATACTTTCCTTGCTCCCATTCTTCCTCAATTCTATTATTTCTCTAATATTTTCCTTGTTCCCATTCTTCCTCAACACCCCCCCAAAAAAAAAAAAAAGAAAAAAAATTCCTTTCTCTTTCTTCTTTTCCATCTTTGCGCTGTCCCATATGCGCTTTGTGCCTTTGTAATCAAATAATTTTACAGATTCCCGAGACTCGCTGTTCTCAAAGATCGATATCAAACTCCGCCACTCGCGCCTGTCCCATCACACACACACACACGCTCTCTCTCTCTAGACCTGGGAGGATTTGTGCACTCTCTCTATCTCTCTCTCTGTTTCTCTGTCTGGAACTGTTGCTATCCCACCTCCACTTGGCATCCCCATCATCATACTTCCACAAGTTCACTAGCAGCAGTCTGTGTCCCCGTGACTCGATCAGCTCTCTAGACCTGGTGTGAGTGGGACCTGGCTACAGAGCTACAGAGCTACGGAGCTACTCATGGTGCAACAGACTCAACCACGTTCTTTTGTTGTGCATTGTGAGGGTGTAAACCCCGTGTGATAGTTAGTAAGCGCCGTGCTATGTTTCCATTTATTGATTATTTCCTTATTAATTGTTTTTCCTAGACCTAGATGTGTTATAAATGTGCAGAGAATACGTTAGCACCGACAATTCAAGAGATTTATCCCCTTGTTCCATCTTACATTGCTGCCATATCGCTCTTGGAGCGTGACTGATCTAACTGTCCGCAAGGTTATAGTATTGTGTGTGAAGTTTACCGTTTGGACAGAAAATTGTACTAAACTGCCTCAAAGTTTTCAGTGATCAAAATGCCAATAATTTTCTCAAACCACTACCATAACTTTCAACGTTAACGTGGATTTGTGAAGTCGACTGTATTTTGTTTCATGCGACTCGGCTGTTCAATTCTAGAGAATATTTTTGTGTTCACATTATTCTAGAGACCGCCTGTCGAGGGTACTGTATGCAACATCGAATCGCCAGCTTTACGTGCCACTTTGATGGTTCATCCACCGATAACATTGCAATACTCTCTCTCTCTCTCTCTCTCTCTCTCTCTCTCTCTCTCTCTCTCTCTCTCTCTCTCTCTCTCTCTCTCTCTCTCTCTCTCTCTCTCTTTCTCTCTTTCTCTCTCTCTTTCTCTCTTTCTTTCACACATTATACATGTAATGAGTTTCGGTCTCTCAGTCTTCGACCAACGCACTTTTTTTCCTTTCTTTCTCTGTCTTTTATCCTCTCCATTTTAACTCCCTATGTCTCTCTTTTCTCCCTCTCTCTCTTTCTCTCTCTCTCCCCCTCTTTCTCCCTCTCTTTCTCGTTCGATTTTCATAGTCTTTCTAGTTGTCTGCTTGGCTACTTCTGCGCCCCCGTCCCTATCTCTCGTCTCTTTCTCTATTCCTCTGGTTTTCGCCTGTTCATCTGAGTACATTCTTATTTGTCTCTCTCTCTCTCTCTCTCTCTCTCTCTCTCTCTCTCTCTCTCTCTCTCTCTCTCTCTCTCTCTCTCTCTCTCTCTCTCTCTCTCTTTTTCTATTCTTTATTCTCCACCCATCACTAACTATTATACCTCTCTGTCTCTCTCCCCTCAGTCTGAGTTTCTCTCTCTCTCTCTCTCTCTCTCTCTTTCTCTCTCTCTCATTCTGTGTGTGAGTACAATTTTACACTAAATTACTACTACACACAGGAACCGTTTAGAGACATACTACCATAACTGCTTATGACAAGGAAAAAAGATGTTTCTTGAAAAGAGGAAAGGAATCAGAGAGAGAGAGAGAGAGAGAGAGAGAGAGAGAGAGAGAGAGAGAGAGAGAGAGAGAGAGACAGAGAGAGAGACAGAGAGAGAGATGGAAAGAAGGAGAGAGAAAGTAAAAAAGAAAGAGTGATGCGAGTAGAATTCAACCCTCCACACTTTGGCTGAATCCCAACATCTGGACTTCCATGCACGTATCGTGCAGGTTGCCTCGTCACCCTATCCGATGATTAGACGAACAAACTCTGCTCTTCCATGAGGTATTCCAGAAGATAAAAATAGCGATGAAATCATCGCGTCTTTCAAATATCCCTTAGCTTAAACCATCGTTTCGCTCAGCTCTAACATCACGGCAGCATCATTTAGATCAACTCGGTTTAGCATTTCCATCTTCTGCATACCTGCGTGAGGAATGTTTGAGTTTTCTTGGCGGTGGTGAGCACGGTGAAAAAAAAAATAACAACAAAACAAACCAAAACAAAACATAATGATGGTTATGATCTCGTTTGAAAGCATATCAGAAGCAGCGCAGTTTGTGCTAGAAAATCCAATGAGTTGGGATGCACAGTACTATGGAATTCAGTTGATTTTGTAACTGTTTTTTCATAATTTTTGTTAATGCACAATTGCAGCGCAGCATTTTAAGAGTGGGTTAGAGGGAGTGTGTCTGTGTGTGTGTGTTTTTTTTTTGTTTTTTTTTTGGGGGGGGGGGGGGGGGGGGGGGTGGGGGTGGTGGGAAGGGGCGGGCGGAGGCATTCTTGAACGCGAAGTAGTATGTGCTAAAATGGCGTCCGTACTGTAAAAGAGCATTATATCTTTGCCTCCCATTGTTTCCTGATACAATCAAAGTGTTATTTCGTATCCTTTTCAAAGCCTCTCCGGCATGCGGGAAGGTAAGCTGATGGGATGCATGTTTCCTTGTTGCACTGTAGAGTGAGATCATTATGAGATCATGATGATGACACTAAGTAATATCTATGTCATAGGTCAAGGGTCAAAATAATAGCACCCTCACATTAGTGAATGTTTTTTTTTTTTATCTAGAACCTTGTGTAAGTCTACAGTCTCTCTTAACTTCTTGCTGCTGCTGCTGCTGAAATACATGGTTGTACTATGAAAATCCATGGCGATCTACACTTCCTTTACTGCCTTTTCTTTTACAACAAGTTTTTAAAGTTTTGCTTACTCGTAGGGCTTTATAAATAAGCATGAACAAACTCACACATTCTACTTTTTTCTAATTTTTGGCAAGCATGTTTTTTTTTTTTTTTTTTGTTAACAGACGTCGTGCGCTTAACAAAAAAGCTGTAAAACTTGTATTATAATTGATGTCCCTAGCAAGTTGTTGATTTGATTAAAAAGTACTTCATCGTGCTATTGGGTATGTAAACATTGTTCCCGCACAAACGCTTTATCCTATTGTTAGCTTTGGTGAGATGCAAACCTTACCCTTCACCAGCCAATTCAATGGAGGATTGAAGTTAATTCAAAACATTGCTCCACATCCCGCAGGACTAGCAAATCTTTTCTTTATATCCCGCAGGACTGCCGTCTTGCAACGGATTTAACAGACCTTTGAGTCTGGACCATCTGCGTTACATGTATTTAACTAGGAAGATTCAGCTCTAACGGTTTGGAGAAACAAGTGTGTTTGCTGTCATTAGACTTGCATCCCGATGTTAATTCCAACAGCATGTTCTTCTGGCAAAGTTTGAAAACGAAATACTGTGTATAGGTTTTAAGTTTATATATAATAAGGAGCATTTTAGCTCCACTAGAATTTTATGAAAGATCTGGACCCTTCCACTAATTATTGCTGTCTCGAGAGGTGAAGGTCGATGCTCGTCCCTGGCGCGTGTCAATCGATAGACCGGAGGAGCGAGGGTAGTCAGAGCTTCCAGCTTCGACTCAGTGCTGCCATCCCAGTGGCTACATAATCCAGGCTTTCTTACTCTATGTGACCTGGTAGTGTTGGAATATTGTATCTTTCTTCTCTTGTCCATTGCTCTTAGTCAGTGTATGGTTTGAGTTTTTTTTTTTTTTTTTTTTTTCCCATTTTGCAAATCAATCAATATGTAGCCTAAACTGTGCAGGGCCTTTCTCTCTTCATTGTGTAGTCTGTATTTTGGTGTTACGAGTAGCCACCAAGTGATCGGTCAGTCGATACTCTACATCTCTCTTCCTCTCTTCTTTCTCAATGTCTCCCTCTCTCTGTTTCTTTCTTCTTTCTCAATGTCTACCTCTCTCTGTTTCTCTCTTCTTTCTCTCTATATATATATCTCATTCTCTTTGTTTCGTTCTTCTCTTTCCATGTCTCACTCTATGTTTCTATCGTCCATTTGTCTGTTTCTCCCTCTCTCTTTCTCGCTGTATATCTTCTTTCTCTGTGTAACTGTTTTTGCGTCTATCTGTCCGTCTGTCTGTCTGTCTGTCTGTCTCTGTCTGTCTGTCTGTCTGTCTGTCTGTCTGTCTGTCTGTCTGTCTGTCTGTCTGTCTCTCTCTCTCTCTCTCTCTCTCTCTCTCTCTCTCTCTCTCTCTCTCTCTCTCTCTCTCTTTCTCTCTCTCTGACTCATTTTGTCTTTGCCTCCTGTATGTTTTTATATCCGTATCTCCATCTCGCTTTGTTTTTATTTATTTTCTTTTCAACACTTTGCCATGACCAGCAAAATTTGCACTGAAATTAGCAGCCACACTCGCTCAGCCTGTCTTATATGGTGATTCTGTTTTTAGTCCCCATATATTCACGTAACATTAGCGTAACATTGGCATTTTTTTTTATTATATCTTATTTCATAACATCTTGTGCGCGATGATCATGGCTATTCATCAATCCGCGACTCTGGCTAATTATGTTTCTGTTTGTTTAGCTGTCTGTGTACTCGACGGAAAGCCGTCTTCTCTGTGTAAGGTCTTTCAAGAAATATAGGAGACGTGAAATTAATCAAAGAACAGCAGCTAGCTGAGTATTAATTTTCCTGCTTCGTTTATGATCTGTCCGTTTATCAGTTTGTTTCACACCTGGCCCACTACTTATACGACTTTCGTGAGTTTCTTCTTCTTCTTCTTCTTCTTCTTCTCCTCCTCCTCCTCCTCTTCTTCTTCTTCTTCTTCTTCTTCTTCTTCTTCCTCTTCTTCTTCCTCTTCTTCTTCTTCTTCTTCTTCTTCTTCTTCTTCTTCTTCTTCTTCTTCTTCTTCTTCTTCTTCTTCTTCTTCTTCTTCTTCTTCTTCTTCTTCTTCTTCTTCTTCTTCTTCTTCTTCTTCTTCTTCTTCTTCTTCTTCTTCTTCTTCTTCTTCTTCTTCTTCTTCTTTTTCCTGTCTATCTCTCTTCCTCTCACTATCGTTCTCCCTCTTTTCTCTTTGTTCTTGGCAGATGCAACCTATGTATTTTCTTGGCTTTGATCGGAATGCCAAACATTTCGACCTTGGTGGATTATTTTCTTGATTCAACTCACCTATGTTGTGAATGATGTTTAGAAACCCTCGCTCACAAATAATTAATTCTCGTAGATTTTTAAATGTGAAACTCAACTTTATCATGCTATGGAACTTTCAGAATGCTGTGAATCTGGATGGGTAATTAACTCATACAAAAGGAGATCACCGAACATAACTTATTTACATTTGGACATTAGTGGTCTTGAACCGTGTATCCAGATTTTATACGATTTTGAAGAATTATTTTGGAGAGGGACGCGGTGAGTCGAAACGTGTAGAAACGTGTGTCCCCTTTCTTTGGAATAGTCATTAACAAGTTTTATCACATTACATTGAGCGCGAATATCATATAACTTTTAGAAAAATGGCGGAGGAAACAATCTACTTGTGTAACTTCCGGGTATCAGTGGATGGTGATTGGCTGTGTCTGAAGGAGTTAGCAGACGTCCATCTGGAGATGCATGAAGCACCTATGGATCAGGGGCCAGACGATGATTCAGATGGTATGCTTAACGGATGCAGAAGATTTTACTGGCATGACGCTAATAAATATATAAAAAAATGATAAACAAATAATTAATGAATTAACAAAAAAAAATAAATAAATGAATGAATAAATAAATAAATAAATAATAATAATAATAATAATAATAATAATAATAATAATAATAATAATGATGATGATGATAATGTTGATGAGGATGATGATGATGATGATGATGACTACAACTACAACAACGAAAGGGAGGAGGAGGGGGAGTCGTTTACCATTTTTTGATGGCAGATTAACCTTGCTGTTTTTTTTTTTAAACAAAGAAAAAGTAATGCAGCATCAGCAGTCTCTGAGCGACTGATGAATAGAACTTGTGAACGGGACCGGGGGAGGAAATTAGATTTATGAATGGCTCTTGGAAAGTTACTGTAACGACAAGGAAGACAAATTGCCTGAACGGAATCGCTTAGTAGTAGTCTTTGGGAGCGGGCTAACAGCGTCATTTAAGGCGTGGTTTCCAGTTCACAGGACAGAAAAGTGTGGAGAGCAAGAAATAAGAAATACCCAAAGCAAAAAAAAAAAAAAATGAAAATACAGCAACCACCGGTCAGTACTTTTTAAGATTCACTAGGTTGTCTTTAATCTATGAGAAGAGCAGTGAGGTTTTTCTTTTTTAATGTTTTTATTATGGTTTTAAATTAAAATTAAATTCAGTCAAGAACTCTAAATGATTTTTTTTTTGGGGTGGGGGGTGTTTCCAATAAAATTCTAAAAATTGAGATCTGGCAACTGAAAAGTATTTATGAAACGTTTGTATACTTTCTGGCTATATGAAATAAGTAAATGTTATTATTCTACGATATATCTTTATTTAAAATTTTATTGGCAAAAGCGTAGGAGAATGATGATATCAAACATCAAACCCCAATGAATAATAATGTGATTCAGGAATATGGGTCATGAACTAAAAAAAAAAACATATATGGGACTGATTATTTTTTTTTCATTTGACTCTAGGAAAGAGATCTATATATATAGCATGGCTGTATCGAATATCGTTCAGGGACTTGACATTTAAGTTGTGTCATAAAGAATATGCGATTTGAGAATCAAGATTTGCTTAGAAATGCGAAAAAAGAGAGGGGGCGGGGGTGGTGGGGGAAAGTCGCGGCACTGGATAACAAACCTTGTCTGCTGTTAACTTAAACCTGAATTTTATATAACTCTTGCTTTAAAAGGCTAGGTTTAGAAATACTCAATATACTCAATATGAGTTGGTAAACTACCTCCTCCATAACAACTCAATGTACATGTCGATTTTGAAATAGGAATTATGGAGACCCATTCCTATCTTTTAAATAATATTATCCAATTATTTTTTTACGAAATCAACACAATATTTTCATGCTGTCGAGCATACTCTCAGATAGACCACTCTCTAGTTAAACTCTGGTTTTGAGTGATAGAAACCTGCGTGTTTCACGTCTAGCCTTAAACCTGCGTGTTTCACGTCTAGCATTAAACCTGCGTGTTTCACGTCTAGCATTAAACCTGCGTGTTTCACGTCTAGCATTAAACCTGCGTGTTTCACGTCTAGCATTAAACCTGCGTGTTTCACGTCTAGCATTGTTTCACGTTTAGCATTAAACCTGCGTGTTTCACGTCTAGCATTAAACCTGCGTGATTCACGTCTAGCATTAAACCTAGCATCTGTTTGTGGGCAGGCCGAGACCCCATGACGATTGAGAGAGCCAACCTGCTGAACGTGTCCAAACTGCTGATCAAGGAGCTCATCGACTCGTCCTTGGCCCATGGACGCATGTTGGATGACGACTACATTCCCTTGCAGCAGTTCTTTGTGGTGTTGGAGCATGTGCTCAGACACGGCCTGCGACGTAAGTTAATTGGCATGTGATACAACATTTCATATGACGGTCGGGGGTGTTTAGTAATCGTATACCTAAATGATTTTCATCGTGGCCTTTATGTGCAAAAATGCCGAGGTTGTTATTAAAACGGCATACAGCAAAATACCCGAACTGAAGTTCCAGGAACTATAAATCTTTTTTGGCTCGAAGATTTAATTTAATGTTATTTAATTTTTAACTTTTTTTTTTTATTTTGCCTTAGCCATGTTCGTTACTTTGGTTTACTGGTTTTTAGTTAAACAGTATTTCACTGCAAGTGTTTTTTATTTATTTAATTATTATTATTTTTTCTGCTTTTTATTTGGAGAACTGCAAGATGATCTGGTCTTTTTATGATAACCAAAACTCAATATTTCTTTCTGTCCCATCCTTTTTTTCTCACTTCTAGCAAAGAAAGGCATCTTGAGCTCCAAGAAAGAAGTTTGGTGGGTACTGGAGGCGATTGAAAAAATTGCACCAGAAGCAGGGGAGATCACTACAAGTGTGAGAGAAATGCCAAACATAAGGTTAGCGATATTTCATTTCATTCTGAACATTTTTTGGTTGAAACGCTTTAAAAAAAATTAAGGAAAAAAAAACAAAGAAAAAAAACAAAACAAAAACATTAAAAACAATAAAAAAAAACCTCTATGCTTCATCATCTGAGTTTGTTGTGTTTATTTTTGTTCTTTATTTCTTATCTGTGATTTTCTTGTGCTGATGTAATGTAAATTATAACAGAATCAAAGCGGTGAAAAGATAAAAAAAACAACAACAACTAAAATTGATAAAACAAAACTGTTTGATTAATGCAGGACACCACTGGGCAGAGCCCGAGCCTGGTTACGTCTGGCCATGATGCAGAAGTCACTGGCAGACTATTTCAAGCAGATCATGGAGCTGAAAGAAACATTCCTACCGTGAGTTTTATGGTCTCTTTCGCATGTCACAGTTACTTTGAAAGTACAACCATGGTAGATTAGCTTCTTGCTGAACTTGTTTGAATACAATGAAACTAACACCTATAAATTTACATCAATGTTTTAAAAGACATAATTGGCATACTTTAGTGAATGGATAGCAATTTGTGGAAAAAGTTAGGGCAGAATGTATCTAACTTAAAGTCTATCGGGTAAAAGAAGCCTCAAGTATTTTCAAATCATCAAAGAAAATACTATGGCGCAGGTTTTTGCAAAGTAGGTGAGGAGCCAAACTATTCACAGAAATCAGCCTGTCTAGTTAAACCAAACCTTTGACAGGAATTTTCTGTAGATCAAAGTTTTGCGTGTTGACCCTCATGTACTAATTGAAGCAAAGGTATTCCCGTTTTTTGAAGTTGATGAGTTAAATACTTAATGCTGAGATGTATCCTAGGCCTAGCTAGGATTCTACTGTTTGATGTTTTGCTGCTGCGGTGATATCTTTCTCTTAGATAATGGCTGACTAGGCATCAGCTAAGACTGTCGTATTTAAAATCTTGAATTATATCATTTAGTCTTGAACAGATCAAAACCTGTCAATAATGAAACTTCTTAGAGGATGCAAACTATGATCAAGTATAGAAAGCTAAGCTCTTGTTGTTTGCTTTTGTCGTTGTCTTCTTCCCTCTCCCTCTTCTGTAGCTTGAAAGACAATATCACTGCCTATCAATGGTTGTCACTCTCTGTTCCGTACTATCCAGGGAGTTTTATGAACCAGGAGCTTTTATGCTAGAAGAAGAAGGTGTTGTCATTGCTGGCTTGCTAGTGGGACTTAACGTTCTCGACTGCAACATGTGTATCAAGGGTGAGGATCTGGACCAGCCTGTAAGTCCATCCTGACTCTCTCTTTCTCTCTCTTGCTCTCTCTTTCTCTCTCTCTCTCTCTCTCTCTCTCTCTCTCTCTCTCTCTCTCTCTCTCTTCCAATACAAAATATATTTATTATTTTAATCCCTACATACTTTTGAATAGCACTAGGATTCAATTTGTGCAAATTGATCATTGTCTAGAAAAAAGCATGGTATGAAATGTGCTCTGTGATTAAATTATAATTGATATAAAAGAACGTGATTCTAATTGAAGGAATATAGATCATTGTGCATCTAATTTTTCTTACAAGTGCAGAAGTAATTTAGAAGAATGTTATTACATATCAGTAGGCAAACCAAGGGAAGTTACCATCTTTATTTTATTTCCATTGAGTTTTCCCTCTTTGAAAGCATTTTAAGAATAAGGGCTCAAAAAAAGAAAGTCACATCAGGATTCAAATTGTATATAGTCGCCATTTTAATGCGACAACCATGCTTTTAATCTTGTTTACAGTAGTGAAAACATTTATCTACTAGCTTATTTATTTTTTTAAATGCTGTTTTAATTATTTTAAGAGAGACTCGTTAGCAGATCTATTTTTTTTCTAATGAACATAAATGAGCTGTGTTTATACAGGGTGCAACATCTTTATCTAGGCATGTGTTTGCATGCAACAAACTTTTGATAGACAGAAATATTTCTTGAATGGATACAAAGAGTTTTTGTTTTAAAATATACATTTTAATTCTATACTGTTGTTAAATATTTAAACAAACTATCCTTATTGAAAGTCAATAATCAGTACATAGGGCAAACGTGCAAGTTGATATCCTCTCTATATCCATGGTTTAACAATGTACAACTGAATCAAGTCAAATTACAAAAAATAAATGTTGAAAGGATATGAATATTTCAAGCAGTTTGGGCTGTAAAGAGCCTAAGAAAATGTAATATTGTAAATACCTTTACCTTTGAATATAACATGATTGACATTCAACTCATTTAGAGTGGGTGTGAGAAAATCAATTTGTGTGATTAATTGTAATGTAGGCGAAAAATTTAGAGATCTCCATCGCATTTCCAACCAATACACTCTTTGAAACAACTAGAAGCTGAGCTTTTTGCTCTGACTAAGTCAGATTTGAGATCTCAAAAATCCAGATTAAAATGTCAAGTTATTTTTCGCTAGGTCTAGTTAAAGGTTTTCATTATTTCCAAGTAATTATTAGTATGTATTCAAAGAGTTCATCTTTATTTCATTTCCAGATGGGTGTTATAGATTTTAGTCTGTACATGAAGGACGGACAGTACAAATCAGAAGAGGATGGGTAAGTTAAGTTAAAATAGAATATTTTTGTACCCTTTAGCTTTATATCTTTTTACTTTTTTTTTTTTTTTTTGGTGTGTTATTTTCTCTTGAGTTTAATTGAAACCGACCACTCCAAAAATGACTTTTAATGGTTTTAAAAAGTGTTTCAAAATAAAGTTGGGAATGCAAAAGCTTTGACCATTTTGACAATTTTAAGTTCGTGACGTTTTTTCTTGTATTAGCTTTTATACAATTATTTAATTAAAACATCCAAGCGGTTGTTTAAGCAAACACTGAGATTCATATAAACAAACTTGTCATCTGACATCTCTGAAATTGTTTGAGTTTTCAACTCATTCAGAGCTCAAATGGTTTCAAACAAAGATGAAACAGTTTAAAATAATTGATTGATTGTTTGATCAAATGATTGATTTGTTGATCGTGTATTGTTACAAGCTGATTGCATCAAAAAAGGTGGTCTCAGGGCTTGAAAGTTTTAACTAATCATTCTCAACACTTCAAAAAGACATCTTGCAGCAAATGGTGATGAATTTGCACTAGTTGCACAAACTAAGAGATAAGATTTGAAATTATCTTTATCACCTTGTCCTTTTTCTTTGGAATGATCAGACACACTCTCTTTTCCTAATGAATGGAAATTTTTTAGAAATAGTTTAGACAGTGAAATTAATTACACACCTCGATGCTGAAAACCTGCAATTTTTTTTTAACATTTTGTTGATTTCATAGAATCTCTCTTAAATAAATATTTCAAGATTGATTAATTTCAGCTTTTTTCATATCTTTCACGAGACTTTACATGTTTTGTACATAGATTCTCTTGTTTCTATCTTCCTTTTCTGAACAGTGGTGAAGGAGATTCGAAGATGGCTACCATTCTTGATCAGAAGAACTACTTAGAAGAACTCAACAGACATCTTAAGTAAGAGCTTTGTGATAAAAGCAACATTTAACATAATTTTTATCTAGATTAAATATTGCTGTTTCTACTCATATGTTTTTATTTTTCTATTTTTTTGCCCCTCATATTTCTTTTGATTATTGACAATTTTTTTTGTATCGCAAATGAGCACTCTTATTTTGCCTAACCCATTCCAACCAGCATTGGTTAAAAGTCATGAGGATGACCATTGTATGGGAAAAAAATTATATTGAGATATAGTAAATAGACAATATTACATCTCAAGTTTTGTAAATCTAGATAATTACCACTGTTGTTTCCTTTTATGTCTTATGTTTTTGCCCTAAGCCCTCAATGTTCTTTTGTCCATTTTCTTATAATTTATCGAAAATCATTTTGTTTTAGTGCTACAGTGGCCAACCTTCAACAGAAGCTGGAGCAAGTGAGCGCAGACAACTGCCTGATGAAAGAGGATCTGGCCATCTCCAAGAATTCACTTCTCGCCCTGCAGTCAGAGAATGAGGCCCTCACGGCCGAGCGGGATAGTCTACTCTCAGGATGTCAGAAGCAGATAGAGGTCAGGATATGTTGCAGGAAGTGGCTTAACAAAATGACATACACAAAAAACTGCTTTGGCTCAAGAATATTTTGGGAATATCATTCTCAACTTGGCAGAATTCTTACTTGAGCATAGGTGAACTGAATGATATCATCATACAAGCAATCAAAATATTGAAGTACAAATTTATTAATTGGAATTCTATGTGCAGTGTTCGAAACTGATTTAAAATGATTTGAATTTTGCAAAGGGGCATAACTGAATTTCAGCAGTGGCAAAAGTTTATCTTCTATAACTTCCCATGCTTACAGAACTGCTGAAATTGCCATTGCAACACACAGGCATGCTCTTCCTCTCTTCTTATCCGATGTTATTATTGCTGGCAATCCTTTGTTAGCAGCACACAATTCTTACTTGGGCAGTGAATGGTTTGCTTGATGCTTGACAGAAAGAAAGAATGAGGGAAAATGAAGAAAGACAGAGAAAAAAATGTCATAAGCTTAAAATTCATGAAATTGCTGAATTTTATGAAGTGCAAATGGGACCAATGGATTTTAATCAGTTGAAGTTAAGTATGAGCTTGATCTTTTTTATGTAAAGTATATATATTAAGAAAAGCAATACAACAGCCTCATACTAATACTTGATAGAAAAAAAACAACTTGTAATTACAAAAATTTTCATTAAATTCTTATGAAATGAAAATTATTTGCATTAAGTATTTGTTATTTTTGTCCTTAATTTTTTTCAGTGGCTTAGTTTAGTAAGTTTTTTTTAATCTATATTTTATAAATTTTTGTTCCCTATTCACACCTATTATTTTGCCTCGATGTGATAATAAAGAGCCAACTCGTAGATGACATCTACAAGAAGTGGATAACAGCGTGACATGGTGGTCTTATGATGGATACATAGCTTAGATATGGGGATGTTCAGAGTCAAAATCCTGGATAGATGTCGAGCTACAATGACATGTTTGAAGAGACTTGATACTAATTTTCTCATTTCCCTGAGCTGTAAAACAAGTATTACTCCACAGGCTGGAGGAAGATCTTGATTGTTAGATTTATATGCAGATTCTAACAGCAGCTCTTCTTGGAGATGAGATTGTTTTGATTGTAATGTAAGAGAATGTTTGCTCTTTAGCGTATTTTCAGATGTACGAAATTGACTATAAGAGCCTATCTATCTTAATTAGCAGTTGACTCCAAAGTATAAATTTGAAGAACCGTTTTTTATATTTTTAAGATCAGTGTTGGTGCTGTTTCACCTGGCTCTCCCCCCAACCCTCAGAATGCCAAACAAGACCTGGATGCCGAGAGAGAAACCTACCAGACATCCCGTGCAGGCCTGGACACAATGTACGCTGAGGCCAAGAAGAAGCTGGACGATGAAACCAAAGTCAGGCTGGTAAGTTGTCGTCTGTTTGATTTCTGATTATATTATTAGCAATCATAAAACAACACTTTTAGTCATATTTTCAAATAAATATATGTTTCGAAGTTTGAAATATATTTGAGATGGGAAACCAATACACAGTAACTAAAAACAATGCAGAATAAAAAATGTCAAGCAATAAAGTGACGACTCTTGACTGTACATGCTTTTCAGGATTTGTCTGTATGCTCCTTATAGAATTTGTCACTGTATGAACTCTTATTGTGTAAAATTTTCATTTTATGGGCCTCTGCATCATAACCTTGTCTCAATGAACCTTAGTTGGAATATTTCTTTTGTTGTCTGAACATCTCATCCTAGATATCTGCAAAAAAAACTCTCACTGTGTAAAATTCTATTAACTTCATATTGTAAAAGTCTGTGTGAACTTCTTGCTGTCTCAGTTCTTCTGTGTTTGAGACTCTGTTTACTTCACACTGTGTGAACCAATCTGTGAATTTTTCTCACCAAGTGAACTTTATATTTTATGAATCTTTTTCACCTTATGAACTCCTTATTGTATGACATACTGTGATAACTTTCCATAGTTTGAACCACAGTGAGAATTTCATTCATAAGTTAATCTCTGTGTGCATCATTGGCTTCTTACTGTGATCACCTTTATGAATTGCTTGCTGTCTGCACTTCTTAATGGATGAAAATGTGTATAAAAATTCCTGACCTAGAAATTTCTGATGTATGAAACACTATATCATTTTCTCCGGCTATATGAATTTCTCACGTTTTATGACAGACCGCCTTAGGTTCTTATTGCGTGAACATCTCACTACTCAAATCTCCTCCTTTGGGAACTTTACTTCTCATGAGATAAACTTATTACTTTTTTAACAACTTACCACTGTATGAACCTCCCCATGTGTAAACTGCTTTTGTGTAAACTATTGAGCGGGCAACCTTCTATGTCTATGAAGCTGTCTTTCTGTGAAAATGATTCCTCTGTTGTGTGGCTCTCATTTCCGTTCCACTGACATTGTGTTCGAATTTAATGTTTGGTTCAGGATGTGGAGAAGGAGCTTGAGCTCCAGATTGCCATGAAGACTGAGATGGAGATGGCGCTGCGTCTCTTGGAGAAGGACATCCACCAGAAGCAGGACACGGTTGTCGGTCTGAGGACCCAGCTGGACGATATCAAGGCCATAAACTTACAACTCTACAACAAGCTCCAGGTCAGTAAAACTCTCCCTTATACATCAAAACAAGAAAACACGGGGTTAGCTTTTTCTCTAGCATGAGGATATTGTCAGAGGAAGGATGGAAATGTTGTCAATGCTCTGATGCTAGTTTGCTGCATATTTTATTGTGGATTTTGCATGTGCCTAGCTGGCTAACATTGTTATTAGAAAAATATCTCAGTAGAATTATGGTCTATCATCTTAACTAGTATTTTTAAGCTTCCTTTGGTACTCAGCATGAATTTTACAATCTCATATACTTTATATACCTGCTGTTTGAGACGTGCTGAATAAAGTTCCTCGTTTCCTAACCTTTCTTAAAATCTAGACTGTCTCTCAAACAGTCAGATTTAGTAAGACAGAGGCAGACAGATAAAGAAATACACAGAAAGAGATACAAAGAAAGAGAGGAGGGAAAAAAGTGAGTAGAAAGAATGAGCGAGAGTACATGAAGAAGAGTGTGAGAGGAGAGGAACAGAGATAAAAAATGATGGAGGGAGATAGGTTGTCACAATTCACACAAAATGTGTTAATGATAACTCTTGCATTATGTGCAAAACTACAAATCAAAGCCATCATCCTCTTCTGAAAGATAATCTCATTCTTATGATGAATTCTGAATCAGACAATTAGAATGAATGGATTCTGACACTTCTAAACTTCAGTAAAAGCAAAGCAGCTGATGCTGAAGGTTACTTGTCTCTGTCAAAACTGAAAGCATTACTTGTGACATAATAACCTCCTTTATAATTTGGTGCATCCATGCATTGCAGTAAAGATTACAAGAAGAGAGAGATTTTATCATTAGCTAAGAAATGTGTCTAAAACCTATAGTGTTCCAAGTGTTTGCCTTAAACCTCATCACCATGAAGTCTTCTCTACTTGTCATTAATATTGAATATTTTGTGACCATTTATAAATTGTAAACATTGCTGTATGCAAGACCCTGATAGCAAAAGCTAATCTCTTTTTCGGTAAGAAGATTTCTATTTTTTTTTAATTCTGAGGTAGAATGTGACGTTGAAATCGGGTTAAATGATCTTGATTGCATGTCAAATTATTAAGAGTGCTTGTACATTATCTTCAAGACTTTCAGTCCAACAATGCAATGACCTTATTTTTGTTGTGATCTCTCAACAAAGTTCCACAAAAACTTTCCTCATTTACAAAACTACTGAAGTGTGATAAAATATTTATCCTAGATTATTGTAGACCACTGGCTTTTTTTTCTCTTGTGCTTCACGTCTATATCTACTCTGTGTGTTTGCTTTGGTCTGCCCGTGTTTCTGTCTCTCTGTTTACTCTCTTCCACTTGAACGGTGTAAGGATTATATTAAGTTTTCTGTATATTGGTATTTAATGAATAAAACAAAATTCTTTGTTGATTTTTCACGTCCCGAAAGGTGCAATGGTAATTATTTATTTATTTATTTACTTATTCATTCATGTATTTATTTATTTTTTATTACTATTATTACTATTATTATTATTATTATTATTATTATTATTATTATTATTATTATTATTATTATTATTATTATTATTATTATTATTTATTTATTTATTTTTAATTATTATTATTTTTCCTGGGGAAGGAGGGGTGGGGAGCGGGGAAGCAGGGTTACAGACGTTAAAATACATATTTAAATAATCAACACACCGAACAAAAATGTAACTGGTCATGGATTGTCGGAAGGTTTTATCAATTTTGAAGCAAGAATTGGTATCGTTTCATTTACATGCATTTAAAAGATTCAAAATCTTTAAGCAGCTGTCATTCTTAATTGAAAATTGTGTCATACTCTGCGAGGAAAGAGTAAAGATTAGAGTATGAGAGAGAAATAGATAAAAAGTGGAGCAAAGAGTTTTTAAGAAAGAGAAAAAGAAAGAGGGATACACACAGAAAGTAGGAGAGAGAGAGAGAGAGAGAGAGAGAGAGAGAGAGAGAGAGAGAGAGAGAGAGAGAGAGAGAGAGAGAGAGAGAGAGAGAGAGAGAGAGAGAGAGAGAGAGAGAGAGAGAGAGAGAGAGAGAGAGAGAGAGAGAGAGAGAGAGAGAGAGAGAGAGAGAGAGAGAGAGAGAGAGTTAGTTAGTTAGTTGTTTGCCTTTGTGTAGAGGGTATTGTGACAAGGATTTACTGCCGAATTAGCTTCTGATTTTTTTTCAATACATGTGTATATTAAGCTAGCCTCTGGTGTTTTATTGTTAACTCAGATTTAGTAGTGCAGAAGCAAAACGATGACAGAGTGAAACAACGATTATTATTTCTTCTTTATTTGGTTTTTGGGAACAAAGTATGTCGAAATAGTTGCATCAGGAATGCGCCAATTACTTTAAGTCACCGTTCATCTAACTGTTCACTGGTTGTTATTTTTTTTTCTTTAATTTAATCATTATTACGCCTCTCGTTTCGATTTATGCGATTTGAAAGGGAAAATAAAATGAGTTTGATCCTTTATTTTGCAGAAAATCTTATTACCATATTTTATTTTTCATTTATTTTTTTTTTACTGGAAACAAGGTATGTTGAAATAGTTGCATAACGATGAGTCGATTACTTTAAGTCAGCGTTCATTTGACTGTTTGTTGGTTGTTGTTGTTTTTTTTTTTTTTTTTGTTATTGTTTTTTGAAATTATTTTTTAAGCCTGTCGTTTCGATTCTCGGGAACATAAGATTTGAAAGAGGAAATCAAATGAGTTTGATCGTTTATTCTATTGAAATCTTATTACCGCGTATAGAAAACTAATGGAAATTTTCTTTTCTTTTCCGAGCTGTTCATTTTGCAGTTGTTCATAATAATTAAATTACCATAACATTTTATGATTGACAGAGGTAGACAGACTAGCTGAGAAATACAAGGAGTTACACCGATAAACAGGCAGGGAAAAAAAAGATATGAAGAGAGAGAGAGTGTTAAATATGAAGGATAAGACAGAGATGTGATATGTGAGAGAGATAGAAGTCGGGGAAGAGAGAGCGAGAGACTAAGACAGAGACAGGCAGAGACAGAGATAGATAGATAGATAGATAGATAGATAGATAGATAAAAAGAGACAAAGACAGAGATATAGATAGATAAATATATAGATATATAAAAAGAGACAGAGACAGATATATAAAAAGAGACAGAGACAGAGATAGATAGATAGATATATAAAAAGAGACAGAGACAGATATAAATATATATATATATATATTTATAAAAAGAGACAGAGACAGAGATAGATAGATAAATATATGAAAAGAGACAGAGACAGAGATAGATAGATAGATAGATAGATAAAAAGAGACAGAGACAGAGATAGATAGATATATTGATATATAAAAAGAGACAGAGACAGAGATAGATAGATAAATATATGAAAAGAGATTGAGACAGAGATAGATAGATAGATATATAAAAAGAGACAGAGACAGAGATAGATAGATAGATATATAAAAAGAGACAGAGACAGAGATAGATAGATAGATAGATAGATAGATAAAAAGAGACAGAGACAGAGATAGATAGATAAAAAGAGACAGAGACAGAAATAGATAAATATATAAAAAGAGACAGAGACAGAGATAGATAGATAGATATATAAAAAGAGACAGAGACAGAGATAGATAGATAGATAAAAAGAGACAGAGACAGAGATAGATAGATATATAGATATATAAATAGAGACAGAGACAGAGATAGATAGATAAAAAGAGATAGAGACTGAGATAGATGGAGTGAGTATTGTTACAGTTATGTTAGACATAAATTCGGGCGAGCAGAAGAAGAGAAGGTTCTGAGAGGGTATAGAAGAGGAGCATCAATACTTTTATTCTTTGTTTCTAAGGCATACTTCTATTACACTGAACAAAAAGTGAGTCACCAACGACGTATAACATATTCTTAGTTCCGGCAATACTGATAGTTTTTGAACTGTCTTTCCTCCCTTGCACAAGGCATCAGTGTTTTAACCTTAGTGTTCAGCAACCTGCGAAATATTTCGCTTAGTTGCCCCTAGCTTGTCTGCGGTGCAGCAGTGTTTTTACGACTTTTCTGAAATGCTGTACTTTGACGACCTAAAAAACTCTCAGGCTGACCGTGTGTTGCCAAAATCTATGACGTGCAGAACGTGCCATTCCATGAGTAATATTTCGCTTTGATTAATATTGTTGAAATGTTTGTTGTTGTTGTTGTTGTTGTTGTCGTCGTCGTCGTCGTTGTTATTTTATTATTATTATTATTATTATTATTATTATTATTATTATTATTATTATTATTATTATTATTATTATTATTGTTGTTGTTGTTGTATTCAATACGTTTGTGCAATTTAAAATCATGGCCATGAATTTGCACTAAGAAAGCCGACTTGCGATAAGAGATTGAACCACCGGCATCTTTTTTTTTTTTGAGAAATCCTTAGCCCCTGCTATTTATTCAAATTACAAATTCGACTTTCAATATTTATATATGATCATCGCCTTTCTAACTACTAAATTACGGTACTTGTTGAGAGTAGTAAAGGAATAACCTTCTATTATTACTGCCCGTCCGATAATATCTTGTGACATTATAGGAGTGGTGCATTATTCAATTGTACATCTGTACTTTTCCAACCGATTTAAAGATTCCCTCTTAACCGCTCGTTGTAAGGATATGTAATGTGTTTAAGGATGCACTGCTTTGCGCGAATGCATAGCTGTTCATTTATTTCATCCTTTTTTATAATGAGCGTTTAAAGATGTATATATATATAAATAGATTTACATTTTACAAATCTTTCTATTAACTGCAAATATGGAGCATAGCACTGAACTAGCTCTAAACTGCTAGGATATCCCAGTATGGTTTCAAGGTCTGAAAGTTGTACGGCATTATTTAATTAAAACACATCTATGATGCGCAATGTTGTAACCTCAATCAGAGACAAAACCCACACATAGAGTCTATATCGGGCTGAAAGCCGTTCAGATTTCTGCCTTCTTCAGCTAATTGGATTGTCTTCTGAAGACAGCACCCTCTGTCTGCCATGCTCTGCACCTGCCCTCGCGAACTATGCTTCACTTTTGGAATATTAATTCGCGTGGGCATTGCTATGGTTTAAAGCTTGTTATATCATTAGCCTTCAGATGTAATATCTCGTGAGCGATGGAGTTTGAGACATTTGTTTCCCTTTGTATCGTTCTTTGAAAAAAGTTATGCGCCCTTTTGTAAATATAAAGATTAAGGGGCATGAACATAAGGAAGAAAACCTTTTAATGGTGATCTTAGCGACATGCAAAGGTTGCTCGATAAAAGGCAAGGTAGGTCTACAAAATTGTCCGCCTGACGAGAACAGAATATAGGCGAGGCACGAATTTCAGAGATGTTCATATTAATTTTTTAATGAAGTTAAATAACAACAATGCGATTAAAATGGCTCCAAACAAAGCTTTATTGATAACCGAACGATCTTGTGAAATGTCAAGAAAAAAAATCTGAATTGAAATCTGTTGCAACACCGATTAAAACCACGATAATTATAATCTTTCCTTGTTTCTTGTTTCGTCTTGAGTGAGCTTTCTTTTTTTGGTGGTGTGAGAAGTTTTAACTGAGGGGTTATTTCTTACTCCTTGTCCATAGCTATGTTGATGCTTTCAATCTGCGAGTCACCACTTGGCATCTCCTGCCAGCTTCCGGGCAGCGTTCTGATAGCGGAGTAGAGAGAAAGAACCATCATTTTAGAAGAGAAAAAACCGTTCTAACCATTTAGAATTAGAAAAAAAAAACCTACACCACCACCACCACCAACATCATCATCAACAACAACAACAACAACAACAACAACAACAACAACAACAACAACAACAACAACAACAATAATAATAATAATAATAATAATAATAATAATAATAATAATAATAATAATAATAATAGTAATAATAATAATAATAATAATAATAATAATAATAATAATAATAATAATAATAATAATAATAATAATAATAATAATAATAATAATAATAATAATAATAATAATAATAATAATAATAATAATAATAGTAATAATAATAATAATAATAATAATAATAATAATAATAATAATAATAATAATAATAATAATAATAATAATAATAATAATAATAATAATAATAATAATAATAATAATAATAAAAATAATAATACATGTAATAAAAAGCCATGCAAGGATTTGAAAATTGGAGTAAGCGAGATCAAACGAGACATGCCGATTCCAAAGTGCATAGAGAGAGGGATAGTGAGATAGATAGATAGATAGATAGATAGATAGATAGATAGAGAGAGAGAGAGAGAGAGAGAGAGAGAGAGAGAGAGAGAAAGAAAAAGGGATAGTGAGATAGATAGATAGATAGATAGAGAGAGATATATATATATATATATATATATATATATATATAGAGAGAGAGAGAGAGAGAGAGAGAGAGAGAGAGAGAGAGAGAGAGAGAGAGAGAGAGAGAGAGAGAGAGAGAGAGAGAGAGAGAGAGAGAGAGAGAGAGAGAGAGAGAGAGAGAGAGAGAGAGAGAGAGAGAGAGAGGATTATTTAGTGGTGCAGAATAATGATTAAAAGGTGATTTTCTTCTTTTATTTCCTTAATGAAATCGCTCATCTATTTTTAGACAGTACTTAAATAAGAGGAAAAAAAAATTAATTCCGTTTCCTTCAGACCTATTTTTAGATGGAAACGCGTAACGTCTTCTGAGTCGGTATATATTATTGTAAGTAATCTTATTTTCGTAGACTCGTATGCCAGATAAATCACATGGTAGCTCTAGCGTTTGACTAACATTGGGAGTCCCTAGTTCGATTGTTCGATGGGATATCTGGTGATGAGAGCCTGATTTCAACTAACCAACCCCACCCCTGGCTTGATGGAACGCCACTGTCGCCGAATAAAATTCTTTGGAAACTTAATGAATATGAAAACCATTTTTAGAGCCTTTCATGAAAATATCTTCTGCGTCTACAGAGCAATTTTTTTTCGCTGAGATTTCTATAGCGTTTCCTGTTGAGGTATTTTGGTATTTTTTTTTTTCCGCTGAGATCTCCAAAGCTTGTAACAAGCGTGTAACTAGTGTGTATATAAAGTGTATTAAGCGTTAATTTAGTGTGTATATGTCAAGTATCTAGTGTGTTTATATAGCGTGTACCTAGTTATCTAGTGAATGTCTAGCTTTTGTCAGACAATACTTGGTGAGCCAGCTCTTACCTCAAGGTATTCTTGCAGTGCCGATGAGGTACTGGATATACACGCCTTCTGCATCCTCAGAGCCTCCTCCTGTGTGGTTTAAAATGAGATAACATGAGAGGAGCTATGTCTTCATTGCCCCATTTCGGGATATTTGACTTGATTTTGAAAGATCATAGACAATAATAGTCCCTTAAACAGCATAGACAATAAGATTAGTCCAAGACTTATAATCTTGGATTTGTTCTCATGAATTTTACTTCAATCAAGGCATTTTAACATCCTACAAAATACTAAACCAATGAAAATCACTTTACATCATGAATGAAATATTACCAAAGAAGTATATTTTAACCATGGGTGCCGTCGGCCTTTCCAACATTCTGTCAGCCTGTATTCTTATCTTAAGGTTAAAGGCACAAACGAAGTTTAGTATCGCTTTGTCCTTGCTTTGGGCTGCATAGCTCGACCGCAGGCTAATGGTAGAAAATGTAAACTCCTTATACAATGAGAGAATGTGGTCTTTATTTATGACTAGGCTTTACGTGATGAATAGATACTAGAGACAAAAGCCTTTGTCTTGGTATTTATTGGATGGACAATAGGCCTATGTCGGTAATTAGAGAATTTTTTTTTTCACATAGCAAAATACAGAGAGATTAAATCGGTGATCGGGATCGAACCGAGAGCCCAGATTTTGTTCTTGTCAAATCGATATTCATTGATTGTGTGTTGTTTAACACACACACACACACACACACACACCAATGTCAGCACAGTCATCAAGATTCAGCGCCTTTCTACTTCGAAGACTATTTCAATCATAATTAGGTTCATTCTTTTATTTCTTTATTGTTTTAAGATGTCATCGCAATTTGGATGGCGTCATTAAACTAGCTCTGCCCGTTGAATTTATGTTGTGGCAGTGATGAACTGGCCTATTCATTTAAAAGCCAACAAGTTTCTGGAGGCAGTAAACTATTATACATTTAAAAAAAAATTCTTGCTTTTTTTCGTTCATTTTTTGTTTTAATCACAGCGCTTTCCACTATGTTGTGGACAAATCGCTAATTGCGAATGTTACTACGCGACGGTCCATTATCGGTCCCAGATTCAGTACGTGCTACGCAGTTTTCAAGACTGCCTGCGCTGCATTGAGACAATTTGGTCCTTAACGCAAAAGTAGTGCTTCAATCGACTTGTTTGTTGCCGTTTGCTTTGATTTTGTTACTCCTTCTTTACTTGTTTTAACAGTCTTGTTGAACGTGGACATACGTCATGTCTGAAGGTTATGTCGCTCTCAGGAGGGTGAGATTGGACTAGTTAACTGTTATTTTATTGACCGCTGTCAACCTATTATAAACTAAGATAACGAAACAAAGACGAACCGAAAGCAGAATCTACGAAAATAAACCGAGAGTGGTAACCGAGAAGCTACCGTTTTCAACATTTTTTCCGATCCGCCATCTTAAACTTTTATATAATTATGTTGACACAAAGTGATTAAAAGCGGTACAAAACAGCCAAATACCTTTGCAAATCGAGATAATTCCCAACCACTTATTTCAGTACAATAGAAAACATGTTAAATTTCCGAATTAATTAAAGTTCAACTAAGAGCATGCCCACTTCTGTAGTAGACTGCGCTCCCACGACTCTGGAGAAGGGGTTGTGGCCGAACCGGAAACCTGCTAGCTTTGTATGTACCGCGCTGACCACTCTTCCACATGGCCTGACATTAATTGAGCGCGGCGTATTCTGCTACTAGTAACTTCTGCAAGAGAGCGCTATGTTTGGGATGTCATGAGCCAGCATGGAAACCGATATCGACTCAAGTTGGACTTGGTACTTTTCTGTTACAACATTGAAAAAGAACCCAATTAGTATTATTTGTAATGGTTGCCTCAACAGCCCATGCGAAATGAGGTCACTACAGGACTTTAGAGAGATTGAGAGGGAGGGAGAGAGAGAGAGAGAGACAGGGAGCAATAGAGTGAGACAGAGACAGAGAGAGACAAACAGACAGAGAGAAACTAATAGAAACAGACTGAGGGAAACATGGAGAGAGAGACAGATATAGACAGACAGATAGACAGACACAGTGGGAGAGGATGAAGGGAAAAAAATGCTACTCCTCCTGAGACGTTTCGCGGCCTTTCTTCAGGATTTCGGGCTGATTACGAGTTGGACAACCTAATTACAGCCAAAATCCTCCGCAGGATTTGACAATTCCCTCGATAGTCATAAATTGGGTGTGCGGCATTTCTAATCCTGGTCTCCCTTACTTCATACTTATGCCGGGAGAGGAACGCAAGTGAATTGTCGAACCCACCCCCGTATTGTCGCAAACAGCGCCGTCTGTATCTTGGGGGTTTACCAAACCACTCTTAATAAACCCGACTTTCTCCTCAAGATTTCCAGACCAGAGCTGAATTAGTTTCTGTGCACTAGTAATTCTGTTGCCGGTCGTGGTTCGAAAACTGCGCGTTGTTTTATTCCTATGTAAAAAAAAAAAAAATCAGTTAATAAGGTTTAAACTCTTTCCAACTCTCTGGCTTGAAAAATTCGGTTTAGAAATAAATAATACGCTTTACGAAACAAACTCATCTTGTTTGGAGTTTAATAGGTTCTCTCTGTCACAGCTTGGCCTTACTGGACATATTTACACTTATCTCATTTCGTTATTTTTTGTTTCTTCTCTTTTATTCGCTCTTCAAGGCTCTTCAGAGTTTGATGTCCGCAGTAGAAAATGCTCGCAACTATTTCCTTTTCTACCTCAAGTTGTTCTTCCTCTTCAACTTGTTTTTATTTTTATTTTTTTCCCCTGAACTATATTCTCGCCACAATTAACGGATCCCTCGTGGTCCTCTGCCGTATATTTTCCCACGACGACATCAAAGATATATCGCTAATGAGAGTGGACTTTAGTTGCGAAGAAAATTTCAAAAGCAAATATATGTTTGAAATGCAGGAGCTTGAGAAGCGTTCCTATCAACACCGCATTACATTACCAGCCACTACCATCACACCTCAACCCCCTTCGCCGCGCGCACAAACTTTCTTCCTATCAGCACTACACTATACCTGCACTACTTCCCTGCCCCCCCACGGACTTGTTTGTGCCCTCACCTGGACAATCCTCTCAATGAGCGCCAGAGCCTCTGGTCTCATGCTGCAGTTGCCGCCGCTGGCCTCCAGAGAGCCGGCCGCTACTCCCGCCGAGGACGCCGAAGAGGGAGAGGAGGAGGCCGAGGACGAGCGCTTCTTGCCCCCGGCGTACCACCCGTTGCTGTAGTGGTAGTTCTGGGCGGTGCAGCAGCACGCGAGGAGGCTCGCCACGACCAGGCCCAGGAGGATCACCTGAGAGGCAGTTTTCATTGCGGAGGGCGCCATCTTGTCTGGGGTTTTACCTGTTTCTGTGGGGGTTTTAGGATAGGGTAAGAGTGGGTATTAAAATATCGATAAAGTGTTAGAGAGGAAAAAAAAAACGGAAGTAGAAAAGCGGCTGATGACACCTGAAGCGACTGCTTGTCGAAATTCGACACATTTAGATTGTGACTAGAAAAACGAAAGAAAAGTTAAAAACCTGAAAGAAATTAGGTTATAGACTTACGTAGGTGTATGCTGGGTCGAGTATGTTAAAAGTTTTCTTTAGGTCTTCTGCGCTGCCGTTTTTTTTTTTTCGTTACCCGATCTATTACTGCTGCGGTAAAACAATTTTTTAAAAGAGGTGAGCTAGGTTATGCCGATCAGGAGATCTTTAGTAATGCGATTATGTTGTAAGTTGGTGAATCATCGAATGTCATTTTCGCATCGGACCGCAGGGACGTACGACTTGACAGAAAAAGAGACGGAGGCAAAGACAGTGATAAAGACACAGGGAGATACAGAGAGAGAGAGAGAGAGAGAGAGAGAGAGAGAGAGAGAGAGAGAGAGAGAGAGAGACAGAGACAGAGACAGAGAGAGAGACAGAGACAGAGACAGAGAGAGAGAGAGAGAGAGAGACACACAGAGAGAGAGAGAGAGAGAGAGAGAGAGAGAGAGAGAGAGAGAGACAGAGAGTGAGAGAGATATCGACAGACAAGTAGGCAGTCACAGAAATCAATTAGATAAGACGTAGAGATCCCATACGCCACGCACGTTATCCCTCACTTAATTTGAATTAATAGCAGCAATTCAATTTTACCTCCTTAGACTGTTTTCTCTGCTCAACCCTCGTTCCTAAACTCCCGACCACCCATGCATTCTGTCCCTTCACGCAAGCAAGTCATAAATGAATTTGCTACCTCGCATTGTCAACCTGTGTTTTGCCGTGAAAATTGAGCAAAGATAGGTCAGTACAGCTGCGACGAGTTGGCATGAACACGGAATTGTGGTTTATACGGCTAAACTCAATTTTCATACCCTTGAAGTGTTCCAACAGCCAATGCAGGCATTGATCAAAAGTTAATACATGTATTAACAATCTTGCTTCTTGTTTCCATTACCAAGACATAAACTAATTTTATCACTCTGATCTTGCAAAAAAACTTATTTTGTTAATTGCTTCCATGTCTAATCCCTAATTATTTTTTTTTATTCCACTACTCAGGAGAGAAACTGTCTTGATAACTTTTTTAAAGCCATTTACAATGCGTCGAAACAATTTAAACATTTTATTCTTACAATAGAGAAAGCAATCATATTACACCTGCTTTTAGAGACAGTAGAAAAATCTTTCTACATCTTTCAGTATGCAATGCCGAAATGAAAACACAGCCAATACATAATACATGCATATAGTTCAATCTAGCAACACAATAGAGAAATATTCTCATCCGCATCAATGCTAACATCAAATAATTATGCTAAGATTGTTACAATACTCTATGCACTGATTTAGAAATCATCCGTGCTGGTATGAGAAAAGCTAAATCGTGTACAAAAAAATAAGACTGGATCAGAAATACTGAGGGATTGGATTGAAGATTTTGGAATCCCTGTCCACCATGAGCGGTGATTTCAGAACTTAATTCCCATCCCAATTTTGAAGTATTACCACATGTTGATATATTATTGTAGGCTATTGCCATTGAAGGGTCATATTACTTAGGAAGAAATCATGAACATTTTGATTGAGTACATGAAAGAAATTTCGACACAGCGGGTTTTTTTTTGTTTGTTTGTTCTTCTAGTCTGATTTTAATCTTGTGTCTTGATGTGAAACGCTCAGTCTCGAGTCAGCTAATAGTCCAGCTTATTTTATTGTTTGCTTCCAATTCTGTCTTAGAGACTATAATTGATACTCAAGTCGCTAGGAATAAACGAGGAGGAGCTTTACGATGCTTCGTAGCCAATGCCAAGGCATTTTAGTACCATCTTTAAGTTATTTTACATTTAATAATTCGATCTTGAGTCCAAGATCCACCTGAGCAATGTCCCTTCATCTTTTCAGAACAATTAGTTGAGGTTTTTTTTTTGTGGAGTAAATATGGTATCGTCTGGCTGTTAACAGACTATGTCGAACAATTAAATAGGCTACGCACTTCTAAAAATCAAGAAGCAACTTTTCTTTGAAGATTTGTTTTCTTTGTTCATTTTCAACACTCACACACACACAAAAAACCCATCGAAATGGAAATCTGTCGATGGTGAGTACAAAAAGTAGAGAGTTTTGAAATGCCTTGTCACCCAGCGAGAAGCCTTCAGGGAGACAACTTCACTTTAGATATCTTAATAGTATTGGTGGGATTTAGCAGAAAATTTAGATGTTCAAACTGTAGTTCTAACTCTTAGATGTTGGGAAATCATAGAAAGGTCAGCTGTTTGGTGTATTAAAGGTCATTTTTCTCTCTTTACTATAACTCAAAATTTTTTTCGATTGTGGCAAAGAAAGTTTAGCTCACCTGTAAAAAAAAAAAAGGTCAATATATTCAAAATCAATCTTTTGCTCAAGTTTTGGACTGTGCTAAAATTTTAAAAAAAAAAAAAAAAGGAAATTTCATTCGAAAATTTCCTCTTTATTTACACCGACTTTTTGAACTGTTCTAAAGTTATACCTCACCTGTTTAGAAAAGGAAAGACTGATAGCAATTGACGAGGCTTGGCCGAGTCCAGAGATGACGGTTTGAATTACCTTCTTCGGGGCTAGGCGTCTGGGGAGCGTCAGGAAGCAGAAGGATTGTGTCTTACTGTCAGGTGTGAAACCTTCACGTCAAAAGAACCTGCGCCCAGGGGGTTGAGAGTGTCACTGCGGTTAGCTGCACAGTTTTCTGGTGGCCACCGCTCGTTGTCGCCGGGCTTTATACTGATCTGTCACCAGGGGATGAGCAGCGTGCGCGAGGGAGGGAGCGTAGATACTCTCTCTGGTGCCATCGAGTCCGGGTGGGACGCTTGGGGGAGAGGGGAGATGTGGGGCGATGGGAGTAAATGAGATAACATAGCGCAAACTGTTTGAGAACTTGGCGCGGGTTGTTGATGGTCACTTGGTGGCTATAGGTGGTAGGCACACTATCGACGGCTTGTTGGTACCCAGGATGTCGGTGGGGGTCGGCAAAGCTTAATCTCGAAGTCCTAGAGGTTTTTGTGGGAATGAAGGGCTGCTCACTTTTTGCTTTTCTTTGGTAGGTACATTGTGTGTATGTGTGTGTGTGAGAGAGAGAGAGAGAGAGAGAGAGAGAGGGTGGGATGAGGAGGAGGGAGTACATAGGCAGACACTTCGAGAAACAGACAGATGGAATATGAACGACAACGGTTTTTTGTCTACTTTAGCATAACCTTTTCTAATTGCCCTTTGTTTTAAAAGGAAGACCAATTTGGTTTCGAAATTGTTAGAAATAAGATGATAGACAGAAGGTATTTAGAAAAAAAGGGGATTAAAGAATGGAAGAGAGACAGAAGGTGTAAAAAGTAAAAGAGGACTAAAGAGAGATATAGAGACAAAGCGAGGCGGAGAAAGGGACATGGAGCTAGTTATAAAAGAGAGAAACGGAGAGAAAGACGCAGAGAGAGGAGAGAGAGGGAGAGAAAGAGAGAGAGAGAGAGAGAGAGAGAGAGAGAGAGAGAGAGAGAGAGAGAGAGAGAGAGAGAGAGAGAGAGAGAGAGAGAGATAAATTGAGTGAAGTAATGTTTGAGGGTTATAGTAAAATATCGTTGACGTTTATAGACCACCGCTGGTGAATAGCTCACGCTTGGCGCAGATGTTAAGAGTCAAACCTGAATGAAAAAATGAAAAAAAAATTAAAAAGTGGATAACATGAGTTATGAAAACCAGAATGGAAGCTAAGAAAAGAACTTTTATTTGTTACATATGTAGAACTTGTGTTCTGTAGAGGTAACTTTAGAGTTTAAGAAAAAAACCATGTGTAATTGAGTGGGAGGTCTTTGCGATTTCTAAAATTATGTTTCCCTGGGGAAGGAAGGGGGGGGGGGGGAGGGGGTGATGTTGGTCAGTGATTTAAATGTAACTCTGAGATTACAAAGTTCTGCTTCAATATTTCGATTTCTCTGTTTATCTCATGCTTCAGATGATCTGCCTGTGTGTGTATGTGGTGGTGGTGGTGGTGGTAGTGGTGGTGGTAGTGGTAGTGGTAGTGGTAGTGGTAGTGGTAGTGGTAGTGGTAGTAGTAGTAGTAGTAGTAGTAGTAGTAGTAGTAGTAGTAGTAGTAGTAGTAGTAGTAGTAGTAGTTAGTAGTTAGTAGTAGTAGTAGTAGTAGTAGTAGTAGTAGTAGTAGTAGTAGTAGTAGTAGTAGTAGTAGTAGTAGTAGTAGTAGTAGGAGGAGGAGAAGGAGGAGGAGGAGGAGGAGAAAAGTGAGAGCAAGAGAAGTGAAGAATAAGAATTAGTGAAAAAGATGAGGAAGAAGCTTGTGAGGAAAACAAAAAAAAGGACAAAAAGTAAGAAATGGAAGGATTAAATTTTGTAGATTTTTTAAAACATACTTTTACATGTTTAGTGTTGATATTTTCTTCTCTCTTTTTGTGCCTGTCTTTGTGTCTACAGACATGCGAAGGGACAGTGAAGCATAAGACAGAGATGGTAGCGAAGCTGGAGGAGAAGACCAATCAACTCGTGGCCGCCATGAAGGACATGGAGCAAAGGTCAGTCTAGTTTCACTTTCTGGGTACTCTCGACCTCTCTTCGCGTTTACAAACTGTTTAAAGTAACCAATAGCGGTAGTCAAAAACCGAGCACCAGTGTGGAAATCTTAGTGAGTATTTCTGTCTTCCCCGTCTTCCTGTTATTATCTCTTGTGCCGTGTACTTTCTCTTTATCTTCCTCAAATGTTTCTCTCTTATCTATCTATCTATCTTTGTAGCATTTGCAACATACTGAAAAGTATATGTAAGAAAGGTTAAAAAGAATAAAAGAAATGAATTGGTGGATTCATCATTGAGAAAGGTTATAAATACGTACATAAAGTTAGCTTTAGTACGCTCAAATCACCCTGCTCGATCACGATTAAAACACGATCAGAAAAGAGCAGAACGTTTTTAAAGGCGTTTTTTTTTTTAATAATTTTAATTATATTAAGATTCACGCGCGAATTTCACAAAACAAAATTGTGTTTTCGAACATTTGTCCAAACATGTGCTTTTACCAAATAGTGCGGTCTAAAAAAGACACCTGAACTGCCTGGTGTGAAACCTCTGGAAGTTCCATGTCGCATCTTACAGAAGTTTAGCACAACTTTGAACTCTACTTGGCTGTTTTGTACAAAGTATTCTTTGGGCACATGTGAATACAAATTTTAATCGAGAGTCTTCATCATCTAGCGATCATTTTTTCACATTAAACGAAAAGAGAAATTCAACGAATACTCGCAGTATATATCTCATCTATGGTTTATCGCACTTGGGAATACAGATACTTAACAATGAAATTGTCCTCAACAAGACTGACAGTGATAGTGGAAACAGAAAAAAAAAAGTTTTGTAGCCTTATTCCCCGTAGTTTATTATTATTATTATTATTATTATTATTATTATTATTATTATTATCATCATCATCATCATCATCATCATCATCATCATCATCATCATCATCATCATCATCATCATCATCATCATCATCATCATCATCATCATCATCATCATCATCATATTATTATTATTATTATTATTATTATTATTATTATTATTATTATTATTATTATTATTATTATTATTATTATTATTATCATCATCATCATCATATTATTATTATTATTTTTATTATTATTATTATTATTATTATTATTATTATTATTATTATTATTATTATTATTATTATTAATTTTTATTAATCTAACTTAATACAAGGTGGTTCCAATGTGGAAATTAGAGGTTTGCCATTTTTCCACTTCTATTTGCTAAGCTATGTCCAGCACCCTAAAAAATAGTTCCAAATTTATGTTTTGGGGTTAATTTTCAAGAGGCAAAAAGATCTTAACTAGAACTCCAATATGGAGAAAGTCGAGTTAACTTTAATTTGCACAAGAATGCTTGAATGCAGTGGAGTAGAGTGGAGAAAAATATCCCCATTTCTTCTTCACCTCTGTACAGTGATCCTGTTCTTTTTTTTTTCTCAACACACATTCATACAGGAATTAATATTCTTTCTCTTCATTTCTATCTGTATGTCTGTTCAAACTTTAAGGACCTTGCGCGTATGGTGCCACAGGTTACGAAATGTTTCCTTCTATGTTTTCTTGTTTGGTTATTTAGTGCTTCATTCATTCTGTCCCTATAAGTACAACTTGGTCAGCTGTCCCTTTAAAATTTAAGAGAAACCACGTAATAAGGAGTCACTTTTGTTCTCAGCTAGTTGTAAACTGCAATGACAGACTTGGCATCAGAAGTCAATGAACGTCTGGTTGTCTTGGGTCTGTTCTACTGCGACCGCCAGAAACCCAGGCTTTTTCAGTGCAGGCTTATTCTAGAGGGCTGTGGATTACAAAAAAAATGTTGGAATCAAAAGAAAACTTAAAAAAAAAAAGTCTTTCCTCCCAGCTGCGCCGAGTATTAGGGATAATGCTCAATGGGGAACCTCTTCAGCACCCCTCTATTGATTTCCGTGTTCTAGAGCATCGACAGTCACTTGGGACGGAATGCGAGATTTACTGGTTGTTCTCACGACATACGTCCTGTTGAATCCGTTAACCTGGTCATATGGATAACATGTTCTGCTGAATCCGTTAACCTGGGCTTTTCGGTGATCCAGTGGATAACGCATACTACTGCCTCCTTTAAACAGGGCTAACTGGTGGTCCAGTGGATAACATGTCCTGTTAAATCTTTTAAACAGGGCGCGCCTGGCGTGCAGCATAAAATACGGGGTCTACGAGCTGTTAATCTTTAAAACAGCCATTTCTGGGGGATTAATCGATAACACGTCCCGCTGAACCCATCAAGCAGGGTTCACCCAAGATCCCGTAGATAAAACGTCCTGTTCAACAACTTTATTCATGGTTCGCTAGATTATCTAGTAAATTACAATATATATGTATATATATATATATATATATATATATATATATATATATATATAAATAAATAAACACGTGTGATAAATTGAGGTATTCTTTCAAAATTAGTGCTTGAAAAGTAAGAATATGGCAGGTTTAACGTGAAGGCGAAAACGATCATAAGTTAATCACCTCGCACCTGCCTAAATACTTGCTGGAAAAGGTTAAACGCCACGTGAATAATGAAGCGAATTTATGTTGAAACAAAATGTTATGTCCACTTGACTACGTCGAATAGTCTCGTCATGTGGCCAGGCGAAGTTTTTCGTGTATCACATTGTTCAATTTGTGGTTATTTTTAATGTTCTTTTGGGGGAATTTTATTTCTTATTGGCTTTTAGCGACGGCAGAAAGGCCTGTGGTTGTGGCATGCCGAGAGAAAAAGCGGTTTATGCTAAGTGGTCTGTCTGTCTCTTTTCTCATTGCACCTCTTTGTTTATATAGGTTTCATTCATATTATTCTTATATTAGTTCCACATAGAGCGTTGCACCTATTCCGTGTTTTAACCGCCCAATATAACCATTATTTCTGTGAGTGTTAGATTTTAAATTGGTCGATGGTATATAATTATTATTTTTAATTGCTATACTATAAGTTGATGGATATTATATTACTGTATTTGTAATTGTAAGATCATAAGTTGGTCAATAGTATGTTCTTGTAATTGTTAGATCAAAAGTTGATTGAAATTATATTTCTGTAATTTTTAGGTTATAATTTGTTAAAGATTATAATTATGTAAGTGTTAGATTATACCTTGATTGTGCTTTTCAAATGTTTAATTTTGCAAAAAGAGAAAAAAAAACAATTGGTGTTTTAAATTGTCCATCACAGTTTATACCCTGTCGTGTATTAGCCTAATTTTTACTAATTTAGTCTTTGTGCCTTATTTTTTGTGTTTTCCCCCCTCCTACTCATCGTGGAGAGATTTTATACTAAGACTAGATTTTACCTTGATGTGTAGCTTTTCATCTTTATTTGCTAAATTAGTTTCTCTTAGTTTGCAAAGATGTCTCTGATTTATTTCTAGCATCTCAACAGAGTAGCGTTGACTTACACATAGGCAAACTACGCACTTTTATCTCCCTTTGCTCTGACCTTGACCGACGTTGTCATCTCGTTTCGCTCTTGTCTTTGAAAAAAGAAAAACATTAAAGATAACCGTTTTAAAATATCTACAGCTGCCTTTTTATTAACGGGTTGTATCAAATTTTCATAGCTATTCGGCCAACTTTGTTACTTTTGATAAATTTTAGAGATCTATAAGTTTTTTTTATGGTTTTTTTTTTTATTTCTCATCTTTTCTTTAGTTAATAAGATCGTATCGACCAATATTTAATAATCAGTTTTTGCTCCTTTCCGTGTTCTAGAGACATCCAGCCTGTGGTGATTTCTTTTTTATGTTGCTTTGACTTTTAAGAATAAGTGTGTGCTTATTGGTCATTTATATTATTTTTCTTTTCTTTTTCTTTTCTTTTTTTTTTTTTTTTGTTGCATGTGCTGTTCTCTATCTCGACCGCTCGGTGTGACAACTGTGCACTTCCAACCGCTGTGTCGTGTCCCATTTGCGGTGACCCTGCCTCGACCTCTCGGTGACCTTTGCTCCTGCTTGCCCTTGACCCTTCCCGACCGCCATCTTGAAGGTTGAAGCAGGCGGAGGCAGACAAAGTCGCAGCAGAGGAGACAGCGAGGAAACTGGGGCAGATTATAGCTGAGAAAGATCAGAGACGGTAAGTTGACATGGTCGGCGAGGAAAATGGGGCAGTCACATAGACGGCGAGAAAACTGAAGTAAATCGCTGAAAAAGATCAGAGACGGTGAGTGAGATAGACGGCGAAGAAACTGGGGAAGATAGCTGGGAAATGTTAGAGATGGTAAGTCAGATAGACGGCGAAGAAACTGGGGAAGATAGCTGAGAAATGTTAGAGACGGTAAGGCAGATAGACGGCGAGGAAACTGGGGAAGATAGCTGAGAAATGTTAGAGATGGTAAGTCAGATAGACGGCGAAGAAACTGGGGAAGATAGCTGAGAAATGTTAGAGACGGTAAGGCAGATAGACGGCGAGGAAACTGGGGAAGATAGCTGAGAAATGTTAGAGATGGTAAGTCGGATAGACGGCGAAGAAACTGGGGAAGATAGCTGAGAAATGTTAGAGACGGTAAGGCAGATAGACGGCGAGGAAACTGGGACAGATTATCGCTGAGAAAGGTCAGTGACGGTAAGTGAGATAAGCGGCGAGGAAACTGGGGCAGATTATGACTGAGACAGACCAGAGACGTAATTGGGATTGCTTGGTGTAGTCAGGAGAATCTCGACTCGGCTTGAAGGCGTTTGATGATTGTTGAAGAAGTTTAAAGTACTATTTTATCCTCCAGGGTTGACTGGGGTCAGTTGCTAATAAGTTGTTCTGTACTGCCGTGTTAATGGGTTGGCCCCATGACGCGAAGAGATTATGTATATTCAAAGGCATGAAACATTCTACGCTCATTCAGTAGTTTTTTTTTGGGGGGGGGAGGGGGCACTCAGCTCAGGTAAGGTGTCATATCCTGGAGATCCAATACCGTTTTCTTTACGTTTGTTTTGACTTTTTATTTATTGTGGACTGAAGAATCAATCAATTATTTTATATTTATCATTATGCTCACATTAGTTTTGCACTGCTTATTTATTGATTTATGACAGCTTTTTTTTTTTTGCACTGTAGTTCTTTTTTCGATCACTATTTTGCAGTAATATTCGAATTTATTTTATTTGTCTTCAAATCTTTTTGTACATGTGAATTCATAAGTGTTCATTAGTTTTGATTTTGTTTTAGATGTTGAATGCTTCATGTAGATGTTTGCAGAGCTAAGTGAATAACCGTGTGTTAACAAGATGATCCTGGTATAGAATTTCGCTACATGTCATAGCCCTTGCCATCAGTCTTGATCGTGCTTCTATACGGCTCTTTCCTGCTTGTTTTTGTATCGTTTTAATGACGCAAATTATACATGGACGGTTCGTTTCTGAATACCTTCTGTCAGTTATAATCACGAATCTCGGGTCCACTAGTCTATATTCACATGGTTAATCATTGCTCCAAACTGTGTGCTCAGCCGCCGTGACTTATTTTTGTCTATTATTAACCTATCTTGAATTATTGCTGCCTTCCACCGTTACACCATGAAGAAACGGTTCCCGAAGAGTTACCCAGAGCTATAGAATTACTTGAGATGGCAAGCCGACATGCCGAGAGAGAAATTCTGGAGAGAAAGAAGGAGTCACGAAGTGTTAATTAATACGATGCATGTTAAATGGAGAGACTGTGTGATCCGTTTAGCTCTGATTTCGACCGCAGAAGCACGATGTTTGTTTGAGTGATATGGATCAGGTTCAGGTAATGCTATTGAGCTGTGATTATTGATGAGCGGTCGCATCTTGTTTTGGGAGAGATGATACGGCTGACTTTGCGTTCAAATCACGTATCTCATCGCATGCCGTTTGATACACTGAATCTGGTGGTAAACTACTGTTCAAACTCGGATATCATAGGGATATATAAATAAATATTAGCATCCGATGATTTAGAAATGGTGCCGCTTTTGACAAGGACCGTTACGACCTATAAAGAATCACTTTTGATCAAAAGTAACATTGAGTCTAGGACGTTCCAATACTTCTTTTGGCCCATACGTCAGACTAGAAGGCATAAATTCTCACTTTTCCCTCATATCAGTATGTCTAAATGCGCACTAGTTCATTAGCTACCTAGCTAGTCCCAGGAGACTCGTCTTAAGTAGTCATCCAGACTTGGCTGATGAACACCACTCGAATATTTGCTATATTTTTTTTTAATTAACACAATTACGTTTGCTGCTCTAATAAATTGCCGCCATGTCGGGGTCTTGGACAACATAAGAAAGTTGGTCAGAGACGGCAGCAGTTCATGTATTTACATGAATTACTTTTTGGGAGAGTATAAAAAAAATATGTTGTTGGTTTTTGTAATAATGAAAAAAGAAACCTGTTTAAAAAAATAATAATAATAAAAAAAAAAAAAAATTGCTTTTAATAAGTTCCTTTAAAAAAAAAAAAAAATTCGATTCTTATTAACCTAAGCCACTTTAAGCCACCCCGTTTGGCTCTGAGCGAGTTAAATATTTAATTATTCATGCACGATTAAATTAAGACGAATGATGCAAAGGCCAAGCATGAAACGCTTGAGAAAGTCAAAACGTACATTTATCACCAGCCCATGTGACATAAGAGTAAAAATGGGGACAATAACATTGTTTGGGCGATAACGCAACTTTTGATTTCTTCTAGAACATTTTCTAGAGGGCTTAAGTTCTCACCCGATATTTGTTTGGGTGTCTGGATAGAGCCTGTCCTCAATATGTTGATCTTAGGTCTTTTTTCATCAAACTTAAGCTCACGCCAGGCTGGGTGGAACTAAAAAAAAAATGAGGTCCTAAACTCATGAACTGAAGGTGTTGGGCTTAAACCAATTAAGGAGGTCCTTGTGCATATCAGGGCACATGCTCTAACTTCGCTGCCACCGACGGGTTTCCTGTTCGATGTTATCAGTCCAAAGATTGAATTACGAGGATAAACCAAGATAATACGTAAAGTTATTAACTACTTGTAAATTTTCTTTTTCAATTATATTAAAAAAGTCTAAAATCATCAAGAAATGGTTGTACTAGCACGGCTAAGGGGTATTATTTATTTTATTTTTTGAGGGGTGGGTATGCAGTATTTTATTTGCATCAGTTATCTATAAGTGTTCAAAACAATAATTGGTCTATATTTATCACTTAATCTCATTTATGTGAATATTTCTGTCTCTTCATCATAGTCAAGCAATTTATCAGATCTGTCCACTGTTTTGGGGGTTTAAAGATTGTTCACTCAGGCAGTCTCTTTCCTTGCATCACCAGGTGTACTCTCTCTCTCTCTCTCTCTCTCTCTCTCTCTCTCTCTCTCTCTCTCTCTCTCTCTCTCTCTCTCTCTCTCTCTCTCTCTCTAAATATATATATATATATATATATATATATATATATATATATATATATATACGCTTGTGTGTGTCTCTCTTTCTGTCGATCTTACTCTTTTCTTTCTCCATTTTCGTAACTGACTTTTTATTCATTCTCAAGACTTTTGTATCTCTCATTCACATATTTAATCTCTCTCTCTCTCTCTCTCTCTCTCTCTCTCTCTCTCTCTCTCTCTCTCTCTCTCTCTCTCTCTCTCTCTCTCTCTCTCTCTCTCTCTCTCTCTCTCTCAGTATTTTTATGCAAGTCTATGATTGTTTGTCTTTGTCGATATCTCGCTTTCTGTCTGTATCTGTCAGTCATGTCTATTTGTTTATATTTGCTACTCCTTCTCCTTATCTCTGTTTCTTTTTATCTTTCCTTTGTGAAATCTGTGAAAGTTATTCCTCCTTCAAGTATGCGTTTAAGAAATTCCCAACCAAGGAAAATTTGTTGAAAATCAAAATAAAAGGGCTCATGAGATTGACCTCTAAATTGTTGGTGCAACCTAGAGCAGTCAGTATGATATTTAACCCGACAAGACATCTCGAATCATAGTCAAATTCAGGATCCTGATGTCATCGCAGTCTTCCTGCAACTAATGAGTGTTGGATGTCAGAGAGCGGAACTTCTGTTTGGGAAAATTGAAAGTCGTGAAAAGATCTGCGAACCAAACTTTGTCCCAAGAAAAACACTTTTGTTGAGAAGTGCTCAATTTTTTTAGAGCAGTTTTCGTGTCTGAATAGTATTATGTCGTGGGTAAGAAGCAATGCGAAGTTACAAGTATGCACAAGAAAGATATCACAGACACACAAACAGACAACTAAACGAAACAAAGCAAAAATAATTCCCCTCGGTATCAGATTAACAATGGCGTTAAAGTTTGAGAGAAAGAATCGAATCTGAAATTTTTCTTTCAAAATCCAAACCACATCCCTTGGCAGCAAACCCGGCAATAAAAACTCGACGGTCACTGTTATTGCGTACAAAATCAAAAAGTGGAAACTGATTTCCAGCAAGCAACCTGATCCTGATCAATACACTCTTCTGGAGGAGGGGCATTGTCTCATAGAGTTGTCTGCATCTGAGAAAAGTCAGAGTAACAGTTCGTATGGCAGAAGTTCAAATCGGTTCTTGAAGCGTTCAGTAAAGAAATGCATTGCAGAGGAGGCCTGAACAAGAATTGAACTGTTAGCAGTGATTATACGATTTTATCTCTCTTCTAAGGGAGGACACAGTCGGGCCGATGGATGATCGCAACTACATGAAGATCAACATAGTTTGGTTCTTAAGATCCCTTAATTCTGGTCATGTCATTTTCAGAAAACATACTTTGTGTCAACAGCTCATGCACGAAGAAGTTTGAAACTTAATATCTAAGCTGTAGATGATAACCAAAGGAATTTAAAGCTAAAGAAGCAATTGGCCATTTTAGAAGCGAGGTCAAGAACCGTGGATAGCACAGTACCTCACAGCTCATTAAAGTACCGTCTATGATGTAGGTGGAATTCAACACCAGGACACGCGCGCTTCCTTGATTGGTCGGCCGGTCGGGATTAACTGGCAGATCACCGCCCAATCACGTGGCACAAACTATGCTCAGTTAGATGGGTTTTTTTTTTTTTAGCAAAAGGATATTCTCCCAACAGCCAATGACCGCGTGTTATAATGCTGCAATATCCTGATTTTCTTATCCTCTTACGGGAGCAATCATTATTTAATCCATACTGCTCGCTCATTTCCTTATTTTTCAAATAGCTCATCTGAGCGTTGCTCGATGAGTTTACTACTATCGAATTTGTTTCATTTCCCTATAAAGATGTATAATAAATAGCGTCGGGAAGTGACTGTTATATAATAAAGTTACTTTATACCTAACTTGATTAATGTCTGTTTAAATTGAGTCGTAGATTGTTCCGGAGATTTTATTGATATGACGAGGGAAGCGGAACAAGGTAGGAGCAATGACTTTTATAGTTTTTTTTCCCTCATAAGGCGTCAATGATTTGAATATCTTTTTGGATTTTTTTATGAGGAATTAGTATGATAAACTGTCTTCATTACAAAACTTAATTTCCTTTGCTGTATTTATTCTATAGGTAACTTATGATTGCATGACCGAAGATTCATGAGACGTGAACTAATTCGAGCTGAACCCTTCCATGGAGGATGTTTATTTCCTATCACGTTGATCCAAACGGATATTTGCCTAAGGGGACTCGATTGTCTAAACGTTGTGAAATCTTTTCTAGAATATTCATTTCTAATAGTAATGCTCAACTGCTTGTTTAATTAGTTTTGACGAGTTATAGAGAACAAATATTTCTTCAAAACCAAAAGAAATGGATTTGAAAACATTTGGACTTATTGAAGCTACGATAGGAATCCGTATGAGATAAACCTATGCAAACCTTGACGGTTCTCTCGTCTCTGCTGCAATTTCTCTCATCCAACTGCCCTGATCGACATCTCTGTTATATGTCCTAGTTGAGTTATGCAGCAGTTCGCATAGTATGATCTTGTGATATCCCATATTTACATTCGTAGAGTCTGAAAAGGAAGAAAAAATGTTTCTCAGGCATATATCGTTTTGTTTGAATATATGAATACAGAGACCTCATTTTGGTCACCTTAAGGAAAATATTGTGGAATCAGTTGTATATTGAAATCATGTTCGTTAGGCAACTATCAACTGCAACAGGTAGACCAGAAGTCAAGCCAAGCGATTGACTTTTCCTGACACAATCTTTGAGGGCGGAATAAGCTTGCCAGTGACTTGTAGTCTGGCTTCTCCAGTTTCCGGTAATCCAGATTAGCGCAGCCTTCAGATGTGGCCGTCAATATTCTCTTAATGCTGTCGAGACGCTGGAGCACCAAGAATAGACACAGAAACTCGCGACATATAAAGACCTGTGTGGGCATTTGCTCTATATAGCTGCTGCTTTGCAAATTACTTGATAAGATGTATAATTTATAAAAAGAAAAAGTCTGCGATATTTGAAACATTTTCTTTAATTTGATTTTGTTGTGTAATTTGTTGAGTTGGTCGATACCTATGGCAAGAACCTCTTTTTTTCATCTTTGCGTCAATTTCAACTAGATAACGGTTAGCTATTTCGTTTGTTCCGGTCAATTCTTTTCTAAAAGCAGCAGTTACCGTTGCCGCTAAATGATCAGAGTAAAATTACACATTTCTAAATAACCTCGTTTTATGGGCGGAGTGGTTTGGAGAAGGGTAGGGGAAAAAAAAAGGGGGGGAATACATTGTTATCACATAATGTTCGGTGCCATAATTCCTAACCATGAAAAATAGCCTGAGTCACATTCTTCCTCAGGAGGAAATAACCAGGAAATGTTTACTCTGGAATCCAAGCAAAACGTCGGGACAAATTTGTCATGGTCCTTGCTGCTCGTCTTTACATGGCGTTTTTAAGTCGATTAAATCGGTTTAGTGAAAGTCTCACGTGTACAGACGTATGTCCAATTTACACTGTTAGCATCCTCGGCCGCCAGTATGACTGCACGATCAGGTTTTGGTTCTGGACAGGCGAAGAGACAATCCATCCATGACTCAAGGGCGTCAAAGAAAAAGAATCTCTAACGCCCATGTCGCTACATTTATCTATTGGTCTACCTCAAATCCATATTATTCGCGTGAGGTCTGCAACTGGTCTACTGGCTAACTTAAATTAATTGATTTGATAATTAGTATAAAGTTTTTTGTGGATTGTTTCAACCTCAGTGCCGTCTTTAGGGAGAGTAAAGCTTCTTTGGTGTCTAAGATTTCATGAGCAGAATCATACAGAGACAGTAGCTATCTGTGATATAAAGACCAGATGGCATCAGATCCCTCCATCAGATGTCTTAATCAAATGTCTTGCCCGGCTCTCCTGTCGAGCGCTCTACCGCATAAGCTAGTGTGGTTTGACGGCTCGCCATCCTATATGGTTCAGTTGGCCACATAGAAAGATGTAACATGCAACTAGCCATCCTCTTCAGGGAGGTCGTTTCAGAGGAAAACTTTTTTGATGAAATTTCGATGATTTTATCTAAATCTCTCGACCTTTCTGCATTTTGCATTATTGTTAGAGTCTCTTTAATTTTTTATGTTTACAACGTTTAGGTATTTTATGACTTTCCCCAGTTTAAGTAAATTTTTTCCCCAAAACTATAATTTTCAGAAATTTTGCAGTTTACCTGTGTTTGCTGGAATATATAACATAATAGAAGGGACCTTGGGGTAACTGCTTCTGATCTGTCTGAGTATCAGGTTTGTTTAAAAAAAAAAAAGCAAAGGGAAAAAAAGAGGGGAAAAAGTTTATTAACAAAGCTACCTTTGTATGTCCACAACATGCTTTGTTCTCTTTCAGTTTCGTTCATCTTTTCTTAGAAGACCCCCATCACTACCATCCTCAATCTCCGCCTTACACCCCCCCTCGCCGCCACCCCCACCCACACACTTTCTCCTCGAGCCGAGTTGTGAGTGTATGAGAGTGGAACGTACGGCTCACCCGACAGACCGTGGATTAGGCGGTGTTGATTACCTTCATTAGAGAGAGGATTTCCTCTAAGCCGGGCCTCGCACTTCGTCCTCTCTAGGTCTAAACCCGTCGGATCCGGTGGCAAACAGATAGCGAGCTTATGTTCAGGTGCAGTGCGTGCCACTTTGAATCCCCAGAGAGAATACGAAGTTTAAAAATAATGTTGGTTTTCCCCCTCTTGTTGATAGGTTATTTTCCGTTGTAATATATGTTTAAAAATCCAGTCGAGACAAGAAAAAAATGTTGGATTAAATGTAAACGAAAGTGTATCGAATTTAACATGGTGGGATTCATAAAGTTAGATAACTTGTGCCAGCGTCTAGATCTAACTATGAGAGAACGAACGAACCAGGAAAATTAAATTTTCTATGGTAGCGTCTTTGACTGGCTAGGAGAATACGAATGTTTTATATTAGACTAAAAAGTAGGGAAAAAATGTTAGTGTCATTGACTGATTAGGGGATAATGACTCGTAATGTTAAAGACTACAAAAAGCGAATAAATGTTTTTTTTCCCAAGATTAGAGGTGAATGAGAAGTAACTAGAACTGGATAAAGAATAAAAAGGAGATTTTGAATGTAAGTCTTCAAGATAAACTGAAATAGAATGAATGTTGGCGTCCAAGGCAACCTAGGAGACAATGAATCATGGAATCCAAAACTGACCAAGAGAAAAGAATGTTAGCGTCCAAGGCAAACTAGGGGAGAATGCGTGTAGGAGAGAGTGTGTGTTAGCGTCCAAGGTAAACTAGGGAAGATTGAATGTTTGCGACCAAGCCAGTCTAAAAGAGGATGAATTTTGGCGACTAAGAATAACTGAGAATAACTGCAAGAGGATGAATGATAGGATCTAAGACTAACCGCGAGACAATGAATGTTAGCGTTCAAGAATAACTGCGAGGGAATGTTAGCGTTCAAGACTGTTTGCTAGAGAATAAATGTCAGGATCCAAGACTAACTGCGAGACAATCAATGTAAGCGTTCAAGACAAAAAGTGGGAAAATGAATGTTAGCGGCGAGACTAACTGCGAAAGAATGAGTGTTAGCGTCCGAGACTAACCGCGAGGGAATAATGTTAGCGTCCAAAACTGACAGTGAGAAAATGAATGTTAGCGGCGGGACTAACTGCGAGGGAAAGAATGTTAGCAAAGACTAACTGCGAGGGAATGAATGTTAGCGTTCAAGACTAACTGTGCGGGAATGAATGTTAACGTTCAAGACTAACTGTGCGGGAATGAATGGTAGCACCCAGGTGGAATATGTTCCAGCCGTGGTACTGCAGTGGTATGGAATATGTACCAACCATATGGAATTATATCAGCACTGGTACTGAAGTGGTGTGAAATGTATACCAACAATTATGGTACAGCTACGGTGCGGTAAATATAAAAGTTTTGGTGCGACAGCGGAATGAAATATTTGCCATTTTTGTTGAATTGGCGTGGCCCACTCTTAAGTCTTACATAAATCATCTCTTTCTCTATCTGTCTATGTCTGTCTGTCTGTCTGTCTGTCTGTCTGTCTGTCTGTCTGTCTCTCTCTCTCTCTCTCTCTCTCTCTCTCTCTCTCTCTCTCTCTCTCTTCTCTTCTCTCTCTTGGTCTCTCTTTTCTCTCTCTCTCTTCTCTTCTCTCTCTTGGTCTCACTCTCTGTCTCTGTCTCTCTCTATCTCTCTCTTGCTTTCACTATCTGTCTGTCTGTCTCTCTGTGTCTCTGTCTGTCTGTCTGTCTGTCTGTCTGTCTGTCTGTCTCTCTCTCTCTCTCTCTCTCTCTCTCTCTCTCTCTCTCTCTCTCTCTCTCTCTCTCTCTCTCTCTCTCTCTTTCTCTCTTGGTGTAAAGAACATGAGATCTTATTAAGTACAGAATTTTTATTCTCGTGTGTTTTTTGCCTCTCCCATCCAGCTCGGCATTGGAGACGAGTCTTCAGATTGAGAAGGAATGGCGGACAACTCTGCAGGCCAACTTCGAGCAGGAGCGGGAAAAGCTGATACAGACCCAGACGGAAGTGGCTCAGCTCAAAGACCTCAAGAAGGTGGGCATGGGTGATACCGATATTGCGGTTATAGATTGGAGGTATCAAATTAAATTAAATTAAATTTCAGGAAGGTCAAAGACTCGAAGAGGTTGAGGCGATATCGACAATGCAGTCATTTAGTTGGTGTATTAGGTTAAGATGGAATCAAGAGGCGCAGATATTCCCAATTGTGACCTTTTTCTGAACCTACACTCTCTCTCTCTCTCTCTCTCTCTCTCTCTCTCTCTCTCTCTCTCTCTCTCTCTCTCTCTCTCTCTCTCTCTCTCTCTCTCCGCGATAAGCATTTGAGAGCTGAAACTAGTGCGTGAAGTAGGAGAATGCATTGTTAAACCAAAAATAAAACCCAAAAAACAAAAAAAACAAAAAAAAAAAAACATGAAAAATGCACACGACTAAAATATGAAGGAATTTGGTTTGCAAATCGTTTTTCCTGCAAAATTATCCTGGTTTAAATCAAAATATCTTCGCCTCAGAATTATTTTGTCCTAACTATACCAAACCAGGTTTTGAGAAAAAGCACTTTGAAATTTGATCGTTTCTCGAGTCAATAGATTTTAAACTGTGAACTTCAAAAGTTGGAATACTAAGTCCGTATTTTGATATTATGTGGTTAGGACAAAATAATTCTAGGGCGACGATATGCTAAAACCCAAAAGCTCTTTCATATCCCTAGAATTGAGGTAGGCTACTGCCGTGTTTATTTTCAACCCCATCGACAGTTGTGAACTCGACAGTCCCTGAGACTGTTAGGCTCCCGCTAGGCCTTACATAAAATTCAACTCAAAGACCAGATAGCGTAAGCCAGGGTTCGATCGCTGGACCTTCGTAATGTCCGACCAACGCTTTACCAACTGATTTACCTCGCAGCTTCCAAAATTTTCACAGGTAGTTAATTTAGATTTTTTCCTTTCTAGTTTTAAAGTTTACTACCGCACTACGTTCTAAACAAGCAATCTTAGAAAATAAGCACCGGACAGTTCTCTTCAGTGCCAAATCTGCTTTACTCCAGACCTCTGTAAAGATTTAGTCAAGTTTCATATCTTGTTCTTTACACTATTCACGCGTTATTGACTTCGGAAAAAAGTGAAAATGTCTGTTCAAGGAAGTAAGGCTTCCTATTGGTCAAAATTTAATTGTTTTATAAAAAGTTATAGTTCCTTTCGTTTATCTGGGAAACATCCATGAAAATAAATAATGTAGTACGACGAAAAGGTAGAAATAATGAGGGAAAAAAAGAGAGAATCAGAAGGGGAAAATTTATGAGTTCGGAGAATTCGTAATTTGGAGGGATCCGTGTTCGATGTAATCGTGTTCTACTGTAGATCTTTTACGTCATTCGTGTAAAGCCGCGATGTTTGTGAAACATTTAGTTTTTCCTTCTTTATTTAATCTTCTAAGTTCATATCTTGCAATTGATTAAAATGTGTCACTCTAGGGCAGTGTGTGACTGTGATGTTTATTTGAACTGCCTTAGGATCCTTAGAGTCCATAGATCTGATTTACGAACCATTGTGATTGTACCCTGACATGTAAGCTAGAATGATTTGAACATGGCTGAACTTGAACCAGTTACCCTGGTACTATTTTGGGCATGGTTGATCTATGAATTAGTTACCCTAGTACTATTCTGACCATGGTTTAACTATGAGCCAATAACTTTGGTAATATTTCGGACACGGCTGGTTTATAAACCAGTCAATCCGGTAAAATTTTGGGTATGGCTGGTTTATGAAACATTTTAGCTCGGTAAAATTTTGGGTCATGGCTGAAATATGTAAGTTTGCCCGGTGGGCACATGGTTGGATTATGAACCAATTAGCTCGGTAGTTTTTTGGGTCATGGCTGGCTTACAGACCAGTTATCCCAGTAATTAGGGACATGGTTGGTGTATGAACCATTGTTGCCCGGTAATATTTAGGGACATGGTTGGTAAATGAACCATTGTAGCCCGGTAATATTTAGGGACATGGTTGGTATATGAGCGATTCTAGCGCGGTAATATTTTGGGTCATGTCTGAAATATGTAACAGTTAGCCCAGTAATATTTCGGGACATGGTTGTTTCATGAACAAGTTATCCCGGTAATTAGGGACATGGTTGGTGTATGAATCATTTTAGCTCGGTAATATTTAGGGACATGACTGGTATATGAGCGATTTTAGCGCGGTAATATTTTGGGTTATGGCTGAAATATGTAACAGTTAGCCCAGTAATATTTAGGGACATGGTTGTTTCATGAATCAGTTAACCCGGTAATATTTAGGGACATGATTGCTTTATGAACCAGTTAGCACTGTCAAACTCTTTGGTCGAGACTGAACTTTGCACCTTCAACCACCATTGTAATGTTTGGAGAATGACTGGTCCATTGACTAGGGGACACTACTATTTTGGTCATAGTCTAATCATGACTTATGGCTATGATCCACTTGGCCCTTTGATTGTTTTGTCATGGCTGTCAACTCGTTGCTTCCTTCATAAGTAGCTTTTTTCGCACTGGTTCATAACCCAAACAGGCCACAGAATAGACCACGAAACCAGTGACCTTACAACTAAGGGCTTCTAATAAAACACTATTTTAGAGCATTAAGGTGAAGGTAATAGTTAACAGTGATGAGACAAAGGCTTTGAGTGAAAACTACAGGAAAAATATTTGCCATCTGTGGCATTCACGCCCCTGTCATTCAGAGAATAGGTTACATCGTTTCCACACTCGCACCTTCGCTCGTCTGTGATAAATTTTAACAGATGGATTTTCAAAAAGTGAGCAAATATCTCCTAAACATAATAGAATCAAGCTACATATACAAGGGATATGATTGAATTGGTATAATTAAAAGGAAAGGGACTACTTTCCACCTAGCCATCACCTTATTTTCCAAACATCATGCCGTAAAATGCCATTTGAACTTTGTCTTTTTTAATACATTGAAACCGTATTAAAGCATAGACTGCAAATAAAATGAATCGGATATATTTTATTTAAAACACTGTAAAGCAAAGAGAAGCGTATGGTATAAAGAAAGGAAAACTTTTACAGAATTAGTTTTAGCGAGATAGTGGTGTACTTGCGTTAAGTCCCGTGTGTAATTTCCCCTAGGAGTTTAGAACCTCGGGATTTTTCCATATCATACATCACAGATTGACAGCTTGTGCTGTCGATGTGGATAAATTATGTAATCGTAAAATATTGCCATCATCTCTCGCTCTTCACCTGAATCTTTTTACGGCTTGAAAATTCCACATAATTATTTCCTATCACTTTGACGGTGAAACTTTCTTTGTTGTTGTTTTTTTTTTTTCCTTCTCGCTTTTTCTAAACTGTAGAGTTAGCATTGAATAGATTTTAGTTTATAGTTTATAGATGTATACATCAGACCTGTTATGACTTGATAAAGGTTGTTTTTTTTTTTTTACTTGATTGTTTTTTTTTTTAACCTTATTGAGGTGTTGAACTTCATCCATCGAATTGAACGTCTAGAGGTTTACTGCCTTGATCCAGTTTTAATACACAAATATTGTCCGATGGTTTGAAACGATTAAAACGTGTAAGGTTTGTCATTAATCTTACGTTGTCAGTTACATCACAGAGCACTTAAAATTCTTTAGTCCGGGGATCTGTGGCCGAGCTCTCCCCACCAATCCCACCTTGTTCTCATTCTGTCAGATGAAGAAACATGATTTGTCTGGACTTCGTTATTTTGCATTCACTTGTTATGGTTTGCACTACATGCGGTTGAATTTTCCCATCACTTAAAGAGAAAGACTGGCATGGTTTCAATTTATACATAGCACTAAGAATATTTGGCTTGTTTAAAAAAGTCCAAATCTATTTATAGGTACTTTTGACTCTGTAGGAATAAATAAAAGATAATCTTCGAATTTTTTTCTGAGGCAGTGAACTTTCCGGCAGCTTTTGCGGAAATAGCGTTCTGTTGAGCGTTCAGAAGGATCTTACATAGATTAGGAAAGTACATAATTAACTGATTTTCCGTTAACATTTCCCACTTTTATTGCCTTTGTAATGAAAGAAATCATAAAACACTTTTCATTTAATTTATAGCATGAAATGGTTTGATAATTAGCTTCAAGTGTTTAGTAAAGAAGTTTTATTTGCCTGCACATGAAAGGCCCACCAGTTGTGGACTATTATAACTCTTATAAAACTTTCAAAAAATAGGAGAAGGATATTACTAACTCAATTAGCTAGCTTAGAGATGTACAGACTTGTAAAATTCGTAGCTGCTAACGTACTCGAGTTTTCAATATATAAATATATCAGAATTTTACAAAATTCCCCAATCACTTGGATTTTGTCATGCTTTGAATATATCTTACCGTATGTTATTCTCTGTGTCTCTCCATGTATTGTCAGGATTACTCGGAGCTGATCACGAAACACGAGGAGCTCACCACCCAGTGTAAGGAGCAGGAGAGCGCTCTGGCTGAGCTTGGCTCTCACCTTAGCGAGTGAGTCCTTCACACCTTGACTCTTCGTCATGTATGGACAAATAAATGTACTATTGCAGATTTTGTCTGAGTCCTGACTTTTTTTAGTTTGAAAGTTTTGGGCCTGTAGGTTGGGATTTAACCAGCCATCTGATCAGTATGTGCTATTCAGGTGAAGGTATAAGCCCCCATTCTGTCTGCCTTTTTCTTTTAGCATTTCGGATCCCTTTCTGTATTCTTTCCTCTGATTCCATTGCAGAGAAAACTTTATATATTTGAATATACCAGTCTTTGAGATATTTTTTTAGTACAATGTTTTCTACATCACTTGTTTTGATATTTGGGACATTTCCTCAAGATTAAAGATTGTTGAAAAAAAAAATGTTATAGGCCTTAAAAATTGCATCATTCTCTGAACAATGACATAATTCTACTGTATTTGATGCTGTCTGCAGATCTAAGCTAAAGGTGGAAGATATGCGCGAGGCAGCTGCTTCCCACAGAGAAGCACATTGGGCCAGTGACGAGACTGTCACAAACTGCAAAATGTGTTCCACAGAGTTCTCTCTGGCCAGGAGAAAGGTAAGCTACAATTTGTATTTTTTTTTTTCACCTAAGACAGCAGGAAAATCAGTATAGAGAGGGGTTGTTGTAGATAGATAATTCTGTCGTCCTTATCCATTCATAGAACACAGCTGAGATGGAGTGACCCAACATGCGCAGAACCACTGGTTGCGTGCCCTTCATCGCTAAACCACTTTTGTTCACTTTTGTTCGAGGGCGCTATGTTTTATTTCCCTTTTTTGCATGTTTTCTCCAAAACTTTTTATATCTTGCATTATTTTAATGTGCAGATCACTCACCATGAAAAGCGTTATGTGATAACTTCATTTCGGTTTCCGATTGCTCGGGCCTTTGCTTTGAATTCGGAATATTCAGCTGTGTGACTAGATATACTGACACCTTCGTTCTTCAATTCTACTACAATCTAGGTTTATCATTTTAATACTAACCCTCTAGTTTACCCACATTCTATTTTGAACCTTCTGCTTATCATTGCTTGCCTTATTCTGCGTATTCTTATTGATAAGTTTACCCTGAGTTTGTTTTCAAATTACTTTTTATTGTGTTTTGCTTTCGGTATATGATCACTGTGTTATGCTACAAGATGGTATCTTCTTGGTCATAAATAAAGAAAAGGCTGACCCGTTTCTTTCGAGTTTGGGCCAATCACAGCTTAGGTGTTTAAAATGTTTAAGGTCACCATCTCCCCTAACCTTCAGACCTCTTACTAGTATAGGATATATATTGCAGCAGTTGTGAGGAAAGTATTAATTTATTGTAGGAATAGCAATATTTATCAGTACAAACAAGTGGTAAGGAGAGTAACAATGTTTCATTATATTCACCATCAACAGTTTTTTCCCTTGTTCTAGAAAACCTGCAGGAAAATGTAGATCCCATTAATAATATAATTTTTTATTTAATTTGTATTTTCTTTTAGCTGTTCTTCTTTTTTTTTTTTTTTGGGTAAAAAGGGGGGGGGGGGTTGTAGGCGGGTTTTTCCTTTTTTACACCAAAGAAAAGCTTAAGTGTTTAACTGACATCAAAGAAGCAAATCAAAGCTTGAGTTATTTCATTTTACTTTACAGGCCACTCTAACTTAAATCCATTTGTTTTGTTTTTTCTTCACTCTTTTTTGCCTCTCCCAATCAGCACCACTGTCGTAACTGCGGCGACATCTTCTGCCATGAGTGTTCTGACAACAAGATGCCGCTGCCATCGTCCTCAAAGCCTGTGCGTGTCTGTGATGCATGCCACACCCAACTGCTTCAGAGATACTCGGCGACTTCATGATATTGACCACTTTTCTTTATACAGCCGCTTCACAACTACTTGACAAACAAAACAGCCATGCCAGCATTCACTCTCTCACAAACATACACTAACAAATAACCCTTCACCTGGAATGACTTTCATAGTGAGCTTGTGTGTTTTGTATGTTAAAGAATGAAGCAATTAGCCTTTGTGCTTTTCCTGCTCAGTCCATCCCTTCACAAGTTTTCTCAAGATCACTCTTTGTCCCCATGCTTTAATGCTATTTTATCTCATCAGTCATTCCCTGCATTGCTCGCATTCCTAAGTCACTTATTCTTGTCAAGTTTTGGGTTTCTCTTTCTTATATTTCTCTCATTCTTTTCTTTCAATTTTTGTTGTTGTTGTTTAAATTGATGATAAGTCATTATGCGTGCAATACTTATGTCTCCCTCTCTTCTCAGTTGTACTTTGCTGTTTTCCCCTTTTTTGTTCTAATACTATTTAGAAAACTGACCTTGTTTCGATCCTCATTTTTATCCATTTTCTTTAAACTTTGTGGAGTTCAATTTTGTGCTTTCTTTGACTTCAAAATCATTCCACATTTGCATTCTCCAAGATTTCTCCTCCCTTCCTTCCACCTTTCCTCTGTCAACCCGTACATTAGCACCTCACATTAGTCCAGTTAATACCCGCTGATATTTTATTTCATCACTATCTGACAGAGCCCTTGAATTGAGCAGTGGAGAACTGTTGCACTTTTTTTCAAGCTTCATTCTTGTTCGCCTTTGGGCTGTCAACTCATCATATTGAAAGTGTGAGAGAAGCTTCGTTCTTCTCAAATTGATTGAGTCATGGTGAAGATTAGTTTTCATTTTTGTTGTTTTTGTTTTGTTGTCCTAAAGATATAAACATGAAGCATAAAGTGGCTATAAACAATTACTGCAGCGCTATTTTACATCATCCCCAATAACTCTTTAGGATGAGGAAATGCCAAAATTTAACCGCTTTTATTGAAGGGAAAGAACTGAAGAATACATGTTAAGAAAATATGTGGCATACATAAAGTAGTGGTTTGATTTGCATCCCTGGTTCCATAATGTTACTTACTGAATTGAGAATTTTTCAAGAGGTACTTTGCTTTACGCAGTTTTTTGGTGAAGATGTAATTTTGCAGGTTGCTTTCGTTTTTATTTTTATTTTGTTTCAGTATCAGAAATATGTATTGCAAGGTCTCTGTGCATTACACATGAATTGATTTTGAGGTGTGGCTACCTTGAATAATGAGTAATGCATGTTTCTTGATGTTAACTTACTCCATGTTGGAAGCGACCAGCTTGTTATCGACTTTTGTGTTTAAAGCAACTGCAAACTGCTTGTTCTGTGTGTCAGATCCAGTTATTTATTGCAATGTTAAAAAACAAACTAGTAGCCCTAGGAACAATTGAACATTAATCTGGGGCCAGGATACCCATGCTAGATTTTGAACCTTGAACTGCTGGCTACGCTGTTCAGTGTTAGAACTATCAGCTGAGCCAACCATCACTCTTTTTGTACTGAGGAAAGATTTTTTTGTCATTTTCCATTTTTCTCATCCAACACATAATTGAACAGAAATCTGATATCAGATATATGAAATAGGTCCTTTTTTTGATGTATATAAATGTCAAACCCAAACCTATCCTTTTTAAGCAAGAATCACACAAGTCCTTTTCAGTAGAGAAAAGTTCTGTGATTAGTTTAGGTCCCAAAAGTTTTCAAAACGAAAAACTTGCACATATGTGATTATTTTCCAATAAGCGAAGGTTTAGGCTAGTGACATGAAATCCATTCTTGCCCTAGGGATCAAATCCAGAATTGCCTTTCCATTATTCTATCAACTGAGTTCTCAGGAAACCTCTTTAGAGAAAGTTATGGTAAATGTATGTCATGTGAGATTGCAGATCGGCACTGTGAAGCATACATAAACATAAACATAAACCGTATAAATATAGTTTGTGGACTTATTGAAACATTTCGACTGGATGGGAGACATGCAAGTTCTTGTATTGATAAGACATAATGTTTTGATAAGGTTCATTTTTATTGTCATAACTTACCACTGAAGTGTTACCAAATGCGAAATTATATCACAATGTTTTCACTATTGATCCAAGCTTTGCATTGCTTACTTACAATACCAGCCCTGTTGAGTCGAGTATCCTGTGTCTGGGTATTTAATTATATTCTTAGGATAAGTATGGAATATCAGGGAGAGAGGAATGTGTCTTACAACGTGTCTAAATGAGTTGTGTGTCAAAAATCCATATGTTAGATTCTGAAATGTTTCCTTTTTCTCAAAATATGAATAGCAAAGTATCTTTCCTAGTTAATTGTCATATTCATCCTCCATGGATTTATTTACAGAGATGTAAGTTATACTAGATTCTTTTTTCTTTTAGGGGTACTTGACTTGCATGACTAATAATGCAAAATCTGGATCTTTATAAGTTTGTATATATTTGAAAATGTTGTTTTCCCTCAGAATAATTTCAAGATTTTTGATAAATTCATTGTGGGAATAGAGGCATAGAAAATGAGCCAAAAAAGTTTTTGACTTGATTCTGTTAAAAGAATTATTTTGAAGTTAATGCAAAGGAGCTACATCAGAGGAAGGACAGATCAAAGAATAGAAAGGGAGAAATTAATTTCCTTGGAGGACGGCATTGAGGTTTAGTATGTTTTTGTCTTGGAGTACTATTTCTTTTGTTATGGTTTTTTCAGTGTTAGTGTCTAGTTACATGTCTTATTAAAATACTCAACTTATAAATTGATAAACCTAGAAAAATTTTAATTTCATCTATCAATATTTGTCTAGTTGACTTTGCTTCAATAGTTTTTGTGTCAAGTTCTTCTCTGTCTTCCAGGTGTGTCAACACTTGGAGCTCTTTCATTAATCATCTCAAAATGGTCAATTTCTTTGTACGAAAAATTGGCATAATCTCAAAAAAGTTATTTCTCTAAGAATCTTTTAACAATTTTTTTGTTTTAAGAGTTTTGTTTTATAATCTTAATTGTGTTATAAATAGGGATAGAATTATTTACAAGGTGCTAAAGTATATCTTGAGCATGGGAAAAAAAACACAAGACTATTTTGGGCCCAGTCACTGTTAGTTAGAGCATTATTTCTCCTTTGTCTCTTTAAATTAGGGCAGGGCATCACATGAGTTGAACTGTACAAATGTAATTACCAAAGCTAATAAGTTTCAGAGAAGTGTTAAAATGTTTATCGTTATGTGATTATATGTTGCTTGTTATTTACTTAATGTTATTAGTTTATTTTTTTATTTTTAAAAATTTAATTGAAATTATTAACAGTCTTCATTAATATATTTCGTATCATTGGAAGAACCATTATAATGTGATTATTCTTTTGCTCTCAACTTTTATGCCTTCTGATTCTTTGTAAATCACAGGTTTCTTCCCTTGGTGAGTTATTTAAGTATTCCATACAAAATGTGATAAAATAAATAATTCTAGTAGCATACTCTCGGCTGGTGTATACATCTATGTTTATATCAATTTTTTTGACTGATACATTGCTTCATATTGTTTGTTAATGCCTTTATTGGCCAAATGCTTTTACGAGCTTGACTCCTTGTAATTATCTGTTGCAACTAATGAACAAAATAAAATGGAGGATCCAAATCATAAATGGACAGAATTGGACTTCTTTCGTTGCCCAGTGAAGTCATGTCAATGATCTTATCATGTTTTATATTAGTAAACCTGTTTCTGAATGATCTTCCTGGATGTCTGAATGGTTTGCCAAATTATTGCTTGTCATATCTCATTTCACTTTACTCTATGCATAGAATAGTGTCTGTAACACGATTGCAATCATTTCATTCACAGTAAATCTAGATTAGTGGCTGAGATAGGATTGTAGCCACTTTATTTATAATAAACATGGATTAGTGTCTTTGGCAGGATTGTTATTCACAGGAAATATAGAGTTGGGTCTGCGATATGATTACAATTATTTTATAAATTATATGCAGCAACCATCAAACTCTGAGTGTGCAGCAATATCGTAGATTCTTCGTAAACATAAGTCATATAACTGCCACAGGATTGTAATTGTCTAGAGCAAACATAGAGAAGCATAATTATGTAACCTAAATTGATTCTGTCCAGTGAATAATCAAGTTAGTTTTCTGATAGTTGTTACAGCAGGGTATTTAGTTCAGAACTTAAAACATATTGCTAAACCTGTGTGGCTGCTTGCCCTCCTAAAAATATGCAGCCCTCACACTGTCATATCAGGTTTTATAGAAATACTCAACCTTTATATTTTCTTTGGTTATCATTGATTTTTGTGAACATTCTGGGGACAATTTTAAGGGAAACAAAATTTCGAACATCTCAAATGGTTTCCCCGCTGACCTCCCTTGACACAGTCTTACTAATCATTAGTTATTCTTTTCCTAGAATTTGTTTGTTTGTTTGTTTTTTTGTTGTTTTTTTTGAAGGATCAATAAAAATGCGAAAGCAAATGAAAGATGCTACTTAAGAGGCATAAATATCACATCTTGCATAAGAAATGGCCCTCATATTTTTTCCCATGTAGCTGTTGATAATGGTTTCAAAATGTAGACAATAATATTGATATTGCATGCTTTTTCGCTCTTTTAAAGCTTGAAAAAGTGTCACTATCCCTATCAGATTTATCCAGAAACATAAAAGATGGCATTTAGCAGAATCGAAGTAAATCCTCCCGATCCACTGTTTGTCTCTGCCATTTGTTTCAAACAAGTTATATATCAAGATTTCATTAGAGCAAGCTGGACTTCAACACTCGAACTAATATAGACAAACTTTTTGTACCATCTTCTAGGAACTATAACAACAAATCTCGATCGGAATATTAGAGAGAATGTTCGCTAGCTCTGGGATCTGTTGGAGCACTAAATACAAACCTTACTTAATAGACTACTTAGTTGTTGCTTTTTTTTTAATCTGAGCCTCTGTAAACATACTGAGGTCCAGTTGGTCCATATTTAAACACCATAGATCACTGTAGATAGAGCAAAAGAGGAGCCTTGAAAGTCATGGTGCTATGTGTCGCGTTTTGTGTGAGAGATCAGATGGTTATGGGTACTTGGATTTAGGCCATTCATGTATTTCTAACAAGCTCGCGTCCGACACAGAAAGCGCACATGGTGAGACACTTACTTATCCGCTGACAACGGGGTGACCTTGCTGTTACTGGAAAGTACAATGGACATCCAAATTCAAGGTCGGGAATCTTTCAACAGCGAGAAATGGAGAACGCCTCCGTGACGTCACGTTTGTTCCGCTGAACTTAGTGATGGCCTCTAGCTTTAGCAGAGCACCATGGGTAGTTTTTTGTACAATATTCTTCAGGAACTTTGTGTGGCATAAATGCAGAGAAAATAAATAGGTTTAGACATTAGCTGAAAATTTCTGATCCTACTTTTTACTGCACAAATTGAAAATCATGTCTGTCTTGAGAAACTTCATCGCTGTCAGCATTATTTGGGACTCAAGTCCGTATCATTTGGTACCTCGAGGCCAGTGTCTTAAAACCTGTGGGTTCAAACGTAATATCAAAGACAGCAGTTTTAGGAACTAGTCTCAATCAACAGAGCAGAAAACTCAAGGCAAGCAGTTTAAGCTGCCATAATTATAATTATCTTAAGAAAGGCATTCACACAAAATCAAAGGCAAGGGAAGCAACTCGTGTCAATGTTTTTCTTCTATGATTCACAAGTCACAAAATATGAAATCTTTCTCTCTCTCTGTCTCTCTCTCTCTCTCTCTCTCTCTCTCTCTCTCTCTCTCTCTCTCTCTCTCTCTCTCTCTCTCTCTCACTCTCTCTCTCTCGCTCTCTCTCTTCCTCCTCCCTGTCTCTTCCTCTTTCTCTCGATCTCTGTCCTTCCTTTTCCCTATCTCTTTCTACCTCTCCCTACTACTCTTTCTCCCTGTCTCTGTCTCTGTCTCTCTCTCTCTCTCTCTCTCTCTCTCTCTCTCTCTCTCTCTCTCTCTCTCTCTCTCTCTCTCTCTCTCTCTCTTTTTCATGATGTGGCTCTTTTAATCTTTTTTTTTAAATCAAAACGTCTTTCACTACAATGACCTTCTAAGTGGATAGTGCTTCGACCGATTATACGGATTGTGGTGTTTGTTTTCTTTGATGCTTTAGATATAACCACAGGCGCTTTTCTCCCTGATCCAACTTAATTGTCAACATTGTTTTGGGATTTCCCCTTGATTATTATTTTCAGCTCCAAGTGCCTTACGAGGTTGCTCATCCGTAAATCTTGCAGCAGTGAATCCATGCAAATCTTTGAGACACTATTCAACTTGTCAAGGTGCTTTCAGAAATCAAACAATCACAAAATAACGTATGAATGTGCTCTCCGTTTTTTTATGAATGTTTCTCCAACTGTCAGAGGTCGCTAATTCCCATATGGTTTTGCTAAGCTGGTAATAGTTGACTCTAAGTCCTTCCTCGCCGAGTCTAATACAGCTTGCAGTCAAAAGTTTATATCAGCCCTGTCAATGAATCATTCGAGCAACCAATCAATCAAACAATCAATCAATAATTCATTTATTAAGATTAAAAGAAAGATGTGTTGTTAGGATAATTTTTGGAAATTTCTTTGTTCATATATTTGTATTTTTTTCTGATTTATAGATACGTCTCCATATTGAAACTATAAACTTCTTCTCTTTTTTAAAGTTCAAGAATCCATTGTCTTCGCGAGGCTAATGCTAAGTATTATTAAAATCGCTTTTATAACAATTTGATGTATAAATCGCATGACCTCATTTTCCTTTAGAACTGAGTTGCATTGAAATAAGAATTTCATTTTCAGACATCGAGAAATAACTCAGGTTCAATGGCAAAATAATCTTGCAGCTTCCTTGTACCAAATCTGAAGTGATGCGCAGATATGTCTTTCATTGTTTTTTTTTCCCTTTTTACAGGAATGAGTAAAATGTGCACATTACCTTTTCAACACAAAAATTATGTCAAAGGAACGGAGTTGGTCCTGCATAGAGTATCGCATATTGTCCAAATAAAAAGCCATACATATGAAAGAACTCTTGTAAAAATATAGTGTTGTCATTGATGGGCGACAAAAATTCACAATGAGATTATCGTTAAACCAGCAGAGAGGAGTTCAAATAAGTTTATGATGGCACAGCGGTTTTGTTCAAAATCACAGGAATTCCGAGAATCCGTTTTCATCTCCTTGTCTTTAAGCAGAAGATAATCATAAGTCTTCAATGATAAGCGACAGATTTCAGGT